>CALSEM010000016.1:0-56397 GCA_943735885.1 Stelis phaeoptera
AAACGCACGTTTTGCGTCAAAACTGTGCAAAAGCAGCGATTTGGTGCACGAAACGCACGTTTCGCTGCAAAAGCGGCGTTTTGGTGCACGAAACGCACGTTTTGCGTCAAAACTGTGCAAAGCATCGATTTAGTGCACGAAACGCACGTTTCGCTGCAAAAGCGGCGTTTTGGTGCACGAAACGCACGTTTTGCGTCAAAACTGTGCAAAAGCAGCGATTTGGTGCACGAAACGCACGTTTCGCTGCAAAAGCGGCGTTTTGGCGCACGAAACGCACGTTTTGCGTCAAAAATGTGCAAAAGCAGCGATTTGGTGCACGAAACGCACGTTTCGCTGCAAAAGCGGCGTTTTGGCGCACGAAACGCACGTCTTGCGTCAAAACTGTGCTAAAGCAGCGATTTGGTGCACGAAACGCACGTTTCGCTGCAAAAGCGGCGTTTTGGTGCACGAAACGCACGTTTCGCTGCAAAAGCGGCGTTTTGGTGCACGAAACGCACGTTTTGCGTCAAAACTGTGCAAAAGCAGCGATTCGGTGAGTGAAACGCACGTTTCGCTGCAAAAGCGGCGTTTTGGCGCACGAAACGCACGTTTTGCGTCAAAACTGTGCAAAAGCAGCGATTTGGTGCACGAAACGCACGTTTCGTTGCAAAAGGGGCGTTTGGTGCACGAAACGCACGGTTTGCGTCAAAACTGTGCAAAAGCAGCGATTTGGTACACGAAACGCACGTTTCTCGCCAAAACGGAGCAAAAGCGGCGATTCGGTGAGTGAAACGCACGTTTCACTGCAAAAGCGGCGTTTTGGCGCACGAAACGCACGTTTTGCGTCAAAACTGTGCAAAAGCAGCGATTTGGTGCACGAAACGCACGTTTCGTTGCACAAGCGGCGTTTTGGTGCACGAATCGCACGTTTTGCGTCAAAACTGTGCAAAAGCAGCGATTTGGGGCACGAAACGCACGTTTCGCTGCAAAAGCGGCGTTTTGGTGCACGAAACGCAAATTTTGCGTCAAAACTGTGCAAAAGCATCGATTTGGTGCACGAAACGCACGTTTCGCTGCAAAAGCGGCGTTTTGGCGCACGAAACGCACGTTTTGCGTCAAAACTGTGCAAAAGCGGCGTTTTGGCGAACGTAACGCACGTTTTGCGTCAAAACAGTGCAAAAAGCAGCGATTTGGTGCACGAAACGCACGTTTTTGCGTCAAAACTGTGCAAAAGCAGCGATTTGGTGCACGAAACGCACGTTTCGTTGCAAAAGCGGCGTTTTGGTGCACGAAACGCACGTTTTGCGTCAAAACTGTGCAAAAGCAGCGATTTGGTGCACGAAACGCACGTTTCGCTGCAAAAGGGGCGTTTTGGTGCACGAAACGCACGTTTTGCGTCAAAACTGTGCAAAAGCAGCGATTTGGTGCACGAAACGCACGTTTCGCTGCAAAAGCGGCGTTTTGGCGCACGAAACGCACGGTTTGCGTCAAAACTGTGCAAAAGCAGCGATTTGGTGCACGAAACGCACGTTTCTCGCCAAAACGGAGCAAAAGCGGCGATTCGGTGCGTGAAACGCACGTTTCGCTGCAAAAGCGGCGTTTTGGCGCACGAAACGCACGGTTTGCGTCAAAACTGTGCAAAAGCAGCGATTTGGTGCACGAAACGCACGTTTCTCGCCAAAACGGAGCAAAAGCGGCGGTTCGGTGCGTGAAACGCACGCTTCGCTGCAAAAGCAGCGTTTTGGTGCACGAAACGCACGTTTTGCGTCAAAACTGTGCAAAAGCAGCGATTTGGTGCACGAAACGCACGTTTTGCTGCAAAAGCGGCGTTTTGGTGCACGAAACGCACGTTTCGCTGCAAAAGCGGCGTTTTGGTGCACGAAACGCACGTTTTGCGTCAAAACTGTGCAAAAGCAGCGATTCGGTGAGTGAAACGCACGTTTCGCTGCAAAAGCGGCGTTTTGGCGCACGAAACGCACGTTTTGCGTCAAAACTGTGCAAAAGCAGCGATTTGGTGCACGAAACGCACGTTTCGTTGCAAAAGGGGCGTTTTGGTGCACGAAACGCACGGTTTGCGTCAAAACTGTGCAAAAGCAGCGATTTGGTGCACGAAACGCACGGTTCTCGCCAAAACGGAGCAAAAGCGGCGATTTGGTGAGTGAAACGCACGTTTCGCTGCAAAAGCGGCGTTTTGGCGCACGAAACGCACGTTTTGCGTCAAAACTGTGCAAAAGCAGCGATTTGGTGCACGAAACGCACGTTTCGTTGCACAAGCGGCGTTTTGGTGCACGAATCGCACGTTTTGCGTCAAAACTGTGCAAAAGCATCGATTTGGTGCACGAAACGCACGTTTCGCTGCAAAAGCGGCGTTTTGGCGCACGAAACGCACGTTTTGCGTCAAAACTGTGCAAAAGCGGCGTTTTGGCGAACGTAACGCACGTTTTGCGTCAAAACAGTGCAAAAGCAGCGATTTGGTGCACGAAACGCACGTTTTGCGTCAAAACTGTGCAAAAGCAGCGATTTGGTGCACGAAACGCACGTTTCGCTGCAAAAGCGGCGTTTTGGCGCACGAAACGCACGGTTTGCGTCAAAACTGTGCAAAAGCAGCGATTTGGTGCACGAAACGCACGTTTCTCGCCAAAACGGAGCAAAAGCGGCGATTCGGTGCGTGAAACGCACGTTTCGCCTGCAAAAGCGGCGTTTTGGGCGCACGAAACGCACGTTTTGCGTCAAAACTGTGCAAAAGCAGCGATTTGGTGCACGAAACGCACGTTTCGCTGCAAAAGCGGCGTTTTGGCGCACGAAACGCACGGTTTGCGTCAAAACTGTGCAAAAGCAGCGATTTGGTGCACGAAACGCACGTTTCTCGCCAAAACGGAGCAAAAGCGGCGATTCGGTGCGTGAAACGCACGTTTCGCTGCAAAAGCGGCGTTTTGGCGCACGAAACGCACGTTTTGCGTCAAAACTGTGCAAAAGCAGCGATTTGGTGCACGAAACGCACGTTTTGCGTCAAGCTGTGCAAAAGCAGCGATTTGGTGCACGAAACGCACGTTTTGCGTCAAAACTGTGCAAAAGCAGCGACTTGGTGCACGAAACGCACGTTTTGCGTCAAAACTGTGCAAAAGCAGCGATTTGGTGCACGAAACGCACGTTTCGCTGCAAAAAGCGGCGTTTTGGTGCACGAAACGCACGTTTTGCGTCAAAACTGTGCAAAAGCATCGATTTAGTGCACGAAACGCACGTTTCGCTGCAAAAGCGGCGTTTTGGTGCACGAAACGCACGTTTTGCGTCAAAACTGTGCAAAAGCAGCGATTTGGTGCACGAAACGCACGTTTCGCTGCAAAAGCGGCGTTTTGGCGCACGAAACGCACGTTTTGCGTCAAAAATGTGCAAAAGCAGCGATTTGGTGCACGAAACGCACGTTTCGCTGCAAAAGCGGCGTTTTGGCGCACGAAACGCACGTCTTGCGTCAAAACTGTGCAAAAGCAGCGATTTGGTGCACGAAACGCACGTTTCGCTGCAAAAGCGGCGTTTTGGTGCACGAAACGCACGTTTCGCTGCAAAAGCGGCGTTTTGGTGCACGAAACGCACGTTTTGCGTCAAAACTGTGCAAAAGCAGCGATTCGGTGAGTGAAACGCACGTTTCGCTGCAAAAGCGGCGTTTTGGCGCACGAAACGCACGTTTTGCGTCAAAACTGTGCAAAAGCAGCGATTTGGTGCACGAAACGCACGTTTCGTTGCAAAAGGGGCGTTTTGTGCACGAAACGCACGGTTTGCGTCAAAACTGTGCAAAAGCAGCGATTTGGTACACGAAACGCACGTTTCTCGCCAAAACGGAGCAAAAGCGGCGATTCGGTGAGTGAAACGCACGTTTCACTGCAAAAGCGGCGTTTTGGCGCACGAAACGCACGTTTTGCGTCAAAACTGTGCAAAAGCAGCGATTTGGTGCACGAAACGCACGTTTCGTTGCACAAGCGGCGTTTTGGTGCACGAATCGCACGTTTTGCGTCAAAACTGTGCAAAAGCAGCGATTTGGGGCACGAAACGCACGTTTCGCTGCAAAAGCGGCGTTTTGGTGCACGAAACGCAAATTTTGCGTCAAAACTGTGCAAAAGCATCGATTTGGTGCACGAAACGCACGTTTCGCTGCAAAAGCGGCGTTTTGGCGCACGAAACGCACGTTTTGCGTCAAAACTGTGCAAAAGCGGCGTTTTGGCGAACGTAACGCACGTTTTGCGTCAAACAGTGCAAAAGCAGCGATTTGGTGCACGAAAACGCACGTTTTGCGTCAAAACTGTGCAAAAGCAGCGATTTGGTGCACGAAACGCACGTTTCGTTGCAAAAGCGGCGTTTTGGTGCACGAAACGCACGTTTTGCGTCAAAACTGTGCAAAAGCAGCGATTTGGTGCACGAAACGCACGTTTCGCTGCAAAAGGGGCGTTTTGGTGCACGAAACGCACGTTTTGCGTCAAAACTGTGCAAAAGCAGCGATTTGGTGCACGAAACGCACGTTTCGCTGCAAAAGCGGCGTTTTGGCGCACGAAACGCACGGTTTGCGTCAAAACTGTGCAAAAGCAGCGATTTGGTGCACGAAACGCACGTTTCTCGCCAAAACGGAGCAAAAGCGGCGATTCGGTGCGTGAAACGCACGTTTCGCTGCAAAAGCGGTGTTTTGGCGCACGAAACGCACGGTTTGCGTCAAAACTGTGCAAAAGCAGCGATTTGGTGCACGAAACGCACGTTTCTCGCCAAAACGGAGCAAAAGCGGCGGTTCGGTGCGTGAAACGCACGCTTCGCTGCAAAAGCAGCGTTTTGGTGCACGAAACGCACGTTTTGCGTCAAAACTGTGCAAAAGCAGCGATTTGGTGCACGAAACGCACGTTTTGCTGCAAAAGCGGCGTTTTGGTGCACAAAACGCACGTTTTGCGTCAAAACTGTGCAGAAGCAGCGATTCGGTGCGTGAAACGCACGTTTCGCTGCAAAAGCGGCGTTTTGGCGCACGAAACGCACGTTTTGCGTCAAAACTGTGCAAAAGCAGCGATTTGGTGCACGAAACGCACGTTTTGCGTCAAACTGTGCAAAAGCAGCGATTTGGTGCACGAAACGCACGTTTTTGCGTCAAAACTGTGCAAAAGCAGCGACTTGGTGCACGAACCGCACGTTTTGCGTCAAAACTGTGCAAAAGCAGCGATTTGGTGCACGAAACGCACGTTTCGCTGCAAAAGCGGCGTTTTGGTGCACGAAGCGCACGTTTTGCGTCAAAACTGTGCAAAAGCATCGATTTGGGTGCACGAAACGCACGTTTCGCTGCAAAAGCGGCGTTTTGGCGCACGAAACGCACGGTTTGCGTCAAAACTGTGCAAAAGCAGCGACTTGGTGCACGAAACGCACGTTTCGCTGCAAAAGCGGCGTTTTGGCGCACGAAACGCACGGTTTGCGTCAAAACTGTGCAAAAGCAGCGATTTGGTGCACGAAACGCACGTTTCTCGCCAAAACGGAGCAAAAGCGGCGATTCGGTGCGTGAAACGCACGTTTCGCTGCAAAAGCGGCGTTTTGGTGCACGAAACGTACGTTTTGCGTCAAAACTGTGCAAAAGCAGCGATTCGGTGCGTGAAACGCACGTTTCGCTGCAAAAGCGGCGTTTTGGCGCACGAAACGCACGTTTTGCGTCAAAACTGTGCAAAAGCAGCGATTTGGTGCACGAAACGCACGTTTTGCGTCAAACTGTGCAAAAGCAGCGATTTGGTGCACGAAACGCACGTTTTGCGTCAAAACTGTGCAAAAGCAGCGACTTGGTGCACGAAACGCACGTTTTGCGTCAAAACTGTGCAAAAGCAGCGATTTGGTGCACGAAACGCACGTTTCGCTGCAAAAGCGGCGTTTTGGTGCACGAAACGCACGTTTTGCGTCAAAACTGTGCAAAAGCAGCGATTTGGTGCACGAAACGCACGTTTCGCTGCAAAAGCGGCGTTTTGGTGCACGAAACGCACGTTTTGCGTCAAAACTGTGCAAAAGCAGCGATTCGGTGCGTGAAACGCACGTTTTGCGTCAAACTGTGCAAAAGCAGCGATTTGGTGCACGAAACGCACGTTTTGCGTCAAAAACTGTGCAAAAGCAGCGACTTGGTGCACGAAACGCACGTTTTGCGTCAAAACTGTGCAAAAGCAGCGATTTGGTGCACGAAACGCACGTTTCGCTGCAAAAGCGGCGTTTTGGAGCACGAAACGCACGGTTTGCGTCAAAACTGTGCAAAAGCAGCGATTTGGTGCACGAAACGCGCGTTTCTCGCCAAAACGGAGCAAAAGCGGCGATTCGGTGCGTGAAATGCACGTTTCGCTGCAAAAGCGGCGTTTTGGCGCACGAAACGCACGTTTTGCGTCAAAACTGTGCAAAAGCATCGATTTAGTGCACGAAACGCACGTTTCGCTGCAAAAGCGGCGTTTTGGTGCACGAAACGCACGTTTTGCGTCAAAACTGTGCAAAAGCAGCGATTTGGTGCACGAAACGCACGTTTCGCTGCAAAAGCGGCGTTTTGGCGCACGAAACGCACGTTTTGCGTCAAAAATGTGCAAAAGCAGCGATTTGGTGCACGAAACGCACGTTTCGCTGCAAAAGCGGCGTTTTGGCGCACGAAACGCACGGTTTGCGTCAAAACTGTGCAAAAGCAGCGATTTGGTGCACGAAACGCACGTTTCTCGCCAAAACGGAGCAAAAGCGGCGATTCGGTGCGTGAAACGCACGTTTCGCTGCAAAAGCGGCGTTTTGGCGCACGAGACGCACGTTTTGCGTCAAAACTGTGCAAAAGCAGCGATTTGGTGCACGAAACGCACGTTTTGCGTCAAACTGTGCAAATGCAGCGATTTGGTGCACGAAACGCACGTTTTGCGTCAAAACTGTGCAAAAGCATCGACTTGGTGAACGAAACGCACGTTTTGCGTCAAAACTGTGCAAAAGCAGCGATTTGGTGCACGAAACGCACGTTTCGCTGCAAAAGCGGCGTTTTGGTGCACGAAGCGCACGTTTTGCGTCAAAACTGTGCAAAAGCACCGATTTGGTGCACGAAACGCACGTTTCGCTGCAAAAGCGGCGTTTTGGCGCACGAAACGCACGTCTTGCGTCAAAACTGTGCAAAAGCAGCGATTTGGTGCACGAAACGCACGTTTCGCTGCAAAAGCGGCGTTTTTGGTGCACGAAACGCACGTTTTGCGTCAAAACTGTGCAAAAGCAGCGATTTGGTGCACGAAACGCACGTTTCGCTGCAAAAGCGGCGTTTTGGTGCACGAAACGCACGTTTTGCGTCAAAACTGTGCAAAAGCAGCGATTCGGTGCGTGAAACGCACGTTTTGCGTCAAACTGTGCAAAAGCAGCGATTTGGTGCACGAAACGCACGTTTTGCGTCAAAACTGTGCAAAAGCAGCGACTTGGTGCACGAAACGCACGTTTTGCGTCAAAACTGTGCAAAAGCAGCGATTTGGTGCACGAAACGCACGTTTCGCTGCAAAAGCGGCGTTTTGGTGCACGAAACGCACGTTTTGCGTCAAAACTGTGCAAAAGCAGCGATTCGGTGCGTGAAACGCACGTTTTGCGTCAAACTGTGCAAAAGCAGCGATTTGGTGCACGAAACGCACGTTTTGCGTCAAAACTGTGCAAAAGCAGCGACTTGGTGCACGAAACGCACGTTTTGCGTCAAAACTGTGCAAAAGCAGCGATTTGGTGCACGAAACGCACGTTTCGCTGCAAAAGCGGCGTTTTGGCGCACGAAACGCACGGTTTGCGTCAAAACTGTGCAAAAGCAGCGATTTGGTGCACGAAACGCACGTTTCTCGCCAAAACGGAGCAAAAGCGGCGATTCGGTGCGTGAAACGCACGTTTCGCTGCAAAAGCGGCGTTTTGGCGCACGAAACGCACGTTTTGCGTCAAAACTGTGCAAAAGCATCGATTTAGTGCACGAAACGCACGTTTCGCTGCAAAAGCGGCGTTTTGGTGCACGAAACGCACGTTTTGCGTCAAAACTGTGCAAAAGCAGCGATTTGGTGCACGAAACGCACGTTTCGCTGCAAAAGCGGCGTTTTGGCGCACGAAACGCACGTTTTGCGTCAAAAATGTGCAAAAGCAGCGATTTGGTGCACGAAACGCACGTTTCGCTGCAAAAGCGGCGTTTTGGCGCACGAAACGCACGGTTTGCGTCAAAACTGTGCAAAAGCAGCGATTTGGTGCACGAAACGCACGTTTCTCGCCAAAACGGAGCAAAAGCGGCGATTCGGTGCGTGAAACGCACGATGCGCTGCAAAAGCGGCGTTTTGGCGCACGAAACGCACGTTTTGCGTCAAAACTGGGCAAAAAGCAGCGATTTGGTGCACGAAGCGCACGTTTCGCTGCAAAAGCAGCGTTTTGGTGCACGAAACGCACGTTTTGCTTCAAAACTGTGCAAAAGCAGCGATTTGGTGCACGAAACGCACGTTTCGCTGCAAAAGCGGCGTTTTGGTGCACGAAACGCACGTTTTGCGTCATAACTGTGCAAAAGCAGCGATTTGGTGCACGAAACGCACGTTTCGTTGCAAAAGCGGCGTTTTGGTGCACGAAACGCACGTTTTGCGTCAAAACTGTGCAAAAGCAGCGACTTGGTGCACGAAACGCACGTTTTGCGTCAAAACTGTGCAAAAGCAGCGATTTGGTGTACGAAACGCACGTTTCGCTGCAAAAGCGGCGTTTTGGTGCACGAAACGCACGTTTTGCGTCAAAACTGTGCAAAAGCATCGATTTGGTGCACGAAACGCACGTTTCGCTGCAAAAGCGGCGCTTTGGCGCACGAAACGCACGTTTTGCGTCAAAACTGTGCAAAAGCAGCGATTTGGTGCACGAAACGCACGTTTCGTTGCAAAAGCGGCGTTCTGGTGCACGAAACGCACGTTTTGCGTCAAAACTGTGCAAAAAGCGGCGTTTTGGCGAACGTAACGCACGTTTTGCGTCAAAACAGTGCAAAAGCAGCGATTTGGTGCACGAAACGCACGTTTTGCGTCAAAACTGTGCAAAAGCAGCGATTTGGTGCACGAAACGCACGTTTCGCTGCAAAAGCGGCGTTTTGGTGCACGAAACGCACGTTTTGCGTCAAAACTGTGCAAAAGCATCGATTTAGTGCACGAAACGCACGTTTCGCTGCAAAAGCGGCGTTTTGGTGCACGAAACGCACGTTTTGCGTCAAAACTGTGCAAAAGCAGCGATTTGGTGTACGAAACGCACGTTTCGCTGCAAAAGCGGCGTTTTGGCGCACGAAACGCACGTTTTGCGTCAAAAATGTGCAAAAGCAGCGATTTGGTGCACGAAACGCACGTTTCGCTGCAAAAGCGGCGTTTTGGCGCACGAAACGCACGGTTTGCGTCAAAACTGTGCAAAAGCAGCGATTTGGTGCACGAAACGCACGTTTCTCGCCAAAACGGAGCAAAAGCGGCGATTCGGTGCGTGAAACGCACGTTTCGCTGCAAAAGCGGCGTTTTGGCGCACGAGACGCACGCTTTGCGTCAAAACTGTGCAAAAGCAGCGATTTGGTGCACGAAACGCACGTTTTGCGTCAAACTGTGCAAAAGCAGCGATTTGGTGCACGAAACGCACGTTTTGCGTCAAAACTGTGCAAAAGCAGCGACTTGGTGAACGAAACGCACGTTTTGCGTCAAAACTGTGCAAAAGCAGCGATTTGGTGCACGAAACGCACGTTTCGCTGCAAAAGCGGCGTTTTGGTGCACGAAACGCACGTTTTGCGTCAAAACTGTGCAAAAGCATCGATTTGGTGCACGAAACGCACGTTTCGCTGCAAAAGCGGCGTTTTGGCGCACGAAACGCACGTCTTGCGTCAAAACTGTGCAAAAGCAGCGATTTGGTGCACGAAACGCACGTTTCGCTGCAAAAGCGGCGTTTTGGTGCACGAAACGCACGTTTTGCGTCAAAACTGTGCAAAAGCAGCGATTCGGTGAGTGAAACGCACGTTTCGCTGCAAAAGCGGCGTTTTGGCGCACGAAACGCACGTTTTGCGTCAAAACTGTGCAAAAGCAGCGATTTGGTGCACGAAACGCACGTTTCGTTGCAAAAGGGGCGTTTTGGTGCACGAAACGCACGTTTTGCGTCAAAACTGTGCAAAAGCAGCGATTTGGTGCACCAAACGCACGTTTCGCTGTAAAAGCGGCGTTTTGGCGCACGAAACGCACGGTTTGCGTCAAAACTGTGCAAAAGCAGCGATTTGGTGCACGAAACGCACGTTTCTCGCCAAAACGGAGCAAAAGCGGCGATTCGGTGAGTGAAACGCACGTTTCGCTGCAAAAGCGGCATTTTGGCGCACGAAACGCACGTTTTGCGTCAAAACTGTGCAAAAGCAGCGATTTGGTGCACGAAACGCACGTTTTGCGTCAAACTGTGCAAAAGCAGCGATTTGGTGCACGAAACGCACGTTTTGCGTCAAAACTGTGCAAAAGCAGCGACTTGGTGCACGAAACGCACGTTTTGCGTCAAAACTGTGCAAAAGCAGCGATTCGGTGAGTGAAACGCACGTTTCGCTGCAAAAGCGGCGTTTTGGCGCACGAAACGCACGTTTTGCGTCAAAACTGTGCAAAAGCAGCGATTTGGTGCACGAAACGCACGTTTCGTTGCAAAGGGGGCGTTTTGGTGCACGAAACGCACGTTTTGCGTCAAAACTGTGCAAAAGCAGCGATTTGGTGCACCAAACGCACGTTTCGCTGTAAAAGCGGCGTTTTGGCGCACGAAACGCACGGTTTGCGTCAAAACTGTGCAAAAGCAGCGATTTGGTGCACGAAACGCACGTTTCTCGCCAAAACGGAGCAAAAGCGGCGATTCGGTGAGTGAAACGCACGTTTCGCTGCAAAAGCGGCGTTTTGGCGCACGAAACGCACGTTTTGCGTCAAAACTGTGCAAAAGCAGCGATTTGGTGCACGAAACGCACGTTTTGCGTCAAACTGTGCAAAAGCAGCGATTTGGTGCACGAAACGCACGTTTTGCGTCAAAACTGTGCAAAAGCAGCGACTTGGTGCACGAAACGCACGTTTTGCGTCAAAACTGTGCAAAAGCACCGATTTGGTGCACGAAACGCACGTTTCGCTGCAAAAGCGGCGTTTTGGTGCACGAAACGCACGTTTTGCGTCAAAACTGTGCAAAAGCATCGATTTGGTGCACGAAACGCACGTTTCGCTGCAAAAGCGGCGTTTTGCGCACGAAACGCACGTTTTGCGTCAAAACTGTGCAAAAGCAGCGATTTGGTGCACGAAACGCACGTTTCGTTGCAAAAGCGGCGTTTTGGTGCACGAAACGCACGTTTTGCGTCAAAACTGTGCAAAAGCGGCGTTTTGGCGAACGTAACGCACGTTTTGCGTCAAAACAGTGCAAAAGCAGCGATTTGGTGCACGAAACGCACGTTTTGCGTCAAAACTGTGCAAAAGCAGCGACTTGGTGCACGAAACGCACGTTTTGCGTCAAAACTGTGCAAAAGCAGCGATTTGGTGCACGAAACGCACGTTTCGCTGCAAAAGCGGCGTTTTGGTGCAGGAAACGCACGTTTTGCGTCAAAACTGGGCAAAAGCAGCGATTTGGTGCACGAAGCGCACGTTTCGCTGCAAAAGCAGCGTTTTGGTGCACGAAACGCACGTTTTGCTTCAAAACTGTGCAAAAGCAGCGATTTGGTGCACGAAACGCACGTTTCGCTGCAAAAGCGGCGTTTTGGTGCACGAAACGCACGTTTTGCGTCATAACTGTGCAAAAGCAGCGATTTGGTGCACGAAACGCACGTTTCGTTGCAAAAGCGGCGTTTTGGTGCACGAAACGCACGTTTTGCGTCAAAACTGTGCAAAAGCAGCGACTTGGTGCACGAAACGCACGTTTTGCGTCAAAACTGTGCAAAAGCAGCGATTTGGTGTACGAAACGCACGTTTCGCTGCAAAAGCGGCGTTTTGGTGCACGAAACGCACGTTTTGCGTCAAAACTGTGCAAAAGCATCGATTTGGTGCACGAAACGCACGTTTCGCTGCAAAAGCGGCGCTTTGGCGCACGAAACGCACGTTTTGCGTCAAAACTGTGCAAAAGCAGCGATTTGGTGCACGAAACGCACGTTTCGTTGCAAAAGCGGCGTTCTGGTGCACGAAACGCACGTTTTGCGTCAAAACTGTGCAAAAGCGGCGTTTTGGCGAACGTAACGCACGTTTTGCGTCAAAACAGTGCAAAAGCAGCGATTTGGTGCACGAAACGCACGTTTTGCGTCAAAACTGTGCAAAAGCAGCGATTTGGTGCACGAAACGCACGTTTCGCTGCAAAAGCGGCGTTTTGGTGCACGAAACGCACGTTTTGCGTCAAAACTGTGCAAAAGCATCGATTTAGTGCACGAAACGCACGTTTCGCTGCAAAAGCGGCGTTTTGGTGCACGAAACGCACGTTTTGCGTCAAAACTGTGCAAAAGCAGCGATTTGGTGTACGAAACGCACGTTTCGCTGCAAAAGCGGCGTTTTGGCGCACGAAACGCACGTTTTGCGTCAAAAATGTGCAAAAGCAGCGATTTGGTGCACGAAACGCACGTTTCGCTGCAAAAGCGGCGTTTTGGCGCACGAAACGCACGGTTTGCGTCAAAACTGTGCAAAAGCAGCGATTTGGTGCACGAAACGCACGTTTCTCGCCAAAACGGAGCAAAAGCGGCGATTCGGTGCGTGAAACGCACGTTTCGCTGCAAAAGCGGCGTTTTGGCGCACGAGACGCACGCTTTGCGTCAAAACTGTGCAAAAGCAGCGATTTGGTGCACGAAACGCACGTTTTGCGTCAAACTGTGCAAAAGCAGCGATTTGGTGCACGAAACGCACGTTTTGCGTCAAAACTGTGCAAAAGCAGCGACTTGGTGAACGAAACGCACGTTTTGCGTCAAAACTGTGCAAAAGCAGCGATTTGGTGCACGAAACGCACGTTTCGCTGCAAAAGCGGCGTTTTGGTGCACGAAACGCACGTTTTGCGTCAAAACTGTGCAAAAGCATCGATTTGGTGCACGAAACGCACGTTTCGCTGCAAAAGCGGCGTTTTGGCGCACGAAACGCACGTCTTGCGTCAAAACTGTGCAAAAGCAGCGATTTGGTGCACGAAACGCACGTTTCGCTGCAAAAGCGGCGTTTTGGTGCACGAAACGCACGTTTTGCGTCAAAACTGTGCAAAAGCAGCGATTCGGTGAGTGAAACGCACGTTTCGCTGCAAAAGCGGCGTTTTGGCGCACGAAACGCACGTTTTGCGTCAAAACTGTGCAAAAGCAGCGATTTGGTGCACGAAACGCACGTTTCGTTGCAAAAGGGGCGTTTTGGTGCACGAAACGCACGTTTTGCGTCAAAACTGTGCAAAAGCAGCGATTTGGTGCACCAAACGCACGTTTCGCTGTAAAAGCGGCGTTTTGGCGCACGAAACGCACGGTTTGCGTCAAAACTGTGCAAAAGCAGCGATTTGGTGCACGAAACGCACGTTTCTCGCCAAAACGGAGCAAAAGCGGCGATTCGGTGAGTGAAACGCACGTTTCGCTGCAAAAGCGGCATTTTGGCGCACGAAACGCACGTTTTGCGTCAAAACTGTGCAAAAGCAGCGATTTGGTGCACGAAACGCACGTTTTGCGTCAAACTGTGCAAAAGCAGCGATTTGGTGCACGAAACGCACGTTTTGCGTCAAAACTGTGCAAAAGCAGCGACTTGGTGCACGAAACGCACGTTTTGCGTCAAAACTGTGCAAAAGCAGCGATTCGGTGAGTGAAACGCACGTTTCGCTGCAAAAGCGGCGTTTTGGCGCACGAAACGCACGTTTTGCGTCAAAACTGTGCAAAAGCAGCGATTTGGTGCACGAAACGCACGTTTCGTTGCAAAAGGGGCGTTTTGGTGCACGAAACGCACGTTTTGCGTCAAAACTGTGCAAAAGCAGCGATTTGGTGCACCAAACGCACGTTTCGCTGTAAAAGCGGCGTTTTGGCGCACGAAACGCACGGTTTGCGTCAAAACTGTGCAAAAGCAGCGATTTGGTGCACGAAACGCACGTTTCTCGCCAAAACGGAGCAAAAGCGGCGATTCGGTGAGTGAAACGCACGTTTCGCTGCAAAAGCGGCGTTTTGGCGCACGAAACGCACGTTTTGCGTCAAAACTGTGCAAAAGCAGCGATTTGGTGCACGAAACGCACGTTTTGCGTCAAACTGTGCAAAAGCAGCGATTTGGTGCACGAAACGCACGTTTTGCGTCAAAACTGTGCAAAAGCAGCGACTTGGTGCACGAAACGCACGTTTTGCGTCAAAACTGTGCAAAAGCACCGATTTGGTGCACGAAACGCACGTTTCGCTGCAAAAGCGGCGTTTTGGTGCACGAAACGCACGTTTTGCGTCAAAACTGTGCAAAAGCATCGATTTGGTGCACGAAACGCACGTTTCGCTGCAAAAGCGGCGTTTTGCGCACGAAACGCACGTTTTGCGTCAAAACTGTGCAAAAGCAGCGATTTGGTGCACGAAACGCACGTTTCGTTGCAAAAGCGGCGTTTTGGTGCACGAAACGCACGTTTTGCGTCAAAACTGTGCAAAAGCGGCGTTTTGGCGAACGTAACGCACGTTTTGCGTCAAAACAGTGCAAAAGCAGCGATTTGGTGCACGAAACGCACGTTTTGCGTCAAAACTGTGCAAAAGCAGCGACTTGGTGCACGAAACGCACGTTTTGCGTCAAAACTGTGCAAAAGCAGCGATTTGGTGCACGAAACGCACGTTTCGCTGCAAAAGCGGCGTTTTGGTGCAGGAAACGCACGTTTTGCGTCAAAACTGTGCAAAAGCATCGATTTAGTGCACGAAACGCACGTTTCGCTGCAAAAGCGGCGTTTTGGTGCACGAAACGCACGTTTTGCGTCAAAACTGTGCAAAAGCAGCGATTTGGTGCACGAAACGCACGTTTTGCGTCAAACTGTGCAAAAGCATCGATTTAGTGCACGAAACGCACGTTTCGCTGCAAAAGCGGCGTTTTGCGCACGAAACGCACGTTTTGCGTCAAAACTGTGCAAAAGCAGCGATTTGGTGCACGAAACGCACGTTTCGTTGCAAAAGCGGCGTTTTGGTGCACGAAACGCACGTTTTGCGTCAAAACTGTGCAAAAGCGGCGTTTTGGCGAACGTAACGCACGTTTTGCGTCAAAACAGTGCAAAAGCAGCGATTTGGTGCACGAAACGCACGTTTTGCGTCAAAACTGTGCAAAAGCAGCGATTTGGTGCACGAAACGCACGTTTCGTTGCAAAAGCGGCGTTTTGGTGCACGAAACGCACGTTTTGCGTCAAAACTGTGCAAAAGCAGCGATTTGGTGCACGAAACGCACGTTTCGCTGCAAAAGGGGCGTTTTGGTGCACGAAACGCACGTTTTGCGTCAAAACTGTGCAAAAGCAGCGATTTGGTGCACGAAACGCACGTTTCGCTGCAAAAGCGGCGTTTTGGCGCACGAAACGCACGGTTTGCGTCAAAACTGTGCAAAAGCAGCGATTTGGTGCACGAAACGCACGTTTCTCGCCAAAACGGAGCAAAAGCGGCGATTCGGTGCGTGAAACGCACGTTTCGCTGCAAAAGCGGCGTTTTGGCGCACGAAACGCACGTTTTGCGTCAAAACTGTGCAAAAGCAGCGATTTGGTGCACGAAACGCACGTTTTGCGTCAAACTGTGCAAAAGCAGCGATTTGGTGCACGAAACGCACGTTTTGCGTCAAAACTGTGCAAAAGCAGCGACTTGGTGCACGAAACGCACGTTTTGCGTCAAAACTGTGCAAAAGCAGCGATTTGGTGCACGAAACGCACGTTTCGCTGCAAAAGCGGCGTTTTGGTGCACGAAACGCACGTTTTGCGTCAAAACTGTGCAAAAGCATCGATTTAGTGCACGAAACGCACGTTTCGCTGCAAAAGCGGCGTTTTGGTGCACGAAACGCACGTTTTGCGTCAAAACTGTGCAAAAGCAGCGATTTGGTGCACGAAACGCACGTTTCGCTGCAAAAGCGGCTGTTTGGTGCACGAAGCGCACGTTTTGCGTCAAAACTGTGCAAAAGCATCGATTTGGTGCACGAAACGCACGTTTCGCTGCAAAAGCGGCGTTTTGGCGCACGAAACGCACGTCTTGCGTCAAAACTGTGCAAAAGCAGCGATTTGGTGCACGAAACGCACGTTTCGCTGCAAAAGCGGCGTTTTGGTGCACGAAACGCACGTTTCGCTGCAAAAGCGGCGTTTTGGTGCACGAAACGCACGTTTTGCGTCAAAACTGTGCAAAAGCAGCGATTCGGTGAGTGAAACGCACGTTTCGCTGCAAAAGCGGCGTTTTGGCGCACGAAACGCACGTTTTGCGTCAAAACTGTGCAAAAGCAGCGATTTGGTGCACGAAACGCACGTTTCGTTGCAAAAGGGGCGTTTTGGTGCACGAAACGCACGGTTTGCGTCAAAACTGTGCAAAAGCAGCGATTTGGTGCACGAAACGCACGTTTCTCGCCAAAACGGAGCAAAAGCGGCGATTCGGTGAGTGAAACGCACGTTTCGCTGCAAAAGCGGCGTTTTGGCGCACGAAACGCACGTTTTGCGTCAAAACTGTGCAAAAGCAGCGATTTGGTGCACGAAACGCACGTTTCGTTGCACAAGCGGCGTTTTGGTGCACGAATCGCACGTTTTGCGTCAAAACTGTGCAAAAGCATCGATTTGGTGCACGAAACGCACGTTTCGCTGCAAAAGCGGCGTTTTGGCGCACGAAACGCACGTTTTGCGTCAAAACTGTGCAAAAGCGGCGTTTTGGCGAACGTAACGCACGTTTTGCGTCAAAACAGTGCAAAAGCAGCGATTTGGTGCACGAAACGCACGTTTTGCGTCAAAACTGTGCAAAAGCAGCGATTTGGTGCACGAAACGCACGTTTCGCTGCAAAAGCGGCGTTTTGGCGCACGAAACGCACGGTTTGCGTCAAAACTGTGCAAAAGCAGCGATTTGGTGCACGAAACGCACGTTTCTCGCCAAAACGGAGCAAAAGCGGCGATTCGGTGCGTGAAACGCACGTTTCGCTGCAAAAGCGGCGTTTTGGCGCACGAAACGCACGTTTTGCGTCAAAACTGTGCAAAAGCAGCGATTTGGTGCACGAAACGCACGTTTCGCTGCAAAAGCGGCGTTTTGGCGCACGAAACGCACGGTTTGCGTCAAAACTGTGCAAAAGCAGCGATTTGGTGCACGAAACGCACGTTTCTCGCCAAAACGGAGCAAAAGCGGCGATTCGGTGCGTGAAACGCACGTTTCGCTGCAAAAGCGGCGTTTTGGCGCACGAAACGCACGTTTTGCGTCAAAACTGTGCAAAAGCAGCGATTTGGTGCACGAAACGCACGTTTTGCGTCAAACTGTGCAAAAGCAGCGATTTGGTGCACGAAACGCACGTTTTGCGTCAAAACTGTGCAAAAGCAGCGACTTGGTGCACGAAACGCACGTTTTGCGTCAAAACTGTGCAAAAGCAGCGATTTGGTGCACGAAACGCACGTTTCGCTGCAAAAGCGGCGTTTTGGTGCACGAAACGCACGTTTTGCGTCAAAACTGTGCAAAAGCATCGATTTAGTGCACGAAACGCACGTTTCGCTGCAAAAGCGGCGTTTTGGTGCACGAAACGCACGTTTTGCGTCAAAACTGTGCAAAAGCAGCGATTTGGTGCACGAAACGCACGTTTCGCTGCAAAAGCGGCGTTTTGGCGCACGAAACGCACGTTTTGCGTCAAAAATGTGCAAAAGCAGCGATTTGGTGCACGAAACGCACGTTTCGCTGCAAAAGCGGCGTTTTGGCGCACGAAACGCACGGTTTGCGTCAAAACTGTGCAAAAGCAGCGATTTGGTGCACGAAACGCACGTTTCTCGCCAAAACGGAGCAAAAGCGGCTATTCGGTGCGTGAAACGCACGTTTCGCTGCAAAAGCGGCGTTTTGGCGCACGAGACGCACGTTTTGCGTCAAAACTGTGCAAAAGCAGCGATTTGGTGCATGAAACGCACGTTTTGCGTCAAACTGTGCAAATGCAGCGATTTGGTGCACGAAACGCACGTTTTGCGTCAAAACTGTGCAAAAGCAGCGACTTGGTGAACGAAACGCACGTTTTGCGTCAAAACTGTGCAAAAGCAGCGATTTGGTGCACGAAACGCACGTTTCGCTGCAAAAGCGGCGTTTTGGTGCACGAAGCGCACGTTTTGCGTCAAAACTGTGCAAAAGCATCGATTTGGTGCACGAAACGCACGTTTCGCTGCAAAAGCGGCGTTTTGGCGCACGAAACGCACGTCTTGCGTCAAAACTGTGCAAAAGCAGCGATTTGGTGCACGAAACGCACGTTTCGCTGCAAAAGCGGCGTTTTGGTGCACGAAACGCACGTTTCGCTGCAAAAGCGGCGTTTTGGTGCACGAAACGCACGTTTCGCTGCAAAAGCGGCGTTTTGGTGCACGAAACGCACGTTTTGCGTCAAAACTGTGCAAAAGCAGCGATTCGGTGAGTGAAACGCACGTTTCGCTGCAAAAGCGGCGTTTTGGCGCACGAAACGCACGTTTTGCGTCAAAACTGTGCAAAAGCAGCGATTTGGTGCACGAAACGCACGTTTCGTTGCAAAAGGGGCGTTTTGGTGCACGAAACGCACGGTTTGCGTCAAAACTGTGCAAAAGCAGCGATTTGGTGCACGAAACGCACGTTTCTCGCCAAAACGGAGCAAAAGCGGCGATTCGGTGAGTGAAACGCACGTTTCGCTGCAAAAGCGGCGTTTTGGCGCACGAAACGCACGTTTTGCGTCAAAACTGTGCAAAAGCAGCGATTTGGTGCACGAAACGCACGTTTCGTTGCACAAGCGGCGTTTTGGTGCACGAATCGCACGTTTTGCGTCAAAACTGTGCAAAAGCAGCGATTTGGGGCACGAAACGCACGTTTCGCTGCAAAAGCGGCGTTTTGGTGCACGAAACGCACGTTTTGCGTCAAAACTATGCAAAAGCAGCGATTTGGTGCACGAAACGCACGTTTCGCTGCAAAAGCGGCGTTTTGGCGCACGAAACGCACGTTTTGCGTCAAAACTGTGCAAAAGCAGCGATTTGGTGCACGAAACGCACGTTTCGCTGCAAAAGCGGCGTTTTGGTGCACGAAACGCACGTTTTGCGTCAAAACTGTGCAAAAGCAGCGACTTGGTGCACCAAACGCACGTTTCGCTGCAAAAGCGGCGTTTTGGTGCATGAAACGCACGTTTTGCGTCAAAACTGTGCAAAAGCAGCGATTTGGTGCACGAAACGCACGTTATGCGTCAAAACTGTGCAAAAGCAGCGATTTGGTGCACGAAACGCACGTTTCGCTGCAAAAGCGGCGTTTTGGTGCACGAAACGCACGTTTTGCGTCAAAACTGTGCAAAAGCATCGATTTGGTGCACGAAACGCACGTTTCGCTGCAAAAGCGGCGTTTTGGCGCACGAAACGCACGTTTTGCGTCAAAACTGTGCAAAAGCAGCGACTTGGTGCACGAAACGCACGTTTCGCTGCAAAAGCGGCGTTTTGGTGCACGAAACGCACGTTTTGCGTCAAAACTGTGCAAAAGCAGCGATTTGGTGCACGAAACGCACGTTTCGCTGCAAAAGCGGCGTTTTGGTGCACGAAACGCACGTTTTGCGTCAAAACTGTGCAAAAGCAGCGATTTGGTGCACGAAACGCACGTTTCGTTGCAAAAGGGGCGTTTTGGTGCACGAAACGCACGTTTTGCGTCAAAACTGTGCAAAAGCAGCGATTTGGTGCACCAAACGCACGTTTCGCTGTAAAAGCGGCGTTTTGGCGCACGAAACGCACGGTTTGCGTCAAAACTGTGCAAAAGCAGCGATTTGGTGCACGAAACGCACGTTTCTCGCCAAAACGGAGCAAAAGCGGCGATTCGGTGAGTGAAACGCACGTTTCGCTGCAAAAGCGGCGTTTTGGCGCACGAAACGCACGTTTTGCGTCAAAACTGTGCAAAAGCAGCGATTTGGTGCACGAAACGCACGTTTTGCGTCAAACTGTGCAAAAGCAGCGATTTGGTGCACGAAACGCACGTTTTGCGTCAAAACTGTGCAAAAGCAGCGACTTGGTGCACGAAACGCACGTTTTGCGTCAAAACTGTGCGAAAGCACCGATTTGGTGCACGAAACGCACGTTTCGCTGCAAAAGCGGCGTTTTGGTGCACGAAACGCACGTTTTGCGTCAAAACTGTGCAAAAGCATCGATTTGGTGCACGAAACGCACGTTTCGCTGCAAAAGCGGCGTTTTGCGCACGAAACGCACGTTTTGCGTCAAAACTGTGCAAAAGCAGCGATTTGGTGCACGAAACGCACGTTTCGTTGCAAAAGCGGCGTTTTGGTGCACGAAACGCACGTTTTGCGTCAAAACTGTGCAAAAGCGGCGTTTTGGCGAACGTAACGCACGTTTTGCGTCAAAACAGTGCAAAAGCAGCGATTTGGTGCACGAAACGCACGTTTTGCGTCAAAACTGTGCAAAAGCAGCGATTTGGTGCACGAAACGCACGTTTCGTTGCAAAAGCGGCGTTTTGGTGCACGAAACGCACGTTTTGCGTCAAAACTGTGCAAAAGCAGCGATTTGGTGCACGAAACGCACGTTTCGCTGCAAAAGGGGCGTTTTGGTGCACGAAACGCACGTTTTGCGTCAAACCTGTGCAAAAGCAGCGATTTGGTGCACGAAACGCACGTTTCGCTGCAAAAGCGGCGTTTTGGCGCACGAAACGCACGGTTTGCGTCAAAACTGTGCAAAAGCAGCGATTTGGTGCACGAAACGCACGTTTCTCGCCAAAACGGAGCAAAAGCGGCGATTCGGTGCGTGAAACGCACGTTTCGCTGCAAAAGCGGCGTTTTGGCGCACGAAACGCACGTTTTGCGTCAAAACTGTGCAAAAGCAGCGATTTGGTGCACGAAACGCACGTTTTGCGTCAAACTGTGCAAAAGCAGCGATTTGGTGCACGAAACGCACGTTTTGCGTCAAAACTGTGCAAAAGCAGCGACTTGGTGCACGAAACGCACGTTTTGCGTCAAAACTGTGCAAAAGCAGCGATTTGGTGCACGAAACGCACGTTTCGCTGCAAAAGCGGCGTTTTGGTGCACGAAACGCACGTTTTGCGTCAAAACTGTGCAAAAGCATCGATTTAGTGCACGAAACGCACGTTTCGCTGCAAAAGCGGCGTTTTGGTGCACGAAACGCACGTTTTGCGTCAAAACTGTGCAAAAGCAGCGATTTGGTGCACGAAACGCACGTTTTGCGTCAAACTGTGCAAAAGCATCGATTTAGTGCACGAAACGCACGTTTCGCTGCAAAAGCGGCGTTTTGCGCACGAAACGCACGTTTTGCGTCAAAACTGTGCAAAAGCAGCGATTTGGTGCACGAAACGCACGTTTCGTTGCAAAAGCGGCGTTTTGGTGCACGAAACGCACGTTTTGCGTCAAAACTGTGCAAAAGCGGCGTTTTGGCGAACGTAACGCACGTTCTGCGTCAAAACAGTGCAAAAGCAGCGATTTGGTGCACGAAACGCACGTTTTGCGTCAAAACTGTGCAAAAGCAGCGATTTGGTGCACGAAACGCACGTTTCGTTGCAAAAGCGGCGTTTTGGTGCACGAAACGCACGTTTTGCGTCAAAACTGTGCAAAAGCAGCGATTTGGTGCACGAAACGCACGTTTCGCTGCAAAAGGGGCGTTTTGGTGCACGAAACGCACGTTTTGCGTCAAAACTGTGCAAAAGCAGCGATTTGGTGCACGAAACGCACGTTTCGCTGCAAAAGCGGCGTTTTGGCGCACGAAACGCACGGTTTGCGTCAAAACTGTGCAAAAGCAGCGATTTGGTGCACGAAACGCACGTTTCTCGCCAAAACGGAGCAAAAGCGGCGATTCGGTGCGTGAAACGCACGTTTCGCTGCAAAAGCGGCGTTTTGGCGCACGAAACGCACGTTTTGCGTCAAAACTGTGCAAAAGCAGCGATTTGGTGCACGAAACGCACGTTTTGCGTCAAACTGTGCAAAAGCAGCGATTTGGTGCACGAAACGCACGTTTTGCGTCAAAACTGTGCAAAAGCAGCGACTTGGTGCACGAAACGCACGTTTTGCGTCAAAACTGTGCAAAAGCAGCGATTTGGTGCACGAAACGCACGTTTCGCTGCAAAAGCGGCGTTTTGGTGCACGAAACGCACGTTTTGCGTCAAAACTGTGCAAAAGCATCGATTTAGTGCACGAAACGCACGTTTCGCTGCAAAAGCGGCGTTTTGGTGCACGAAACGCACGTTTTGCGTCAAAACTGTGCAAAAGCAGCGATTTGGTGCACGAAACGCACGTTTCGCTGCAAAAGCGGCGTTTTGGTGCACGAAGCGCACGTTTTGCGTCAAAACTGTGCAAAAGCATCGATTTGGTGCACGAAACGCACGTTTCGCTGCAAAAGCGGCGTTTTGGCGCACGAAACGCACGTCTTGCGTCAAAACTGTGCAAAAGCAGCGATTTGGTGCACGAAACGCACGTTTCGCTGCAAAAGCGGCGTTTTGGTGCACGAAACGCACGTTTCGCTGCAAAAGCGGCGTTTTGGTGCACGAAACGCACGTTTTGCGTCAAAACTGTGCAAAAGCAGCGATTCGGTGAGTGAAACGCACGTTTCGCTGCAAAAGCGGCGTTTTGGCGCACGAAACGCACGTTTTGCGTCAAAACTGTGCAAAAGCAGCGATTTGGTGCACGAAACGCACGTTTCGTTGCAAAAGGGGCGTTTTGGTGCACGAAACGCACGGTTTGCGTCAAAACTGTGCAAAAGCAGCGATTTGGTGCACGAAACGCACGTTTCTCGCCAAAACGGAGCAAAAGCGGCGATTCGGTGAGTGAAACGCACGTTTCGCTGCAAAAGCGGCGTTTTGGCGCACGAAACGCACGTTTTGCGTCAAAACTGTGCAAAAGCAGCGATTTGGTGCACGAAACGCACGTTTCGTTGCACAAGCGGCGTTTTGGTGCACGAATCGCACGTTTTGCGTCAAAACTGTGCAAAAGCATCGATTTGGTGCACGAAACGCACGTTTCGCTGCAAAAGCGGCGTTTTGGCGCACGAAACGCACGTTTTGCGTCAAAACTGTGCAAAAGCGGCGTTTTGGCGAACGTAACGCACGTTTTGCGTCAAAACAGTGCAAAAGCAGCGATTTGGTGCACGAAACGCACGTTTTGCGTCAAAACTGTGCAAAAGCAGCGATTTGGTGCACGAAACGCACGTTTCGCTGCAAAAGCGGCGTTTTGGCGCACGAAACGCACGGTTTGCGTCAAAACTGTGCAAAAGCAGCGATTTGGTGCACGAAACGCACGTTTCTCGCCAAAACGGAGCAAAAGCGGCGATTCGGTGCGTGAAACGCACGTTTCGCTGCAAAAGCGGCGTTTTGGCGCACGAAACGCACGTTTTGCGTCAAAACTGTGCAAAAGCAGCGATTTGGTGCACGAAACGCACGTTTCGCTGCAAAAGCGGCGTTTTGGCGCACGAAACGCACGGTTTGCGTCAAAACTGTGCAAAAGCAGCGATTTGGTGCACGAAACGCACGTTTCTCGCCAAAACGGAGCAAAAGCGGCGATTCGGTGCGTGAAACGCACGTTTCGCTGCAAAAGCGGCGTTTTGGCGCACGAAACGCACGTTTTGCGTCAAAACTGTGCAAAAGCAGCGATTTGGTGCACGAAACGCACGTTTTGCGTCAAGCTGTGCAAAAGCAGCGATTTGGTGCACGAAACGCACGTTTTGCGTCAAAACTGTGCAAAAGCAGCGACTTGGTGCACGAAACGCACGTTTTGCGTCAAAACTGTGCAAAAGCAGCGATTTGGTGCACGAAACGCACGTTTCGCTGCAAAAGCGGCGTTTTGGTGCACGAAACGCACGTTTTGCGTCAAAACTGTGCAAAAGCATCGATTTAGTGCACGAAACGCACGTTTCGCTGCAAAAGCGGCGTTTTGGTGCACGAAACGCACGTTTTGCGTCAAAACTGTGCAAAAGCAGCGATTTGGTGCACGAAACGCACGTTTCGCTGCAAAAGCGGCGTTTTGGCGCACGAAACGCACGTTTTGCGTCAAAAATGTGCAAAAGCAGCGATTTGGTGCACGAAACGCACGTTTCGCTGCAAAAGCGGCGTTTTGGCGCACGAAACGCACGTCTTGCGTCAAAACTGTGCAAAAGCAGCGATTTGGTGCACGAAACGCACGTTTCGCTGCAAAAGCGGCGTTTTGGTGCACGAAACGCACGTTTCGCTGCAAAAGCGGCGTTTTGGTGCACGAAACGCACGTTTTGCGTCAAAACTGTGCAAAAGCAGCGATTCGGTGAGTGAAACGCACGTTTCGCTGCAAAAGCGGCGTTTTGGCGCACGAAACGCACGTTTTGCGTCAAAACTGTGCAAAAGCAGCGATTTGGTGCACGAAACGCACGTTTCGTTGCAAAAGGGGCGTTTTGGTGCACGAAACGCACGGTTTGCGTCAAAACTGTGCAAAAGCAGCGATTTGGTACACGAAACGCACGTTTCTCGCCAAAACGGAGCAAAAGCGGCGATTCGGTGAGTGAAACGCACGTTTCACTGCAAAAGCGGCGTTTTGGCGCACGAAACGCACGTTTTGCGTCAAAACTGTGCAAAAGCAGCGATTTGGTGCACGAAACGCACGTTTCGTTGCACAAGCGGCGTTTTGGTGCACGAATCGCACGTTTTGCGTCAAAACTGTGCAAAAGCAGCGATTTGGGGCACGAAACGCACGTTTCGCTGCAAAAGCGGCGTTTTGGTGCACGAAACGCAAATTTTGCGTCAAAACTGTGCAAAAGCATCGATTTGGTGCACGAAACGCACGTTTCGCTGCAAAAGCGGCGTTTTGGCGCACGAAACGCACGTTTTGCGTCAAAACTGTGCAAAAGCGGCGTTTTGGCGAACGTAACGCACGTTTTGCGTCAAAACAGTGCAAAAGCAGCGATTTGGTGCACGAAACGCACGTTTTGCGTCAAAACTGTGCAAAAGCAGCGATTTGGTGCACGAAACGCACGTTTCGTTGCAAAAGCGGCGTTTTGGTGCACGAAACGCACGTTTTGCGTCAAAACTGTGCAAAAGCAGCGATTTGGTGCACGAAACGCACGTTTCGCTGCAAAAGGGGCGTTTTGGTGCACGAAACGCACGTTTTGCGTCAAAACTGTGCAAAAGCAGCGATTTGGTGCACGAAACGCACGTTTCGCTGCAAAAGCGGCGTTTTGGCGCACGAAACGCACGGTTTGCGTCAAAACTGTGCAAAAGCAGCGATTTGGTGCACGAAACGCACGTTTCTCGCCAAAACGGAGCAAAAGCGGCGATTCGGTGCGTGAAACGCACGTTTCGCTGCAAAAGCGGCGTTTTGGCGCACGAAACGCACGGTTTGCGTCAAAACTGTGCAAAAGCAGCGATTTGGTGCACGAAACGCACGTTTCTCGCCAAAACGGAGCAAAAGCGGCGGTTCGGTGCGTGAAACGCACGCTTCGCTGCAAAAGCAGCGTTTTGGTGCACGAAACGCACGTTTTGCGTCAAAACTGTGCAAAAGCAGCGATTTGGTGCACGAAACGCACGTTTTGCTGCAAAAGCGGCGTTTTGGTGCACGAAACGCACGTTTCGCTGCAAAAGCGGCGTTTTGGTGCACGAAACGCACGTTTTGCGTCAAAACTGTGCAAAAGCAGCGATTCGGTGAGTGAAACGCACGTTTCGCTGCAAAAGCGGCGTTTTGGCGCACGAAACGCACGTTTTGCGTCAAAACTGTGCAAAAGCAGCGATTTGGTGCACGAAACGCACGTTTCGTTGCAAAAGGGGCGTTTTGGTGCACGAAACGCACGGTTTGCGTCAAAACTGTGCAAAAGCAGCGATTTGGTGCACGAAACGCACGTTTCTCGCCAAAACGGAGCAAAAGCGGCGATTTGGTGAGTGAAACGCACGTTTCGCTGCAAAAGCGGCGTTTTGGCGCACGAAACGCACGTTTTGCGTCAAAACTGTGCAAAAGCAGCGATTTGGTGCACGAAACGCACGTTTCGTTGCACAAGCGGCGTTTTGGTGCACGAATCGCACGTTTTGCGTCAAAACTGTGCAAAAGCATCGATTTGGTGCACGAAACGCACGTTTCGCTGCAAAAGCGGCGTTTTGGCGCACGAAACGCACGTTTTGCGTCAAAACTGTGCAAAAGCGGCGTTTTGGCGAACGTAACGCACGTTTTGCGTCAAAACAGTGCAAAAGCAGCGATTTGGTGCACGAAACGCACGTTTTGCGTCAAAACTGTGCAAAAGCAGCGATTTGGTGCACGAAACGCACGTTTCGCTGCAAAAGCGGCGTTTTGGCGCACGAAACGCACGGTTTGCGTCAAAACTGTGCAAAAGCAGCGATTTGGTGCACGAAACGCACGTTTCTCGCCAAAACGGAGCAAAAGCGGCGATTCGGTGCGTGAAACGCACGTTTCGCTGCAAAAGCGGCGTTTTGGCGCACGAAACGCACGTTTTGCGTCAAAACTGTGCAAAAGCAGCGATTTGGTGCACGAAACGCACGTTTCGCTGCAAAAGCGGCGTTTTGGCGCACGAAACGCACGGTTTGCGTCAAAACTGTGCAAAAGCAGCGATTTGGTGCACGAAACGCACGTTTCTCGCCAAAACGGAGCAAAAGCGGCGATTCGGTGCGTGAAACGCACGTTTCGCTGCAAAAGCGGCGTTTTGGCGCACGAAACGCACGTTTTGCGTCAAAACTGTGCAAAAGCAGCGATTTGGTGCACGAAACGCACGTTTTGCGTCAAGCTGTGCAAAAGCAGCGATTTGGTGCACGAAACGCACGTTTTGCGTCAAAACTGTGCAAAAGCAGCGACTTGGTGCACGAAACGCACGTTTTGCGTCAAAACTGTGCAAAAGCAGCGATTTGGTGCACGAAACGCACGTTTCGCTGCAAAAGCGGCGTTTTGGTGCACGAAACGCACGTTTTGCGTCAAAACTGTGCAAAAGCATCGATTTAGTGCACGAAACGCACGTTTCGCTGCAAAAGCGGCGTTTTGGTGCACGAAACGCACGTTTTGCGTCAAAACTGTGCAAAAGCAGCGATTTGGTGCACGAAACGCACGTTTCGCTGCAAAAGCGGCGTTTTGGCGCACGAAACGCACGTTTTGCGTCAAAAATGTGCAAAAGCAGCGATTTGGTGCACGAAACGCACGTTTCGCTGCAAAAGCGGCGTTTTGGCGCACGAAACGCACGTCTTGCGTCAAAACTGTGCAAAAGCAGCGATTTGGTGCACGAAACGCACGTTTCGCTGCAAAAGCGGCGTTTTGGTGCACGAAACGCACGTTTCGCTGCAAAAGCGGCGTTTTGGTGCACGAAACGCACGTTTTGCGTCAAAACTGTGCAAAAGCAGCGATTCGGTGAGTGAAACGCACGTTTCGCTGCAAAAGCGGCGTTTTGGCGCACGAAACGCACGTTTTGCGTCAAAACTGTGCAAAAGCAGCGATTTGGTGCACGAAACGCACGTTTCGTTGCAAAAGGGGCGTTTTGGTGCACGAAACGCACGGTTTGCGTCAAAACTGTGCAAAAGCAGCGATTTGGTACACGAAACGCACGTTTCTCGCCAAAACGGAGCAAAAGCGGCGATTCGGTGAGTGAAACGCACGTTTCACTGCAAAAGCGGCGTTTTGGCGCACGAAACGCACGTTTTGCGTCAAAACTGTGCAAAAGCAGCGATTTGGTGCACGAAACGCACGTTTCGTTGCACAAGCGGCGTTTTGGTGCACGAATCGCACGTTTTGCGTCAAAACTGTGCAAAAGCAGCGATTTGGGGCACGAAACGCACGTTTCGCTGCAAAAGCGGCGTTTTGGTGCACGAAACGCAAATTTTGCGTCAAAACTGTGCAAAAGCATCGATTTGGTGCACGAAACGCACGTTTCGCTGCAAAAGCGGCGTTTTGGCGCACGAAACGCACGTTTTGCGTCAAAACTGTGCAAAAGCGGCGTTTTGGCGAACGTAACGCACGTTTTGCGTCAAAACAGTGCAAAAGCAGCGATTTGGTGCACGAAACGCACGTTTTGCGTCAAAACTGTGCAAAAGCAGCGATTTGGTGCACGAAACGCACGTTTCGTTGCAAAAGCGGCGTTTTGGTGCACGAAACGCACGTTTTGCGTCAAAACTGTGCAAAAGCAGCGATTTGGTGCACGAAACGCACGTTTCGCTGCAAAAGGGGCGTTTTGGTGCACGAAACGCACGTTTTGCGTCAAAACTGTGCAAAAGCAGCGATTTGGTGCACGAAACGCACGTTTCGCTGCAAAAGCGGCGTTTTGGCGCACGAAACGCACGGTTTGCGTCAAAACTGTGCAAAAGCAGCGATTTGGTGCACGAAACGCACGTTTCTCGCCAAAACGGAGCAAAAGCGGCGATTCGGTGCGTGAAACGCACGTTTCGCTGCAAAAGCGGTGTTTTGGCGCACGAAACGCACGGTTTGCGTCAAAACTGTGCAAAAGCAGCGATTTGGTGCACGAAACGCACGTTTCTCGCCAAAACGGAGCAAAAGCGGCGGTTCGGTGCGTGAAACGCACGCTTCGCTGCAAAAGCAGCGTTTTGGTGCACGAAACGCACGTTTTGCGTCAAAACTGTGCAAAAGCAGCGATTTGGTGCACGAAACGCACGTTTTGCTGCAAAAGCGGCGTTTTGGTGCACAAAACGCACGTTTTGCGTCAAAACTGTGCAGAAGCAGCGATTCGGTGCGTGAAACGCACGTTTCGCTGCAAAAGCGGCGTTTTGGCGCACGAAACGCACGTTTTGCGTCAAAACTGTGCAAAAGCAGCGATTTGGTGCACGAAACGCACGTTTTGCGTCAAACTGTGCAAAAGCAGCGATTTGGTGCACGAAACGCACGTTTTGCGTCAAAACTGTGCAAAAGCAGCGACTTGGTGCACGAACCGCACGTTTTGCGTCAAAACTGTGCAAAAGCAGCGATTTGGTGCACGAAACGCACGTTTCGCTGCAAAAGCGGCGTTTTGGTGCACGAAGCGCACGTTTTGCGTCAAAACTGTGCAAAAGCATCGATTTGGTGCACGAAACGCACGTTTCGCTGCAAAAGCGGCGTTTTGGCGCACGAAACGCACGGTTTGCGTCAAAACTGTGCAAAAGCAGCGACTTGGTGCACGAAACGCACGTTTCGCTGCAAAAGCGGCGTTTTGGCGCACGAAACGCACGGTTTGCGTCAAAACTGTGCAAAAGCAGCGATTTGGTGCACGAAACGCACGTTTCTCGCCAAAACGGAGCAAAAGCGGCGATTCGGTGCGTGAAACGCACGTTTCGCTGCAAAAGCGGCGTTTTGGTGCACGAAACGTACGTTTTGCGTCAAAACTGTGCAAAAGCAGCGATTCGGTGCGTGAAACGCACGTTTCGCTGCAAAAGCGGCGTTTTGGCGCACGAAACGCACGTTTTGCGTCAAAACTGTGCAAAAGCAGCGATTTGGTGCACGAAACGCACGTTTTGCGTCAAACTGTGCAAAAGCAGCGATTTGGTGCACGAAACGCACGTTTTGCGTCAAAACTGTGCAAAAGCAGCGACTTGGTGCACGAAACGCACGTTTTGCGTCAAAACTGTGCAAAAGCAGCGATTTGGTGCACGAAACGCACGTTTCGCTGCAAAAGCGGCGTTTTGGTGCACGAAACGCACGTTTTGCGTCAAAACTGTGCAAAAGCAGCGATTTGGTGCACGAAACGCACGTTTCGCTGCAAAAGCGGCGTTTTGGTGCACGAAACGCACGTTTTGCGTCAAAACTGTGCAAAAGCAGCGATTCGGTGCGTGAAACGCACGTTTTGCGTCAAACTGTGCAAAAGCAGCGATTTGGTGCACGAAACGCACGTTTTGCGTCAAAACTGTGCAAAAGCAGCGACTTGGTGCACGAAACGCACGTTTTGCGTCAAAACTGTGCAAAAGCAGCGATTTGGTGCACGAAACGCACGTTTCGCTGCAAAAGCGGCGTTTTGGAGCACGAAACGCGCGGTTTGCGTCAAAACTGTGCAAAAGCAGCGATTTGGTGCACGAAACGCGCGTTTCTCGCCAAAACGGAGCAAAAGCGGCGATTCGGTGCGTGAAATGCACGTTTCGCTGCAAAAGCGGCGTTTTGGCGCACGAAACGCACGTTTTGCGTCAAAACTGTGCAAAAGCATCGATTTAGTGCACGAAACGCACGTTTCGCTGCAAAAGCGGCGTTTTGGTGCACGAAACGCACGTTTTGCGTCAAAACTGTGCAAAAGCAGCGATTTGGTGCACGAAACGCACGTTTCGCTGCAAAAGCGGCGTTTTGGCGCACGAAACGCACGTTTTGCGTCAAAAATGTGCAAAAGCAGCGATTTGGTGCACGAAACGCACGTTTCGCTGCAAAAGCGGCGTTTTGGCGCACGAAACGCACGGTTTGCGTCAAAACTGTGCAAAAGCAGCGATTTGGTGCACGAAACGCACGTTTCTCGCCAAAACGGAGCAAAAGCGGCGATTCGGTGCGTGAAACGCACGTTTCGCTGCAAAAGCGGCGTTTTGGCGCACGAGACGCACGTTTTGCGTCAAAACTGTGCAAAAGCAGCGATTTGGTGCACGAAACGCACGTTTTGCGTCAAACTGTGCAAATGCAGCGATTTGGTGCACGAAACGCACGTTTTGCGTCAAAACTGTGCAAAAGCAGCGACTTGGTGAACGAAACGCACGTTTTGCGTCAAAACTGTGCAAAAGCAGCGATTTGGTGCACGAAACGCACGTTTCGCTGCAAAAGCGGCGTTTTGGTGCACGAAGCGCACGTTTTGCGTCAAAACTGTGCAAAAGCACCGATTTGGTGCACGAAACGCACGTTTCGCTGCAAAAGCGGCGTTTTGGCGCACGAAACGCACGTCTTGCGTCAAAACTGTGCAAAAGCAGCGATTTGGTGCACGAAACGCACGTTTCGCTGCAAAAGCGGCGTTTTGGTGCACGAAACGCACGTTTTGCGTCAAAACTGTGCAAAAGCAGCGATTTGGTGCACGAAACGCACGTTTCGCTGCAAAAGCGGCGTTTTGGTGCACGAAACGCACGTTTTGCGTCAAAACTGTGCAAAAGCAGCGATTCGGTGCGTGAAACGCACGTTTTGCGTCAAACTGTGCAAAAGCAGCGATTTGGTGCACGAAACGCACGTTTTGCGTCAAAACTGTGCAAAAGCAGCGACTTGGTGCACGAAACGCACGTTTTGCGTCAAAACTGTGCAAAAGCAGCGATTTGGTGCACGAAACGCACGTTTCGCTGCAAAAGCGGCGTTTTGGTGCACGAAACGCACGTTTTGCGTCAAAACTGTGCAAAAGCAGCGATTCGGTGCGTGAAACGCACGTTTTGCGTCAAACTGTGCAAAAGCAGCGATTTGGTGCACGAAACGCACGTTTTGCGTCAAAACTGTGCAAAAGCAGCGACTTGGTGCACGAAACGCACGTTTTGCGTCAAAACTGTGCAAAAGCAGCGATTTGGTGCACGAAACGCACGTTTCGCTGCAAAAGCGGCGTTTTGGCGCACGAAACGCACGGTTTGCGTCAAAACTGTGCAAAAGCAGCGATTTGGTGCACGAAACGCACGTTTCTCGCCAAAACGGAGCAAAAGCGGCGATTCGGTGCGTGAAACGCACGTTTCGCTGCAAAAGCGGCGTTTTGGCGCACGAAACGCACGTTTTGCGTCAAAACTGTGCAAAAGCATCGATTTAGTGCACGAAACGCACGTTTCGCTGCAAAAGCGGCGTTTTGGTGCACGAAACGCACGTTTTGCGTCAAAACTGTGCAAAAGCAGCGATTTGGTGCACGAAACGCACGTTTCGCTGCAAAAGCGGCGTTTTGGCGCACGAAACGCACGTTTTGCGTCAAAAATGTGCAAAAGCAGCGATTTGGTGCACGAAACGCACGTTTCGCTGCAAAAGCGGCGTTTTGGCGCACGAAACGCACGGTTTGCGTCAAAACTGTGCAAAAGCAGCGATTTGGTGCACGAAACGCACGTTTCTCGCCAAAACGGAGCAAAAGCGGCGATTCGGTGCGTGAAACGCACGATGCGCTGCAAAAGCGGCGTTTTGGCGCACGAAACGCACGTTTTGCGTCAAAACTGGGCAAAAGCAGCGATTTGGTGCACGAAGCGCACGTTTCGCTGCAAAAGCAGCGTTTTGGTGCACGAAACGCACGTTTTGCTTCAAAACTGTGCAAAAGCAGCGATTTGGTGCACGAAACGCACGTTTCGCTGCAAAAGCGGCGTTTTGGTGCACGAAACGCACGTTTTGCGTCATAACTGTGCAAAAGCAGCGATTTGGTGCACGAAACGCACGTTTCGTTGCAAAAGCGGCGTTTTGGTGCACGAAACGCACGTTTTGCGTCAAAACTGTGCAAAAGCAGCGACTTGGTGCACGAAACGCACGTTTTGCGTCAAAACTGTGCAAAAGCAGCGATTTGGTGTACGAAACGCACGTTTCGCTGCAAAAGCGGCGTTTTGGTGCACGAAACGCACGTTTTGCGTCAAAACTGTGCAAAAGCATCGATTTGGTGCACGAAACGCACGTTTCGCTGCAAAAGCGGCGCTTTGGCGCACGAAACGCACGTTTTGCGTCAAAACTGTGCAAAAGCAGCGATTTGGTGCACGAAACGCACGTTTCGTTGCAAAAGCGGCGTTCTGGTGCACGAAACGCACGTTTTGCGTCAAAACTGTGCAAAAGCGGCGTTTTGGCGAACGTAACGCACGTTTTGCGTCAAAACAGTGCAAAAGCAGCGATTTGGTGCACGAAACGCACGTTTTGCGTCAAAACTGTGCAAAAGCAGCGATTTGGTGCACGAAACGCACGTTTCGCTGCAAAAGCGGCGTTTTGGTGCACGAAACGCACGTTTTGCGTCAAAACTGTGCAAAAGCATCGATTTAGTGCACGAAACGCACGTTTCGCTGCAAAAGCGGCGTTTTGGTGCACGAAACGCACGTTTTGCGTCAAAACTGTGCAAAAGCAGCGATTTGGTGCACGAAACGCACGTTTCGCTGCAAAAGCGGCGTTTTGGCGCACGAAACGCACGTTTTGCGTCAAAAATGTGCAAAAGCAGCGATTTGGTGCACGAAACGCACGTTTCGCTGCAAAAGCGGCGTTTTGGCGCACGAAACGCACGGTTTGCGTCAAAACTGTGCAAAAGCAGCGATTTGGTGCACGAAACGCACGTTTCTCGCCAAAACGGAGCAAAAGCGGCGATTCGGTGCGTGAAACGCACGTTTCGCTGCAAAAGCGGCGTTTTGGCGCACGAGACGCACGTTTTGCGTCAAAACTGTGCAAAAGCAGCGATTTGGTGCACGAAACGCACGTTTTGCGTCAAACTGTGCAAATGCAGCGATTTGGTGCACGAAACGCACGTTTTGCGTCAAAACTGTGCAAAAGCAGCGACTTGGTGAACGAAACGCACGTTTTGCGTCAAAACTGTGCAAAAGCAGCGATTTGGTGCACGAAACGCACGTTTCGCTGCAAAAGCGGCGTTTTGGTGCACGAAGCGCACGTTTTGCGTCAAAACGGTGCAAAAGCATCGATTTGGTGCACGAAACGCACGTTTCGCTGCAAAAGCGGCGTTTTGGCGCACGAAACGCACGTCTTGCGTCAAAACTGTGCAAAAGCAGCGATTTGGTGCACGAAACGCACGTTTCGCTGCAAAAGCGGCGTTTTGGTGCACGAAACGCACGTTTCGCTGCAAAAGCGGCGTTTTGGTGCACGAAACGCACGTTTTGCGTCAAAACTGTGCAAAAGCAGCGATTCGGTGAGTGAAACGCACGTTTCGCTGCAAAAGCGGCGTTTTGGCGCACGAAACGCACGTTTTGCGTCAAAACTGTGCAAAAGCAGCGATTTGGTGCACGAAACGCACGTTTCGTTGCAAAAGGGGCGTTTTGGTGCACGAAACGCACGGTTTGCGTCAAAACTGTGCAAAAGCAGCGATTTGGTGCACGAAACGCACGTTTCGCTGCAAAAGCATCGATTTGGTGCACGAAACGCACGTTTCGCTGCAAAAGCGGCGTTTTGGCGCACGAAACGCACGTTTTGCGTCAAAACTGTGCAAAAGCAGCGATTTGGTGCACGAAACGCACGTTTTGCGTCAAAACTGTGCAAAAGCGGCGTTTTGGCGAACGTAACGCACGTTTTGCGTCAAAACTGTGCAAAAGCAGCGATTTGGTGCACGAAACGCACGTTTCTCGCCAAAACGGAGCAAAAGCGGCGATTCGGTGCGTGAAACGCACGATGCGCTGCAAAAGCGGCGTTTTGGCGCACGAAACGCACGTTTTGCGTCAAAACTGGGCAAAAGCAGCGATTTGGTGCACGAAGCGCACGTTTCGCTGCAAAAGCAGCGTTTTGGTGCACGAAACGCACGTTTTGCTTCAAAACTGTGCAAAAGCAGCGATTTGGTGCACGAAACGCACGTTTCGCTGCAAAAGCGGCGTTTTGGTGCACGAAACGCACGTTTTGCGTCATAACTGTGCAAAAGCAGCGATTTGGTGCACGAAACGCACGTTTCGTTGCAAAAGCGGCGTTTTGGTGCACGAAACGCACGTTTTGCGTCAAAACTGTGCAAAAGCAGCGACTTGGTGCACGAAACGCACGTTTTGCGTCAAAACTGTGCAAAAGCAGCGATTTGGTGTACGAAACGCACGTTTCGCTGCAAAAGCGGCGTTTTGGTGCACGAAACGCACGTTTTGCGTCAAAACTGTGCAAAAGCATCGATTTGGTGCACGAAACGCACGTTTCGCTGCAAAAGCGGCGCTTTGGCGCACGAAACGCACGTTTTGCGTCAAAACTGTGCAAAAGCAGCGATTTGGTGCACGAAACGCACGTTTCGTTGCAAAAGCGGCGTTCTGGTGCACGAAACGCACGTTTTGCGTCAAAACTGTGCAAAAGCGGCGTTTTGGCGAACGTAACGCACGTTTTGCGTCAAAACAGTGCAAAAGCAGCGATTTGGTGCACGAAACGCACGTTTTGCGTCAAAACTGTGCAAAAGCAGCGATTTGGTGCACGAAACGCACGTTTCGCTGCAAAAGCGGCGTTTTGGTGCACGAAACGCACGTTTTGCGTCAAAACTGTGCAAAAGCATCGATTTAGTGCACGAAACGCACGTTTCGCTGCAAAAGCGGCGTTTTGGTGCACGAAACGCACGTTTTGCGTCAAAACTGTGCAAAAGCAGCGATTTGGTGTACGAAACGCACGTTTCGCTGCAAAAGCGGCGTTTTGGCGCACGAAACGCACGTTTTGCGTCAAAAATGTGCAAAAGCAGCGATTTGGTGCACGAAACGCACGTTTCGCTGCAAAAGCGGCGTTTTGGCGCACGAAACGCACGGTTTGCGTCAAAACTGTGCAAAAGCAGCGATTTGGTGCACGAAACGCACGTTTCTCGCCAAAACGGAGCAAAAGCGGCGATTCGGTGCGTGAAACGCACGTTTCGCTGCAAAAGCGGCGTTTTGGCGCACGAGACGCACGCTTTGCGTCAAAACTGTGCAAAAGCAGCGATTTGGTGCACGAAACGCACGTTTTGCGTCAAACTGTGCAAAAGCAGCGATTTGGTGCACGAAACGCACGTTTTGCGTCAAAACTGTGCAAAAGCAGCGACTTGGTGAACGAAACGCACGTTTTGCGTCAAAACTGTGCAAAAGCAGCGATTTGGTGCACGAAACGCACGTTTCGCTGCAAAAGCGGCGTTTTGGTGCACGAAACGCACGTTTTGCGTCAAAACTGTGCAAAAGCATCGATTTGGTGCACGAAACGCACGTTTCGCTGCAAAAGCGGCGTTTTGGCGCACGAAACGCACGTCTTGCGTCAAAACTGTGCAAAAGCAGCGATTTGGTGCACGAAACGCACGTTTCGCTGCAAAAGCGGCGTTTTGGTGCACGAAACGCACGTTTTGCGTCAAAACTGTGCAAAAGCAGCGATTCGGTGAGTGAAACGCACGTTTCGCTGCAAAAGCGGCGTTTTGGCGCACGAAACGCACGTTTTGCGTCAAAACTGTGCAAAAGCAGCGATTTGGTGCACGAAACGCACGTTTCGTTGCAAAAGGGGCGTTTTGGTGCACGAAACGCACGTTTTGCGTCAAAACTGTGCAAAAGCAGCGATTTGGTGCACCAAACGCACGTTTCGCTGTAAAAGCGGCGTTTTGGCGCACGAAACGCACGGTTTGCGTCAAAACTGTGCAAAAGCAGCGATTTGGTGCACGAAACGCACGTTTCTCGCCAAAACGGAGCAAAAGCGGCGATTCGGTGAGTGAAACGCACGTTTCGCTGCAAAAGCGGCATTTTGGCGCACGAAACGCACGTTTTGCGTCAAAACTGTGCAAAAGCAGCGATTTGGTGCACGAAACGCACGTTTTGCGTCAAACTGTGCAAAAGCAGCGATTTGGTGCACGAAACGCACGTTTTGCGTCAAAACTGTGCAAAAGCAGCGACTTGGTGCACGAAACGCACGTTTTGCGTCAAAACTGTGCAAAAGCAGCGATTCGGTGAGTGAAACGCACGTTTCGCTGCAAAAGCGGCGTTTTGGCGCACGAAACGCACGTTTTGCGTCAAAACTGTGCAAAAGCAGCGATTTGGTGCACGAAACGCACGTTTCGTTGCAAAAGGGGCGTTTTGGTGCACGAAACGCACGTTTTGCGTCAAAACTGTGCAAAAGCAGCGATTTGGTGCACCAAACGCACGTTTCGCTGTAAAAGCGGCGTTTTGGCGCACGAAACGCACGGTTTGCGTCAAAACTGTGCAAAAGCAGCGATTTGGTGCACGAAACGCACGTTTCTCGCCAAAACGGAGCAAAAGCGGCGATTCGGTGAGTGAAACGCACGTTTCGCTGCAAAAGCGGCGTTTTGGCGCACGAAACGCACGTTTTGCGTCAAAACTGTGCAAAAGCAGCGATTTGGTGCACGAAACGCACGTTTTGCGTCAAACTGTGCAAAAGCAGCGATTTGGTGCACGAAACGCACGTTTTGCGTCAAAACTGTGCAAAAGCAGCGACTTGGTGCACGAAACGCACGTTTTGCGTCAAAACTGTGCAAAAGCACCGATTTGGTGCACGAAACGCACGTTTCGCTGCAAAAGCGGCGTTTTGGTGCACGAAACGCACGTTTTGCGTCAAAACTGTGCAAAAGCATCGATTTGGTGCACGAAACGCACGTTTCGCTGCAAAAGCGGCGTTTTGCGCACGAAACGCACGTTTTGCGTCAAAACTGTGCAAAAGCAGCGATTTGGTGCACGAAACGCACGTTTCGTTGCAAAAGCGGCGTTTTGGTGCACGAAACGCACGTTTTGCGTCAAAACTGTGCAAAAGCGGCGTTTTGGCGAACGTAACGCACGTTTTGCGTCAAAACAGTGCAAAAGCAGCGATTTGGTGCACGAAACGCACGTTTTGCGTCAAAACTGTGCAAAAGCAGCGACTTGGTGCACGAAACGCACGTTTTGCGTCAAAACTGTGCAAAAGCAGCGATTTGGTGCACGAAACGCACGTTTCGCTGCAAAAGCGGCGTTTTGGTGCAGGAAACGCACGTTTTGCGTCAAAACTGGGCAAAAGCAGCGATTTGGTGCACGAAGCGCACGTTTCGCTGCAAAAGCAGCGTTTTGGTGCACGAAACGCACGTTTTGCTTCAAAACTGTGCAAAAGCAGCGATTTGGTGCACGAAACGCACGTTTCGCTGCAAAAGCGGCGTTTTGGTGCACGAAACGCACGTTTTGCGTCATAACTGTGCAAAAGCAGCGATTTGGTGCACGAAACGCACGTTTCGTTGCAAAAGCGGCGTTTTGGTGCACGAAACGCACGTTTTGCGTCAAAACTGTGCAAAAGCAGCGACTTGGTGCACGAAACGCACGTTTTGCGTCAAAACTGTGCAAAAGCAGCGATTTGGTGTACGAAACGCACGTTTCGCTGCAAAAGCGGCGTTTTGGTGCACGAAACGCACGTTTTGCGTCAAAACTGTGCAAAAGCATCGATTTGGTGCACGAAACGCACGTTTCGCTGCAAAAGCGGCGCTTTGGCGCACGAAACGCACGTTTTGCGTCAAAACTGTGCAAAAGCAGCGATTTGGTGCACGAAACGCACGTTTCGTTGCAAAAGCGGCGTTCTGGTGCACGAAACGCACGTTTTGCGTCAAAACTGTGCAAAAGCGGCGTTTTGGCGAACGTAACGCACGTTTTGCGTCAAAACAGTGCAAAAGCAGCGATTTGGTGCACGAAACGCACGTTTTGCGTCAAAACTGTGCAAAAGCAGCGATTTGGTGCACGAAACGCACGTTTCGCTGCAAAAGCGGCGTTTTGGTGCACGAAACGCACGTTTTGCGTCAAAACTGTGCAAAAGCATCGATTTAGTGCACGAAACGCACGTTTCGCTGCAAAAGCGGCGTTTTGGTGCACGAAACGCACGTTTTGCGTCAAAACTGTGCAAAAGCAGCGATTTGGTGTACGAAACGCACGTTTCGCTGCAAAAGCGGCGTTTTGGCGCACGAAACGCACGTTTTGCGTCAAAAATGTGCAAAAGCAGCGATTTGGTGCACGAAACGCACGTTTCGCTGCAAAAGCGGCGTTTTGGCGCACGAAACGCACGGTTTGCGTCAAAACTGTGCAAAAGCAGCGATTTGGTGCACGAAACGCACGTTTCTCGCCAAAACGGAGCAAAAGCGGCGATTCGGTGCGTGAAACGCACGTTTCGCTGCAAAAGCGGCGTTTTGGCGCACGAGACGCACGCTTTGCGTCAAAACTGTGCAAAAGCAGCGATTTGGTGCACGAAACGCACGTTTTGCGTCAAACTGTGCAAAAGCAGCGATTTGGTGCACGAAACGCACGTTTTGCGTCAAAACTGTGCAAAAGCAGCGACTTGGTGAACGAAACGCACGTTTTGCGTCAAAACTGTGCAAAAGCAGCGATTTGGTGCACGAAACGCACGTTTCGCTGCAAAAGCGGCGTTTTGGTGCACGAAACGCACGTTTTGCGTCAAAACTGTGCAAAAGCATCGATTTGGTGCACGAAACGCACGTTTCGCTGCAAAAGCGGCGTTTTGGCGCACGAAACGCACGTCTTGCGTCAAAACTGTGCAAAAGCAGCGATTTGGTGCACGAAACGCACGTTTCGCTGCAAAAGCGGCGTTTTGGTGCACGAAACGCACGTTTTGCGTCAAAACTGTGCAAAAGCAGCGATTCGGTGAGTGAAACGCACGTTTCGCTGCAAAAGCGGCGTTTTGGCGCACGAAACGCACGTTTTGCGTCAAAACTGTGCAAAAGCAGCGATTTGGTGCACGAAACGCACGTTTCGTTGCAAAAGGGGCGTTTTGGTGCACGAAACGCACGTTTTGCGTCAAAACTGTGCAAAAGCAGCGATTTGGTGCACCAAACGCACGTTTCGCTGTAAAAGCGGCGTTTTGGCGCACGAAACGCACGGTTTGCGTCAAAACTGTGCAAAAGCAGCGATTTGGTGCACGAAACGCACGTTTCTCGCCAAAACGGAGCAAAAGCGGCGATTCGGTGAGTGAAACGCACGTTTCGCTGCAAAAGCGGCATTTTGGCGCACGAAACGCACGTTTTGCGTCAAAACTGTGCAAAAGCAGCGATTTGGTGCACGAAACGCACGTTTTGCGTCAAACTGTGCAAAAGCAGCGATTTGGTGCACGAAACGCACGTTTTGCGTCAAAACTGTGCAAAAGCAGCGACTTGGTGCACGAAACGCACGTTTTGCGTCAAAACTGTGCAAAAGCAGCGATTCGGTGAGTGAAACGCACGTTTCGCTGCAAAAGCGGCGTTTTGGCGCACGAAACGCACGTTTTGCGTCAAAACTGTGCAAAAGCAGCGATTTGGTGCACGAAACGCACGTTTCGTTGCAAAAGGGGCGTTTTGGTGCACGAAACGCACGTTTTGCGTCAAAACTGTGCAAAAGCAGCGATTTGGTGCACCAAACGCACGTTTCGCTGTAAAAGCGGCGTTTTGGCGCACGAAACGCACGGTTTGCGTCAAAACTGTGCAAAAGCAGCGATTTGGTGCACGAAACGCACGTTTCTCGCCAAAACGGAGCAAAAGCGGCGATTCGGTGAGTGAAACGCACGTTTCGCTGCAAAAGCGGCGTTTTGGCGCACGAAACGCACGTTTTGCGTCAAAACTGTGCAAAAGCAGCGATTTGGTGCACGAAACGCACGTTTTGCGTCAAACTGTGCAAAAGCAGCGATTTGGTGCACGAAACGCACGTTTTGCGTCAAAACTGTGCAAAAGCAGCGACTTGGTGCACGAAACGCACGTTTTGCGTCAAAACTGTGCAAAAGCACCGATTTGGTGCACGAAACGCACGTTTCGCTGCAAAAGCGGCGTTTTGGTGCACGAAACGCACGTTTTGCGTCAAAACTGTGCAAAAGCATCGATTTGGTGCACGAAACGCACGTTTCGCTGCAAAAGCGGCGTTTTGCGCACGAAACGCACGTTTTGCGTCAAAACTGTGCAAAAGCAGCGATTTGGTGCACGAAACGCACGTTTCGTTGCAAAAGCGGCGTTTTGGTGCACGAAACGCACGTTTTGCGTCAAAACTGTGCAAAAGCGGCGTTTTGGCGAACGTAACGCACGTTTTGCGTCAAAACAGTGCAAAAGCAGCGATTTGGTGCACGAAACGCACGTTTTGCGTCAAAACTGTGCAAAAGCAGCGACTTGGTGCACGAAACGCACGTTTTGCGTCAAAACTGTGCAAAAGCAGCGATTTGGTGCACGAAACGCACGTTTCGCTGCAAAAGCGGCGTTTTGGTGCAGGAAACGCACGTTTTGCGTCAAAACTGTGCAAAAGCATCGATTTAGTGCACGAAACGCACGTTTCGCTGCAAAAGCGGCGTTTTGGTGCACGAAACGCACGTTTTGCGTCAAAACTGTGCAAAAGCAGCGATTTGGTGCACGAAACGCACGTTTTGCGTCAAACTGTGCAAAAGCATCGATTTAGTGCACGAAACGCACGTTTCGCTGCAAAAGCGGCGTTTTGCGCACGAAACGCACGTTTTGCGTCAAAACTGTGCAAAAGCAGCGATTTGGTGCACGAAACGCACGTTTCGTTGCAAAAGCGGCGTTTTGGTGCACGAAACGCACGTTTTGCGTCAAAACTGTGCAAAAGCGGCGTTTTGGCGAACGTAACGCACGTTTTGCGTCAAAACAGTGCAAAAGCAGCGATTTGGTGCACGAAACGCACGTTTTGCGTCAAAACTGTGCAAAAGCAGCGATTTGGTGCACGAAACGCACGTTTCGTTGCAAAAGCGGCGTTTTGGTGCACGAAACGCACGTTTTGCGTCAAAACTGTGCAAAAGCAGCGATTTGGTGCACGAAACGCACGTTTCGCTGCAAAAGGGGCGTTTTGGTGCACGAAACGCACGTTTTGCGTCAAAACTGTGCAAAAGCAGCGATTTGGTGCACGAAACGCACGTTTCGCTGCAAAAGCGGCGTTTTGGCGCACGAAACGCACGGTTTGCGTCAAAACTGTGCAAAAGCAGCGATTTGGTGCACGAAACGCACGTTTCTCGCCAAAACGGAGCAAAAGCGGCGATTCGGTGCGTGAAACGCACGTTTCGCTGCAAAAGCGGCGTTTTGGCGCACGAAACGCACGTTTTGCGTCAAAACTGTGCAAAAGCAGCGATTTGGTGCACGAAACGCACGTTTTGCGTCAAACTGTGCAAAAGCAGCGATTTGGTGCACGAAACGCACGTTTTGCGTCAAAACTGTGCAAAAGCAGCGACTTGGTGCACGAAACGCACGTTTTGCGTCAAAACTGTGCAAAAGCAGCGATTTGGTGCACGAAACGCACGTTTCGCTGCAAAAGCGGCGTTTTGGTGCACGAAACGCACGTTTTGCGTCAAAACTGTGCAAAAGCATCGATTTAGTGCACGAAACGCACGTTTCGCTGCAAAAGCGGCGTTTTGGTGCACGAAACGCACGTTTTGCGTCAAAACTGTGCAAAAGCAGCGATTTGGTGCACGAAACGCACGTTTCGCTGCAAAAGCGGCGTTTTGGTGCACGAAGCGCACGTTTTGCGTCAAAACTGTGCAAAAGCATCGATTTGGTGCACGAAACGCACGTTTCGCTGCAAAAGCGGCGTTTTGGCGCACGAAACGCACGTCTTGCGTCAAAACTGTGCAAAAGCAGCGATTTGGTGCACGAAACGCACGTTTCGCTGCAAAAGCGGCGTTTTGGTGCACGAAACGCACGTTTCGCTGCAAAAGCGGCGTTTTGGTGCACGAAACGCACGTTTTGCGTCAAAACTGTGCAAAAGCAGCGATTCGGTGAGTGAAACGCACGTTTCGCTGCAAAAGCGGCGTTTTGGCGCACGAAACGCACGTTTTGCGTCAAAACTGTGCAAAAGCAGCGATTTGGTGCACGAAACGCACGTTTCGTTGCAAAAGGGGCGTTTTGGTGCACGAAACGCACGGTTTGCGTCAAAACTGTGCAAAAGCAGCGATTTGGTGCACGAAACGCACGTTTCTCGCCAAAACGGAGCAAAAGCGGCGATTCGGTGAGTGAAACGCACGTTTCGCTGCAAAAGCGGCGTTTTGGCGCACGAAACGCACGTTTTGCGTCAAAACTGTGCAAAAGCAGCGATTTGGTGCACGAAACGCACGTTTCGTTGCACAAGCGGCGTTTTGGTGCACGAATCGCACGTTTTGCGTCAAAACTGTGCAAAAGCATCGATTTGGTGCACGAAACGCACGTTTCGCTGCAAAAGCGGCGTTTTGGCGCACGAAACGCACGTTTTGCGTCAAAACTGTGCAAAAGCGGCGTTTTGGCGAACGTAACGCACGTTTTGCGTCAAAACAGTGCAAAAGCAGCGATTTGGTGCACGAAACGCACGTTTTGCGTCAAAACTGTGCAAAAGCAGCGATTTGGTGCACGAAACGCACGTTTCGCTGCAAAAGCGGCGTTTTGGCGCACGAAACGCACGGTTTGCGTCAAAACTGTGCAAAAGCAGCGATTTGGTGCACGAAACGCACGTTTCTCGCCAAAACGGAGCAAAAGCGGCGATTCGGTGCGTGAAACGCACGTTTCGCTGCAAAAGCGGCGTTTTGGCGCACGAAACGCACGTTTTGCGTCAAAACTGTGCAAAAGCAGCGATTTGGTGCACGAAACGCACGTTTCGCTGCAAAAGCGGCGTTTTGGCGCACGAAACGCACGGTTTGCGTCAAAACTGTGCAAAAGCAGCGATTTGGTGCACGAAACGCACGTTTCTCGCCAAAACGGAGCAAAAGCGGCGATTCGGTGCGTGAAACGCACGTTTCGCTGCAAAAGCGGCGTTTTGGCGCACGAAACGCACGTTTTGCGTCAAAACTGTGCAAAAGCAGCGATTTGGTGCACGAAACGCACGTTTTGCGTCAAACTGTGCAAAAGCAGCGATTTGGTGCACGAAACGCACGTTTTGCGTCAAAACTGTGCAAAAGCAGCGACTTGGTGCACGAAACGCACGTTTTGCGTCAAAACTGTGCAAAAGCAGCGATTTGGTGCACGAAACGCACGTTTCGCTGCAAAAGCGGCGTTTTGGTGCACGAAACGCACGTTTTGCGTCAAAACTGTGCAAAAGCATCGATTTAGTGCACGAAACGCACGTTTCGCTGCAAAAGCGGCGTTTTGGTGCACGAAACGCACGTTTTGCGTCAAAACTGTGCAAAAGCAGCGATTTGGTGCACGAAACGCACGTTTCGCTGCAAAAGCGGCGTTTTGGCGCACGAAACGCACGTTTTGCGTCAAAAATGTGCAAAAGCAGCGATTTGGTGCACGAAACGCACGTTTCGCTGCAAAAGCGGCGTTTTGGCGCACGAAACGCACGGTTTGCGTCAAAACTGTGCAAAAGCAGCGATTTGGTGCACGAAACGCACGTTTCTCGCCAAAACGGAGCAAAAGCGGCTATTCGGTGCGTGAAACGCACGTTTCGCTGCAAAAGCGGCGTTTTGGCGCACGAGACGCACGTTTTGCGTCAAAACTGTGCAAAAGCAGCGATTTGGTGCATGAAACGCACGTTTTGCGTCAAACTGTGCAAATGCAGCGATTTGGTGCACGAAACGCACGTTTTGCGTCAAAACTGTGCAAAAGCAGCGACTTGGTGAACGAAACGCACGTTTTGCGTCAAAACTGTGCAAAAGCAGCGATTTGGTGCACGAAACGCACGTTTCGCTGCAAAAGCGGCGTTTTGGTGCACGAAGCGCACGTTTTGCGTCAAAACTGTGCAAAAGCATCGATTTGGTGCACGAAACGCACGTTTCGCTGCAAAAGCGGCGTTTTGGCGCACGAAACGCACGTCTTGCGTCAAAACTGTGCAAAAGCAGCGATTTGGTGCACGAAACGCACGTTTCGCTGCAAAAGCGGCGTTTTGGTGCACGAAACGCACGTTTCGCTGCAAAAGCGGCGTTTTGGTGCACGAAACGCACGTTTCGCTGCAAAAGCGGCGTTTTGGTGCACGAAACGCACGTTTTGCGTCAAAACTGTGCAAAAGCAGCGATTCGGTGAGTGAAACGCACGTTTCGCTGCAAAAGCGGCGTTTTGGCGCACGAAACGCACGTTTTGCGTCAAAACTGTGCAAAAGCAGCGATTTGGTGCACGAAACGCACGTTTCGTTGCAAAAGGGGCGTTTTGGTGCACGAAACGCACGGTTTGCGTCAAAACTGTGCAAAAGCAGCGATTTGGTGCACGAAACGCACGTTTCTCGCCAAAACGGAGCAAAAGCGGCGATTCGGTGAGTGAAACGCACGTTTCGCTGCAAAAGCGGCGTTTTGGCGCACGAAACGCACGTTTTGCGTCAAAACTGTGCAAAAGCAGCGATTTGGTGCACGAAACGCACGTTTCGTTGCACAAGCGGCGTTTTGGTGCACGAATCGCACGTTTTGCGTCAAAACTGTGCAAAAGCAGCGATTTGGGGCACGAAACGCACGTTTCGCTGCAAAAGCGGCGTTTTGGTGCACGAAACGCACGTTTTGCGTCAAAACTATGCAAAAGCAGCGATTTGGTGCACGAAACGCACGTTTCGCTGCAAAAGCGGCGTTTTGGCGCACGAAACGCACGTTTTGCGTCAAAACTGTGCAAAAGCAGCGATTTGGTGCACGAAACGCACGTTTCGCTGCAAAAGCGGCGTTTTGGTGCACGAAACGCACGTTTTGCGTCAAAACTGTGCAAAAGCAGCGACTTGGTGCACCAAACGCACGTTTCGCTGCAAAAGCGGCGTTTTGGTGCATGAAACGCACGTTTTGCGTCAAAACTGTGCAAAAGCAGCGATTTGGTGCACGAAACGCACGTTATGCGTCAAAACTGTGCAAAAGCAGCGATTTGGTGCACGAAACGCACGTTTCGCTGCAAAAGCGGCGTTTTGGTGCACGAAACGCACGTTTTGCGTCAAAACTGTGCAAAAGCATCGATTTGGTGCACGAAACGCACGTTTCGCTGCAAAAGCGGCGTTTTGGCGCACGAAACGCACGTTTTGCGTCAAAACTGTGCAAAAGCAGCGACTTGGTGCACGAAACGCACGTTTCGCTGCAAAAGCGGCGTTTTGGTGCACGAAACGCACGTTTTGCGTCAAAACTGTGCAAAAGCAGCGATTTGGTGCACGAAACGCACGTTTCGCTGCAAAAGCGGCGTTTTGGTGCACGAAACGCACGTTTTGCGTCAAAACTGTGCAAAAGCAGCGATTTGGTGCACGAAACGCACGTTTCGCTGCAAAAGCGGCGTTTTGGTGCACGAAACGCACGTTTTGCGTCAAAACTGTGCAAAAGCAGCGATTTGGTGCACGAAACGCACGTTTCGCTGCAAAAGGGGCGTTTTGGTGCACGAAACGCACGTTTTGCGTCAAAACTGTGCAAAAGCAGCGATTTGGTGCACGAAACGCACGTTTCGCTGCAAAAGCGGCGTTTTGGCGCACGAAACGCACGGTTTGCGTCAAAACTGTGCAAAAGCAGCGATTTGGTGCACGAAACGCACGTTTCTCGCCAAAACGGAGCAAAAGCGGCGATTCGGTGCGTGAAACGCACGTTTCGCTGCAAAAGCGGCGTTTTGGCGCACGAAACGCACGTTTTGCGTCAAAACTGTGCAAAAGCAGCGATTTGGTGCACGAAACGCACGTTTCGCTGCAAAAGCGGCGTTTTGGCGCACGAATCGCACGGTTTGCGTCAAAACTGTGCAAAAGCAGCGATTTGGTGCACGAAACGCACGTTTCTCGCCAAAACGGAGCAAAAGCGGCGATTCGGTGCGTGAAACGCACGTTTCGCTGCAAAAGCGGCGTTTTGGCGCACGAAACGCACGTTTTGCGTCAAAACTGTGCAAAAGCAGCGATTTGGTGCACGAAACGCACGTTTCGCAGCAAAAGCGGCGTTTTGGTGCACGAAACGCACGTTCTGCGTCAAAACTGTGCAAAAGCAGCGATTTGGTGCACGAAACGCACGTTTCTCGCCAAAACGGAGCAAAAGCGGCGATTCGGTGCGTGAAACGCACGTTTCGCTGCAAAAGCGGCGTTTTGGTGCAAGAAACGCACGTTTTGCGTCAAAACTGTGCAAAAGCAGCGATTTGGTGCACGAAACGCACGTTTCGCTGCAAAAGCGGCGTTTTGGCGCACGAAACGCACGGTTTGCGTCAAAACTGTGCAAAAGCAGCGATTTGGTGCACGAAACGCACGTTTCGCTGCAAAAGCGGAGTTTTCGTGCATGAAACGCACGTTTTGCGTCAAAACTGTGGAAAAGCAGCGATTTGGTGCACGAAACGCACGTTTCGTTGCAAAAGCGGCGTTTTGGCGCACGAAACGCACGGTTTGCGTCAAAACTGTGCAAAAGCAGCGATTTGGTGGACGAAACGCACGTTTCTCGCCAAAACGGAGCAAAAGCGGCGATTCGGTGCGTGAAACGCACGTTTCGCTGCAAAAGCGGCGTTTTGGCGCACGAAACGCACGTTTTGCGTCAAAACTGTGCAAAAGCAGCGATTTGGTGCACGAAACGCACGTTTCGCTGCAAAAGCGGCGTTTTGGTGCACGAAACGCACGTTTCGCTGCAAAAGCGGCGTTTTGGTGCACGAAACGCACGTTTTGCGTCAAAACTGTGCAAAAGCAGCGATTTGGTGCACGAAACGCACGTTTCGCTGCAAAAGCGGCGTTTTGGCGCACGAAACGCACGGTTTGCGTCAAAACTGTGCAAAAGCAGCGATTTGGTGCACGAAACGCACGTTTCTCGCCAAAACGGTGCAAAAGCGGCGATTCGGTGGGTGAAACGCACGTTTCGCTGCAAAAGCGGCGTTTTGGCGCACGAAACTCACGTTTTGCGTCAAAACTGTGCAAAAGCAGCGATTTGGTGCACGAAACGCACGTTTCGCTGCAAAAGCGGCGTTTTGGCGCACGAAACGCACGTTTTGCGTCAAAACTGTGCAAAAGCAGCGATTTGGTGCACGAAACGCACGTTTTGCGTCAAAACTGTGCAAAAGCAGCGATTTGGTGCACGAAACGCACGTTTCGCTGTAAAAGCGGAGTTTTCGTGCATGAAACGCACGCTTTGCGTTAAAACTGTGCAAAAGCAGCGATTTGGTGCACGAAACGCACGTTTCGCAGCAAAAGCGGCGTTTTGGTGCACGAAACGCACGTTTTGCGTCAAAACTATGCAAAAGCAGCGATTTGGTGCACGAAACGCACGTTATGCGTCAAAACTGTGCAAAAGCAGCGATTTGGTGCACGAAACGCACGTTTCGCTGCAAAAGCGGCGTTTTGGTGCACGAAACGCACGTTTTGCGTCAAAACTGTGCAAAAGCATCGATTTGGTGCACGAAACGCACGATTCGCTGCAAAAGCGGCGTTTTGGCGCACGAAACGCACGTTTTGCGTCAAAACTGTGCAAAAGCAGCGATTTGGTTCACGAAACGCACGTTTCGCTGCAAAAGCGGCGTTTTGGTGCACGACACGCACGTTTTGCGTCAAAACTGTGCAAAAGCAGCGATTTGGTGCACGAAACGCACGTTTCGCTGCAAAAGCGGCGTTTTGGTGCACGAAACGCACGTTTTGCGTCAAAACTGTGCAAAAGCAGCGATTTGGTGCACGAAACGCACGTTTCGCTGCAAAAGCGGCGTTTTGGTGCACGAAACGCACGTTTTGCGTCAAAACTGTGCAAAAGCAGCGATTTGGTGCACGAAACGCACGTTTCGCTGCAAAAGCGGCGTTTTGGTGCACAAAACGCACGTTTTGCGTCAAAATTGTGGAAAAGCAGCGATTTGGTGCACGAAACGCACGTTTCGTTGCAAAAGCGGCGTTTTGGCGCACGAAACGCACGGTTTGCGTCAAAACTGTGCAAAAGCAGCGATTTGGTGCACGAAACGCACGTTTCTCGCCAAAACGGAGCAAAAGCGGCGATTCGGTGCGTGAAACGCACGTTTCGCTGCAAAAGCGGCGTTTTGGCGCACGAAACGCACGTTTTGCGTCAAAACTGTGCAAAAGCAGCGATTTGGTGCACGAATCGCACGTTTCGTTGCACAAGCGGCGTTTTGGTGCACGAAACGCACGTTTTGCGTCAAAAATGTGCAAAAGCAGCGATTTGTTACACGAAACGCACGTTTCGCTGCAAAAGCGGCGTTTTGGCGCACGAAACGCACGTTTTGCGTCAAAACTGTGCAGAAGCAGCGATTTGGTGCACGAAACGCACGTTTCGCTGCAAAAGCGGCGTTTTGGTGCACGAAACGCACGTTTTGCGTCAAAACTGTGCAAAAGCAGCGATTTGGTGCACGAACGCACGTTTCGCTGCAAAAGCGGCGTTTTGGTGCACGAAACGCACGTTCTGCGTCAAAACTATGCAAAAGCAGCGATTTGGTGCACGAAACGCACGTTATGCGTCAAAACTGTGCAAAAGCAGCGATTTGGTGCACGAAACGCGCGTTTCGCTGCAAAAGCGGCGTTTTGGTGCACGAAACGCACGTTTTGCGTCAAAACTGTGCAAAAGCATCGATTTGGTGCACGAAACGCACGTTTCGCTGCAAAAGCGGCGTTTTGGCGCACGAAACGCACGTTTTGCGTCAAAACTGTGCAAAAGCAGCGATTTGGTGCACGAAACGCACGTTTCGTTGCACAAGCGGCGTTTTGGTGCACGAAACGCACGTTTTGCGTCAAAACTGTGCAAAAGCAGCGATTTGGTGCACGAAACGCACGTTTCGCTACAAAAGCGGCGTTTTGGCGCACGAAACGCACGTTTTTCGTCAAAACTGTGTAAAAGCAGCGATTTGGTGCACGAAACGCACGTTTCGCTGCAAAAGCGGCGTTTTGGCGCACGAAACGCACGGTTTGCGTCAAAACTGTGCAAAACCAGCGATTTGGTGCACGAAACGCACGTTTCTCGCCAAAACGGAGCAAGAGCGGCGATTCGGTGCGTGAAACGCACGTTTCGCTGCAAAAGCGGCGTTTTGGCGCACGAAACGCACGTTTTGCGTCAAAACTGTGCAAAAGCAGCGATTTGGTGCACGAAACGCACGTTTTGCGTCAAAACTGTGCAAAAGCAGCGATTTGCTGCACGAAACGCACGTTTTGCGTCAAAACTGTGCAAAACAGCGTTTTGGGGCACGAAACGCACGTTTCGTTGCAAAAGCACCGTTTTGGAGCACGAAACGCACGTTTAGCGTCAAAACTGTGCAAAAGCAGCGTTTTCGTGAACGAAACGCACGTTTAGCGTCAAAACTGTGCAAAAGCAGCGTTTTGGTGCACGAAACGCACGTTTTGCGTCAAAACTGTGCAAAAGCAGCGTTTTGGGGCACGAAACGCACGCTTCGTTGCAAAAGCAGCGTTTTGGAGCACGAAACGCACGTTTAGCGTCAAAACTGTGCAAAAGCAGCGTTTTCGTGAACGAAACGCACGTTTAGCGTCAAAACTGTGCAAAAGCAGCGTTTTGGTGCACGAAACGCACGTTTTGCGTCAAAACTGTGCAAAAGCAGCGTTTTGGGGCACGAAACGCACGTTTTGCGTCAAAACTGTGCAAAAGCAGCGTTTTGGTGCACGAACCGCACGTTTTGCGTCAAAACTGTGCAAAAGCAGCGTTTTGGGGCACGAAACGCACGTTTCGTTGCAAAAGCAGCGTTTTGGAGCACGAAACGCACGTTTAGCGTCAAAACTGTGCAAAAGCAGCGTTTTGGGGCACGAAACGCACGTTTCGTTGCAAAAGCAGCGTTTTGGTGCACGAAACGCACGTTTAGCGTCAAAACTGTGCAAAAGCAGCGTTTTCGTGCACGAAACGCACGTTTTGCGTCAAAACTGTGCAAAAGCAGCGTTTTGGGGCACGAAACGCACGTTTCGTTGCAAAAGCAGCGTTTTGGTGCACGAAACGCACGTTTAGCGTCAAAACTGTGCAAAAGCAGCGTTTTGGTGCACGAAACGCACGTTTAGCGTCAAAACGGTGCAAAAGCAGCGTTTTGGTGCACGAAACGCACGTTTTGCGTCAAAACTGTGCAAAAGCAGCGTTTTGGTGCTCGAAACGCACGTTTTGCGTCAAAACTGTGCAAAACAGCGTTTTGGTGCACGAAACGCACGTTTTGCGTCAAAACTGTGCAAAAGCAGCGTTTTGGTGCACGAAACGCACGTTTCGTTGCAAAAGCACCGTTTTGGAGCACGAAACGCACGGTTTGCGTCAAAACTGTGCAAAACCAGCGATTTGGTGCACGAAACGCACGTTTCTCGCCAAAACGGAGCAAGAGCGGCGATTCGGTGCGTGAAACGCACGTTTCGCTGCAAAAGCGGCGTTTTGGCGCACGAAACGCACGTTTTGCGTCAAAACTGTGCAAAAGCAGCGATTTGGTGCACGAAACGCACGTTTTGCGTCAAAACTGTGCAAAAGCAGCGATTTGCTGCACGAAACGCACGTTTTGCGTCAAAACTGTGCAAAACAGCGTTTTGGGGCACGAAACGCACGTTTCGTTGCAAAAGCACCGTTTTGGAGCACGAAACGCACGTTTAGCGTCAAAACTGTGCAAAAGCAGCGTTTTCGTGAACGAAACGCACGTTTAGCGTCAAAACTGTGCAAAAGCAGCGTTTTGGTGCACGAAACGCACGTTTTGCGTCAAAACTGTGCAAAACAGCGTTTTGGGGCACGAAACGCACGTTTTGCGTTAAAACTGTGCAAAAGCAGCGTTTTGGTGCACGAAACGCACGTTTTGCGTCAAAACTGTGCAAAAGCAGCGTTTTGGGGCACGAAACGCACGCTTCGTTGCAAAAGCAGCGTTTTGGAGCACGAAACGCACGTTTAGCGTCAAAACTGTGCAAAAGCAGCGTTTTCGTGAACGAAACGCACGTTTAGCGTCAAAACTATGCAAAAGCAGCGTTTTGGTGCACGAAACGCACGTTTTGCGTCAAAACTGTGCAAAAGCAGCGTTTTGGGGCACGAAACGCACGTTTTGCGTCAAAACTGTGCAAAAGCAGCGTTTTGGTGCACGAACCGCACGTTTTGCGTCAAAACTGTGCAAAAGCAGCGTTTTGGGGCACGAAACGCACGTTTCGTTGCAAAAGCAGCGTTTTGGAGCACGAAACGCACGTTTAGCGTCAAAAACTGTGCAAAAGCAGCGTTTTGGGGCACGAAACGCACGTTTCGTTGCAAAAGCAGCGTTTTGGTGCACGAAACGCACGTTTAGCGTCAAAACTGTGCAAAAGCAGCGTTTTCGTGCACGAAACGCACGTTTTGCGTCAAAACTGTGCAAAAGCAGCGTTTTGGGGCACGAAACGCACGTTTCGTTGCAAAAAGCAGCGTTTTGGTGCACGAAACGCACGTTTAGCGTCAAAACTGTGCAAAAGCAGCGTTTTGGTGCACGAAACGCACGTTTAGCGTCAAAACGGTGCAAAAGCAGCGTTTTGGTGCACGAAACGCACGTTTTGCGTCAAAACTGTGCAAAAGCAGCGTTTTGGTGCTCGAAACGCACGTTTTGCGTCAAAACTGTGCAAAACAGCGTTTTGGTGCACGAAGCGCACGTTTTGCGTCAAAACTGTGCAAAAGCAGCGTTTTGGTGCACGAAACGCACGTTTTGCGTCAAAACTGTGCAAAAGCAGCGTTTTGGTGCACGAAACGCACGTTTTGCGTCAAAACTGTGCAAAACAGCGTTTTGGGGCACGAAACGCACGTTTTGCGACAAAACTGTCCAAAAGCAGCGTTTTGGGGCACGAAACGCACGTTTCGTTGCAAAAGCAGCGTTTTGGAGCACGAAACGCACGTTTAGCGTCAAAACTGTGCAAAAGCAGCGTTTTCGTGAACGAAACGCACGTTTTGCGTCAAAACTGTGCAAAACAGCGTTTTGGGGCACGAAACGCACGTTTTGCGTTAAAACTGTGCAAAAGCAGCGTTTTGGTGCACGAAACGCACGTTTTGCGTCAAAACTGTGCAAAAGCAGCGTTTTGGGGCACGAAACGCACGTTTTGCGTCAAAACTGTGCAAAAACAGCGTTTTGGTGCACGAAACGCACGTTTTGCGTCAAAACTGTGCAAAAGCAGCGTTTTGGGGCACGAAACGCACGTTTCGTTGCAAAAGCAGCGTTTTGGTGCACGAAACGCACGTTTTGCGTCAAAACTGTGCAAAACAGCGTTTTGGGGCACGAAACGCACGTTTCGTTGCAAAAGCAGCGTTTTGTTGCACGAAACGCACGCTTTGCGTCGAAACTGTGCAAAAGCAGCGTTTTCGTGCACGAAAACGCTCGTTTTGCGTCAAAACTGTGCAAAAGCAGCGTTTTGGGGCACGAAACGCACGTTTCGTTGCAAAAAGCAGCGTTTTTGGTGCACGAAACGCACGTTTAGCGTCAAAACTGTGCAAAAGCAGCGTTTTGGTGCACGAAACGCACGTTTAGCGTCAAAACGGTGCAAAAGCAGCGTTTTGGTGCACGAAACGCACGTTTTGCGTCAAAACTGTGCAAAAGCAGCGTTTTGGTGCTCGAAACGCACGTTTTGCGTCAAAACTGTGCAAAACAGCGTTTTGGTGCACGAAACGCACGTTTTGCGTCAAAACTGTGCAAAAGCAGCGTTTTGGTGCACGAAACGCACGTTTTGCGTCAAAACTGTGCAAAAGCAGCGTTTTGGTGCACGAAACGCACGTTTAGCGTCAAAACTGTGCAAAAGCAGCGTTTTGGTTCACGAAACGCACGTTTAGCGTCAAAACTGTGCAAAAGCAGCGTTTTGGGGCACGAAACGCACGCTTCGTTGCAAAAGCAGCGTTTTGGAGCACGAAAGGCACGTTTAGCGTCAAAACTGTGCAAAAGCAGCGTTTTCGTGAACGAAACGCACGTTTAGCGTCAAAACTGTGCAAAAGCAGCGTTTTGGTGCACGAAACGCACGTTTTGCGTCAAAGCTGTGCAAAACAGCGTTTTGGTGCACGAAACGCACGTTTTGCGTCAAAACTGTGCAAAAGCAGCGTTTTGTTGCACGAAACGCACGTTTCGTTGCAAAAGCAGCGTTTTGGTGCACGAAACGCACGTTTTGCGTCAAAACTGTGCAAAAGCAGCGTTTTGGTGCACGAAACGCACGTTTTGCGTCAAAACTGTGCAAAAGCAGCGTTTTGGGGCACGAAACGCACGTTTCGTTGCAAAAGCAGCGTTTTGGTGCACGAAACGCACGTTTAGCGTCAAAACTGTGCAAAAGCAGCGTTTTGGGGCACGAAACGCCACGTTTTGCGTCAAAACTGTGCAAAACAGCGTTTTGGGGCACGAAACGCACGTTTTGCGTTAAAACTGTGCAAAAGCAGCGTTTTGGTGCACGAAACGCACGTTTTGCGTCAAAACTGTGCAAAAGCAGCGTTTTGGGGCACGAAACGCACGTTTTGCGTCAAAACTGTGCAAAACAGCGTTTTGGTGCACGAAACGCACGTTTTGCGTCAAAACTGTGCAAAAGCAGCGTTTTGGGGCACGAAACGCACGTTTCGTTGCAAAAGCAGCGTTTTGGTGCACGAAACGCACGTTTTGCGTCAAAACTGTGCAAAACAGCGTTTTGGGGCACGAAACGCACGTTTCGTTTGCAAAAGTAGCGTTTTGTTGCACGAAACGCACGTTTTGCGTCGAAACTGTGCAAAAGCAGCGTTTTCGAGCACGAAACGCTCGTTTTGCGTCAAAACTGTGCAAAAGCAGCGTTTTGGGGCACGAAACGCACGTTTCGTTGCAAAAGCAGCGTTTTGGTGCACGAAACGCACGTTTAGCGTCAAAACTGTGCAAAAGCAGCGTTTTGGTGCACGAAACGCACGTTTAGCGTCAAAACGGTGCAAAAGCAGCGTTTTGGGTGCACGAAACGCACGTTTTGCGTCAAAACTGTGCAAAAGCAGCGTTTTGGTGCTCGAAACGCACGTTTTGCGTCAAAACTGTGCAAAACAGCGTTTTGGTGCACGAAACGCACGTTTTTGCGTCCAAAACTGTGCAAAAGCAGCGTTTTGGTGCACGAAACGCACGTTTTGCGTCAAAACTGTGCAAAAGCAGCGTTTTGGTGCACGAAACGCACGTTTTGCGTCAAAACTGTGCAAAACAGCGTTTTGGGGCACGAAACGCACGTTTTGCGTCAAAACTGTGCAAAAGCAGCGTTTTGGGGCACGAAACGCACGTTTTGCGTCAAAACTGTGCAAAACAGCGTTTTGGTGCACGAAACGCACGTTTTTGCGTCAAAAACTGTGCAAAAGCAGCGTTTTGGTGCACGAAAACGCACGTTTTGCGTCAAAACTGTGCAAAAGCAGCGTTTTGGTGCTCGAAACGCTCGTTTTGCGTCAAAACTGTGCAAAAGCAGCGTTTTGGTGCACGAAACGCACGTTTCGTTGCAAAAGCAGCGTTTTGGTGCACGAAACGCACGTTTAGCGTCAAAACTGTGCAAAAGCAGCGTTTTGGTGCACGAAACGCACGTTTAGCGTCCAAAACGGTGCAAAAGCAGCGTTTTGGTGCACGAAACGCACGTTTTGCGTCAAAACTGTGCAAAAGCAGCGTTTTGGTGCTCGAAACGCACGTTTTGCGTCAAAACTGTGCAAAACAGCGTTTTGGTGCACGAAACGCACGTTTTGCGTCAAAACTGTGCAAAAGCAGCGTTTTGGTGCACGAAACGCACGTTTTGCGTCAAAACTGTGCAAAAGCAGCGTTTTGGTGCACGAAACGCACGTTTAGCGTCAAAACTGTGCAAAACAGCGTTTTGGGGCACGAAACGCACGTTTTGCGTCAAAACTGTGCAAAAGCAGCGTTTTGGGGCACGAAACGCACGTTTCGTTGCAAAAGCAGCGTTTTGGTGCACGAAACGCACGTTTTGCGTCAAAACTGTGCAAAAAAAGCGTTTTGGGGCACGAAACGCACGTTTCGTTGCAAAAGCAGCGTTTTGTTGCACGAAACGCACGTTTTGCGTCGAAACTGTGCAAAAGCAGCGTTTTCGTGCACGAAACGCTCGTTTTGCGTCAAAACTGTGCAAAAGCAGCGTTTTGGGGCACGAAACGCACGTTTCGTTGCAAAAGCAGCGTTTTGGTGCACGAAACGCACGTTTAGCGTCAAAACTGTGCAAAAGCAGCGTTTTGGTGCACGAAACGCACGTTTAGCGTCAAAACGGTGCAAAAGCAGCGTTTTGGTGCACGAAACGCACGTTTTGCGTCAAAACTGTGCAAAACAGCGTTTTGGTGCACGAAACGCACGTTTTGCGTCAAAACTGTGCAAAAGCAGCGTTTTGGTGCACGAAACGCACGTTTTGCGTCAAAACTGTGCAAAAGCAGCGTTTTGGTGCTCGAAACGCTCGTTTTGCGTCAAAACTGTGCAAAAGCAGCGTTTTGGGGCACGAAACGCACGTTTCGTTGCAAAAGCAGCGTTTTGGTGCACGAAACGCACGTTTTGCGTCGAAACTGTGCAAAAGCAGCGTTTTCGTGCACGAAACGCTCGTTTTGCGTCAAAACTGTGCAAAAGCAGCGTTTTGGGGCACGAAACGCACGTTTCGTTGCAAAAGCAGCGTTTTGGTGCACGAAACGCACGTTTAGCGTCAAAACTGTGCAAAAGCAGCGTTTTGGTGCACGAAACGCACGTTTAGCGTCAAAACGGTGCAAAAGCAGCGTTTTGGTGCACGAAACGCACGTTTTGCGTCAAAACTGTGCAAAAGCAGCGTTTTGGTGCTCGAAACGCACGTTTTGCGTCAAAACTGTGCAAAACAGCGTTTTGGTGCACGAAACGCACGTTTTGCGTCAAAACTGTGCAAAAGCAGCGTTTTGGTGCACGAAACGCACGTTTTGCGTCAAAACTGTGCAAAAGCAGCGTTTTGGTGCACGAAACGCACGTTTTTGCATCAAAACTGTGCAAAACAGCGTTTTGGGGCACGAAACGCACGTTTTGCGACAAAACTGTGCAAAAGCAGCGTTTTGGGGCACGAAACGCACGTTTCGTTGCAAAAGCAGCGTTTTGGAGCACGAAACGCACGTTTAGCGTCAAAACTGTGCAAAAGCAGCGTTTTCGTGAACGAAACGCACGTTTTGCGTCAAAACT
>CALSEM010000017.1:0-43451 GCA_943735885.1 Stelis phaeoptera
GAATCCTAACCTTACCAACCGATGGTAAAATACCATCGGCCGGTAAGTTGCCATCAATCGATAAGTTACCATCAGTCGATGAGTTACCATCAGTCGGTATATTACCGACCAAATTACCGACCTCTCATGTGCGACCGATTACCTATAGTCGATAAGTTACCAACACCGCATAAAACCAATACTTAATATTATTATTACTATACTTACCTTTAACCTACGTCGATTGTCATTAGTTATAACCTGAAATTCATCGATATATTGCCAACCGTCGATAACTGACCACCGAGGGTCACTTACCGACCGTTGATTACCATATACGTATACATACATATATATTTCATATACTTATGTTCTATTATCCAAGTTAATAGCTACCAATCATTTATTACTGCTTCATATATACATATATATACGTATATTCGCTTCCGACATAAATCGGATTACCTTAAGTAATTAATTTGAGCACCACTGCGAATGGAGAACCTCTAAAAGAAACCGTTAATCGTTCTCACGCATGGTCAGCGGTATTAGCAACATTAATACCGACCGGATGCTGACCTAGCGTCTGGAGATAAGCGATAAGCGGAACGCTGACCGAAACCCAGCACCGCGTACGTGACGATAACGATATTCTGTCAATACAAATAGAGGGCCCGCGGACCCTCTCGACACAGTCTGACTTCAGCAACCTACCTGTGCACATCGCGCTACGCAAGTCACAGTCCGTCTACAGTATTCATCGAGTCTACATCGCGCTTCAAAGTTATAGTTATACAAGTTCTTCATTCAAGTGTTCTTCGATATAGTTACCTTTGTGCTATTCACGTAAGCTAATCAATCTTTATTCAAATATATTTATTGTTACTATTATTATATTGTGTCTTTCCTTGTGCTCCTCCTTTACCCTCTATTAACTTCAACGGTATATCGAATCCTGTGACAACTGGAATATCCACGGTGTTTCTTGACGACGACCAAGTGTTTACTTTATTATTATTATTCAACATTCATATTCGCCAGTATTGCAAGACCTCGTTCTCGTTCTTTTAGCTGCGTAAACCAGGGAAGCGACCACAAAAGGGACGCTCTCGAGACAGTTCTCGACTGTAACTCTACGAGTTGGACAGTACCATCAGGGAAGCGATCACAAAAGAGACGCTCTCGTAATAGGATGAACGGGAAACAGGTATGTAAACTGGCTTTTCTTTAAGATTACCTTTATTTATATCAAGAGTGTACAATCACTTTCCACTTGGTCTGATAGTCAACATCGCACTCTGGACGCACCAGAGTCAAGCGTCTCAACCGGAAGACACGACGTTGCGGTACCAAGCACCGCGCACGGCTGGCCTTTCGACAGCGCCTGCGCGAACTGCAAGCGGAACTAGCCGAACAACTGCCTAGTTCCTCCAATAATCCAGGCGAGCCATCCTACTCTCCTCTGTCCGAGGCATCTACTATCATCCTAGACAACGATCTAGACGTCGAAGTGATCAACATATTACAATCGCCATCGCCGCCTCCTGTTGCTCGCGCCCCGTCGCCGCCGTCTCTTATTCGTATACCGTCTCCGATCCCTATTGTGCGCGAATCATCGCCACCTTTCTATTCTCGTTCCCCTTCTCCGTACTACGACCTCCGTACTCCATCGCCGCTGGAGGAAATAGATACGGACCAAGCAGTCAAGGTTGCGTGCCACGAAGAGATACCAACCGACCTATTAAACATCTTTGTTAATAACACTGAAAATATACAGAATAATTTCATTCCTGCCCCTCTCTATAATTGGTGTTCCGAATTGTATGACTTCTACAACCAATCAGAATAAACCTTTGATTTTCGTTTACATCACTCTTCATTTTCTATTTACTGCTCATATCCTAGCCCTAACTGGGTCTCGAAGTCTGTAGGTGCGTGTAAGCGTGCGCCAGACCCCTCGCTGACCCGGCGGACCCACCTAAAATAAAGGATCATACATTAGTAGTATTACCATCTCAGCTTACCACCCGTCGGTCATTTACCCACCGTCGGTAAAACAGTAATCTCGGTTTACCATTCATCGGTCACTTACCTACCGTCGGTAAAACACAAGTTACCGGCCGTCGGTAATACCAACTGTCGATAACCTCTTCGCCGATAAAGCAGAATTCGGCCAAATTCTCGAGATTCTCCCTCCTTTTCCCGGACCGTTCCACCGAGCCGCTCCGGTGACCGGTTCGTAACAGATTAAATTTGGTGACAGCGGTGGGATCCGCAAAATTTCCAAAGGGTTAAACCCCATACTCTACCATTTCTTACTAATATATATTTATTCTTTTATGAGCAATGTCTAAGCATCAAGGAGTTAGCACCAGGTCTGGAAGCACACCAGACCCCACGATGGAAGAATTACATGCAATGGCCGAACAGTTGGCCCAAAAGGAACGCAGGCTGCGAGAACAAGAGCAGCGAACAGAGCAAGAACGCCAAGCATTAGAGAAACGCCTGAACGACAGGCAAGCGCTAATCGACCAAGAACACGAAGACTTTGAAAGAGAACGAGCCCAATTAATAAAAGAACACGACCGCCTTGAAGCCATGGTTGCAAATTTAGTATCAGAAGTCCGAGAACTCCGCACCCGACCGTCAGACTGTCATCACATAACCTCTCAACACGTAGACTCAGAAACAAATACACGTCGGGAAGAGATGGCGGACCCTTTACCTGCCAATTCGCATACGTCAAACGACAGCCACACAGCAGGAATCCACAAAAGAGTGAAGGAAGCCGCTGACGGCATTCAAAATTTTGACGGCAACAGAAACAGTGTTGTGCCGTTTTGTGAATCGTGTTTCCGTGCGCGTGATTACCTACCTGCCAGTGATGAACCGTTATTAGTGCGCACGATTCTAAATAAGCTTAGAGGACCTGCATACAGAATAATAGGGCGATCAACGTTCACCACGGTGAACCAATTGTGTGACAAAATCCGGAAATTATTCTCACCATTCCGTAGTGCTAATTATTATCGTGGCGAACTCAGCCGCACATTTCAAACTCACAACCAGTCCGTTCTGGAATTCGCAATCAGAATCCAGGAACTTCGCGACCTGATCGCCGACGGCGACAAACAACGCTACGGAACATTAGACGCGCGCGCAGAATACGAGATCCAGAAGGAAGCTTCAGAGGCCTTCGTGCAAGGACTCTTGCCCGAAATCGCAACTCGCTTGCGGATAGAAGGCTACGACACGCTGGACGACGCCATAGAAAGGGCAATCCGTCTACACACAGACATCCAAGACGAACAAGCGCGTTACCACCGATCACACAATTCCAACAACGATAGGAATTCGAAATTCCGGAGTTACGAACAAGACTCCAGACAACGCCCGTACCCTCCGCGGACAGGAGGATTTCGCCAAGACAGGCCCCGATATAGCGAACAGCCTCGCAACGATTACAGAAGATTCAACGAACAACCTCGCAACAACAACTCCTACAGGAGATCGAATGAAAATAATTCAGGCCGTAACGACAGATACTACGGCGAACCTAATACTAATTTCAAGCAACCTAGCTACGCAGATACCACGCGAGGTCCACCTCCTAAGCAGTGCAGATACTGCAAGACCCCTGGCCACACGATCGAAGAATGTCGCAAACTACAAGCCAGGAAAGAATACGAAAGAAACGCGCAACAGTTGGGAAACCAGGCCGGCCCGTCGCCGAACCGCGCGGGACAGGGCCAATCAAACCCAAATCGCGGAACATACACAGTATCGAAGGGACCAGACAAGAAGTCCCCGAAACCAGAGAAACCGTCGACCAAGGAAACGGAAGCCGAAGAAGAGGAAGACGACGCTCTCCTCCAGGAAGAGGGAATGCTAAATCCCTTATTCGAACTGTAAACATTAACAAAACCAACATCGACACGGTACCTTCCATCAAGATAAGCACGCCTGATACTACACGGACCGCACATTTTATGATAGACTCTGGCGCAGAGATCAATTTAATTAAACGTTCAGCTCTTCAACCTACACTCAACCTCGACACCAGCGAGTGCCCATCCCTTAGGGGAATAGGCCATGGGTTAGCCCCGACGCAAGGACGAGCGTTGATCCGCATCCTCGGGTATCCAGTCCCATTCTACATAGTCGATAACGACTTCAATATTCCACACGATGGAATCCTCGGAGCTGAATTTCTTCACAATCACTCTGCCAAGGTAGATTACGCCAGAAAACTTGTCAAATGGAACGAATGGAACATACCATTCTACACTCGTAAAACAATTACTCTAAAGAACAGGTCCGTTACTCCAGTGAATCTCTTCGTAGTACACCCGAATCAGGAAACGGGGTACATAGAATTACACACCGTTAAGAAAGGTGTCTTTTTTGGAAAATGCGCCGTTACCAATAACAATGGACGAGCGTACATTAAGTGCTACAATCTAACCGCGAAGGACGAAACCATAGAGGTACCAGTCGTCGAATCAATTCCGTATCAAACCTTGGACGACGTCCAATCAGCAAAAATCAACGCAAGCCGTATAAACTCGGATACAGAGCCTAGCAGGCCAGACAAAGTAATAGAACTCCTACGTCTCGATCACTTAAATTCAGAAGAAAGGAAACATGTGGTGAACCTAGTAAGAGAATATCAAGACTGTTTTCATCTCCCCGGAGAACAACTTACATGCGCAAAGGGCGTAACACATAGAATCGAAACCACGGATAATATGCCAATCAATTCCAAACAATACAGGTTCCCCCAAGTACACAAGGAAGAAATTAACAGACAAATTGAAGAATTATTAAAGGATGGAATAGTAAGACCATCAATGTCTCCGTACAATTCCCCGATCTGGATTGTACCCAAGAAGCCAGACTCATCAGGCAAAAAGCGTTGGAGAGTCGTAATCGATTTCAGGAACCTGAACGAGAAAACTATAGGCGACGCCTATCCGCTCCCAAATATCACGGAGATTCTAGACCAAGTTGGCGGAGCAAAATATTTCAGCGTATTGGACTTAGCATCAGGCTTCCACCAGATCCCTATGGAAGAAAGGGACGCACCTAAGACAGCATTCTCAACCCCCTACGGTCATTTTGAATTCACAAGGATGCCCTTTGGTCTGAAGAACGCCCCGGCGACATTCCAAAGGCACATGAATAATCTTTTATCAGGATTACAAGGTTGGGAACTATTTATCTATATGGATGACTTTGTGATTTACGCGTCATCTCTACAAGAACACCAAATTAAATTCAGGAAGTTAATGAACAGACTAAAGGACGGAAACGTCAAACTCCAACCTGATAAATGCGAATTTCTACGAAAAGAGGTCGTATATCTTGGCCACATTCTAAGCGAAGAAGGTGTGAGACCAGATCCTAAGAAGCTGGACGTAGTTAAGAAATTTCCAATACCCAAAAGTCCTAAACAAATTAAACAATTCCTTGGACTCTCCGGATATTATCGACGCTTCATCCATAATTATTCGAAAACGGCAAAACCAATGACCGATCTGCTGAAGAAAAACAAACCTTTTGTTTGGACGGAAAGTCAACAAAAGGCCTTCGAAACATTACGAGATGCCCTGTGCAAGGAACCAATCCTCCAGTTTCCAGATTTCACTAAAGAGTTCATATTAACCACGGACGCATCCGGTTATGCCATAGGAGGCATATTAAGCCAAGGCGAGTTGGGAAAGGATTTACCCATCGCATACACCTCAAGGATTCTCAACCCACACGAACAGAAATATTCAACCATAGAAAAGGAGTGTTTAGCCGTCATTTACAGCATTAACCATTTCAGACCATATTTGTACGGACGGAAGTTCAAGATAATCACTGATCACAAGCCTCTGGTGTGGCTGAATAACATCAAAGACCCAACGTCTCGCCTTTGGAAATGGAAACTGAAACTCGCAGAATACGAATATGAGATCGTCTATCGACAAGGAACGACGAATCTTAACGCGGACGCCTTATCGCGCAACCCTCCGAATGCTCAAATACTACCTATCAACACATCCTCATCCGACGAAGATGTCCTCTACACACCCAGTGTCCTACCGACACCTCCAAATCCGCGTCCGGAGCTCACGCTTGACCCAAAGAAGAGGAAGCGTACAGAATCGATAACAGCCTTGGAACCACCGGAAAAAGAACCTCGACAAGACGAAGCTCCGAGACCTTCTACGTCAGGGGAGGCAGAACCTCCATCAACCTACAACCAAACGTTCGATGCCGACTTAGAGCACGACGACGATGACGATGACCAGTCGGAAGATACCGACACCTCGTCCGACACAGAGGATGAGCCAATGTTTGATGCATCGCCGCGATTCGAATTTCTGAAAATCAATCGTACTAAGGAGCCTCTAGCGATCCAGAAGGATAACCTGGTCGTATTCCTAACCTACCAAGGCACGCCAGTGTGCGAAGGCGCAAAAGAGCTACAAGCGTCAGGATTACTTCCTAACCCTGCCGAACTCCATCCAGAAACTCCTCATGTCAAGACCCTTGACAAACACTTCCTTATATCGATTCCGATACAGGAAAGGCCCACGGCACCTGTAAACACGGAACAAATGCTCACTGCATTAAGAATCATCAAGTCCGTATTGGACGAACTTGGACTCAAGAGCTTCTCCGTCAGAGAAACACACCCTCTCGGTGATGTTTCATGGCATTTCTTCGACAAAAAGCTAAGAGAGCTATTCAAAGATTATCGTATCACAATTACTTATTGCACGAGCGTAGTCCAAATTCCCCCAATAGAGGAAAGATCAAGAATAATTGCCGACGTTCACAATTCGGTGATAAACGGACACAAAGGTGTTACCAAAACACTGAATAGAATTCGAGAAAGATACATATGGCCCAATATGAGGACTCAGGTCCAAGATTTCATACGATCATGTAAAACATGTCAGCTTAAAAAACTAACGCGAGTAAAAACAAGGCAACCCATGGTAGTGACCGACACACCTGGCCGAGCCTTTGACAAAGTTGCTATCGATATAATGGGCCCACTTCCGAGAACGTCTGAGGGTAACATGTACATACTCACTATGCAAGATCTATTAACTAAGTATTCTATTGCGACGCCTCTTAAAAATACTAATTCAATTACTATTGCAGAAGAAGTTCTGAAGCGACTAATATGCACCTTTGGAGCGCCAAGAGCCATACTTACGGACCAAGGGTCCAATTTGATATCTTCCATTATGAAACATTTGGCAAAGAGATTCAATATCAAACATTACAAAACTACGGCCTATCGGCCCCAGTCGAACGGCTCTCTCGAAAGGTCGCATCACGTCCTATCAGAATACCTAAAGATTCAAACCGACAAAGGCAAAGAATGGGATACCTGGTTAGATCTCGCGATGTTGTCTTATAATACTAGTATCCACGAAGGTACTCATTACACGCCGCACGAATTAGTATTCGGTAAAACAGCGCGCATTCCTAGCTCAGAACCGGAGCTAGATAATCAGATAGAGATAACGTACTTCGAATATTTAAATAATCTGTTTGATACTTTAAACGAGATCCAAGACAGAGCACGCCAGAACTTGATACTAGCCAAACAGAGATCAAAGAGATATTACGATGCCAGATTGAATGTTCAAGAATTTCAAGTAGGTGATTGGGTCTATATATTAAAGGAACCCACAACCAAATTAGATAACCAGTATCATGGCCCGTATCAGGTCCTGGAAGTCCTGCCGTTATCTAACCTTAGAATAAGAATTAAAGATAAGGATAAAATAATTCATGCGAACAAATGTAAACTAGCCAAATAAGTTCCTTTCCAACAGGATGCACCCTCGCTTCGCAGTCATCCTGCCTCTTCTACTACGCATCGCAGAGGGCCTCATCGGTTACGACTGTGGAGGACCCACGATGAACCATACAACCGTTTCACTCCTCGACCTGGATGAATGCCGTCCCCCAGGACCAAAGATCAGCACCACCACTACCTACATACAGCTCCTACAGATAGCCGAGTACGACTATACGCCCACCATCCAATGCCAAATCAACATCCGAAGGATAGTAAACTATTGCGGAATGCATTCGCATCTGTCAGCCGTCCAAAACGGACTCGCTGAATACTTACACGAAACAAGTCACGAAGCCTGCCGCCGCCTACACGAGGAAGGAATATTGTCACTGGGCACAGCCGTCATCACTGGAGTTTCGCCTAATACCACTACATATCGCTCGATAACATTAGCCGGTTCCGTAGGACCAGACGGAACCTGCTCCGGAACAACATACTCCGACCCGTACGGTACGTGGTCGAACGTATTCGTACAAGCAACACTCGACATCAAACTCAAAAGCCAGATGGCTCGAGTCAAAATCAACTCTGGAAAAATCATTCTACCCTCCGGAACGACTTGCGAAGTCTCTCGGATGTCCTGCATTGACTCCGACGCAGGATACACCTTTTGGAATCTGATACCGACCGACAGTTGCGAACTACGGTCCTACGATGTGTTGTACGAGGGACCTGCCGACAAGACCCAAGAAGAATCTGCAACCGTCCAATATCCTACCATCTACAGCCTCACGACGAGCGAGGTCACTTTCGCCTTGACAAAGACAGGAGACCACCACAAATGCGGTTACTCCATTGTCACCACCGAACACCCAAGGCTTTTCATCATTGAGACGCGTGCCGGCAGCCCCGTCATTCAAAGGAAACCGATCCCGATTGACAATCTGGACATATTTACGTACATCAACTCTAAATTCATCTACGTGGAAAAACACATCCGTAGTCAACTGACGTCACTCTACCACAACATCATCTTACAAAAGTGTGAAGCGGAAAAACAAATTCTCCGCAACGCTCTCTCGCTAGTAACGCTAGTTCCCGAAGAATTCGCTTACATAGTCACCAAACAGCCAGGTTACATCGCTGTTAATTCTGGAGAAGTTATACACATACTGCAATGCATACCTTTAGTCGTAAAGGTCAGAAAGACCGAAGATTGCTTCAACGAACTCCCAGTGACCCACAACAACCAGAGCTACTTTCTTACACCTAAGACGCGAATCTTGACGAGATTCGGCACTAAGAAACAGTGCAATCCACTCCTACCTACAATCTATAAGGTAGACAATCAATGGATAAAGCTTACGCCTGCAGTGACGATAGCCGACACACCACAGAAGACGAAGCCAATATCACAACTGAATTGGCAATACCTCACTCCTACCTCATTGGCGACCAGCGGACTCTACTCCCAGGCAGAACTCGACAGGCTAAGGGACCACATTATGTTCCCTGCAGAGAAACCAGCCGTTGTTAACGAGATAGCCAGAAACGCAGCAACCTCCGGAGCAACCAACTCTGTATCGTTCGCCGGATTTCTGGACGAACACGCATTGGAAACAATCGCAAAATCCACCATCAACAAGTGGTGGAACGGATTCATAGAGTTCGGCTCTATCAGCGCCGCTCTATTGGCAATCTTCCTTATCATAAGAATCATCAAGGGCATAATCAGTATTCTTATAAATGGCTACACGCTTCATTCCGTCTACGGCTGTGGATTACATGTGATTGGAGCTTTCTGTTCATCGATTACTCACCTGCTGATCCATCTAAAACGTGAGTCTAAATCCACGGCAGACTCACCCTCCGACGACCCAGAAGCTGATCCTGGACTCGCCGGACCATCATCCAAATCAACCCGACTTCAAACTCTTAGAGACTACTGCAAGGAGTGAAGTGAAACGTGCGATTCAAAAGACACTAGTGAAACCAAGACATTGTTCACGTAACACAAAATAAATTTTGGACGTTTAGCCCAAAATTTATTTCACCAAGGGGGGAGGTGTAACATTTCGGCCCCTTACCCTGCGCACACATATTTTTTCGCGCTAACTTCCCGATAGTTTTGCACTTACCAACGATAAGTTACCGATAGTCGGTAACCTGATACCTCTTATCACCAGTCGATAAATTACCGACCCAGTAAATTACCTCCTCTCGATAAACTCAATTTCTACCTTTACCGACCGATGATAAGTTATCAACTTACCACCAGTCGATAAGTTACCCACTTAAAATTTACCTACAATAGAATCCTAACCTTACCAACCGATGGTAAAATACCATCGGCCGGTAAGTTGCCATCAATCGATAAGTTACCATCAGTCGATGAGTTACCATCAGTCGGTATATTACCGACCAAATTACCGACCTCTCATGTGCGACCGATTACCTATAGTCGATAAGTTACCAACACCGCATAAAACCAATACTTAATATTATTATTACTATACTTACCTTTAACCTACGTCGATTGTCATTAGTTATAACCTGAAATTCATCGATATATTGCCAACCGTCGATAACTGACCACCGAGGGTCACTTACCGACCGTTGATTACCATATACGTATACATACATATATATTTCATATACTTATGTTCTATTATCCAAGTTAATAGCTACCAATCATTTATTACTGCTTCATATATACATATATATACGTATATTCGCTTCCGACATAAATCGGATTACCTTAAGTAATTAATTTGAGCACCACTGCGAATGGAGAACCTCTAAAAGAAACCGTTAATCGTTCTCACGCATGGTCAGCGGTATTAGCAACATTAATACCGACCGGATGCTGACCTAGCGTCTGGAGATAAGCGATAAGCGGAACGCTGACCGAAACCCAGCACCGCGTACGTGACGATAACGATATTCTGTCAATACAAATAGAGGGCCCGCGGACCCTCTCGACACAGTCTGACTTCAGCAACCTACCTGTGCACATCGCGCTACGCAAGTCACAGTCCGTCTACAGTATTCATCGAGTCTACATCGCGCTTCAAAGTTATAGTTATACAAGTTCTTCATTCAAGTGTTCTTCGATATAGTTACCTTTGTGCTATTCACGTAAGCTAATCAATCTTTATTCAAATATATTTATTGTTACTATTATTATATTGTGTCTTTCCTTGTGCTCCTCCTTTACCCTCTATTAACTTCAACGGTATATCGAATCCTGTGACAACTGGAATATCCACGGTGTTTCTTGACGACGACCAAGTGTTTACTTTATTATTATTATTCAACATTCATATTCGCCAGTATTGCAAGACCTCGTTCTCGTTCTTTTAGCTGCGTAAACCAGGGAAGCGACCACAAAAGGGACGCTCTCGAGACAGTTCTCGACTGTAACTCTACGAGTTGGACAGTACCATCAGGGAAGCGATCACAAAAGAGACGCTCTCGTAATAGGATGAACGGGAAACAGGTATGTAAACTGGCTTTTCTTTAAGATTACCTTTATTTATATCAAGAGTGTACAATCACTTTCCACTTGGTCTGATAGTCAACATCGCACTCTGGACGCACCAGAGTCAAGCGTCTCAACCGGAAGACACGACGTTGCGGTACCAAGCACCGCGCACGGCTGGCCTTTCGACAGCGCCTGCGCGAACTGCAAGCGGAACTAGCCGAACAACTGCCTAGTTCCTCCAATAATCCAGGCGAGCCATCCTACTCTCCTCTGTCCGAGGCATCTACTATCATCCTAGACAACGATCTAGACGTCGAAGTGATCAACATATTACAATCGCCATCGCCGCCTCCTGTTGCTCGCGCCCCGTCGCCGCCGTCTCTTATTCGTATACCGTCTCCGATCCCTATTGTGCGCGAATCATCGCCACCTTTCTATTCTCGTTCCCCTTCTCCGTACTACGACCTCCGTACTCCATCGCCGCTGGAGGAAATAGATACGGACCAAGCAGTCAAGGTTGCGTGCCACGAAGAGATACCAACCGACCTATTAAACATCTTTGTTAATAACACTGAAAATATACAGAATAATTTCATTCCTGCCCCTCTCTATAATTGGTGTTCCGAATTGTATGACTTCTACAACCAATCAGAATAAACCTTTGATTTTCGTTTACATCACTCTTCATTTTCTATTTACTGCTCATATCCTAGCCCTAACTGGGTCTCGAAGTCTGTAGGTGCGTGTAAGCGTGCGCCAGACCCCTCGCTGACCCGGCGGACCCACCTAAAATAAAGGATCATACATTAGTAGTATTACCATCTCAGCTTACCACCCGTCGGTCATTTACCCACCGTCGGTAAAACAGTAATCTCGGTTTACCATTCATCGGTCACTTACCTACCGTCGGTAAAACACAAGTTACCGGCCGTCGGTAATACCAACTGTCGATAACCTCTTCGCCGATAAAGCAGAATTCGGCCAAATTCTCGAGATTCTCCCTCCTTTTCCCGGACCGTTCCACCGAGCCGCTCCGGTGACCGGTTCGTAACATTTTGCACAGTTTTGACGCAAAACGTGCGTTTCGTGCCCCAAAACGCTGCTTTTGCAACGAAACGTGCGTTTCGTGCACCAAAACGCTGCTTTTGCACAGTTTTAACGCAAAACGTGCGTTTCGTGCCCCAAAACGCTGCTTTTGCACAGTTTTGACGCAAAACGTGCGTTTCGTGCACCAAAACGCTGCTTTTGCACAGTTTTGACGCAAAACGTGCGTTTCGTGCCCCAAAACGCTGCTTTTGCACAGTTTTGACGCAAAACGTGCGTTTCGTGCACCAAAACGCTGCTTTTGCACAGTTTTGACGCAAAACGTGCGTTTCGTGCACCAAAACGCTGCTTTTGCACAGTTTTGACGCAAAACGTGCGTTTCGTGCCCCAAAACGCTGTTTTGCACAGTTTTGACGCAAAACGTGCGTTTCGTGCACCAAAACGCTGCTTTTGCACAGTTTTGACGCAAAACGTGCGTTTCGTGCACCAAAACGCTGCTTTTGCAACGAAACGTGCGTTTCGTGCACCAAAACGCTGCTTTTGCAACGAAACGTGCGTTTCGTGCACCAAAACGCTGCTTTTGCACAGTTTTGACGCAAAACGTGCGTTTCGTGCCCCAAAACGCTGCTTTTGCAACGAAACGTGCGTTTCGTGCACCAAAACGCTGCTTTTGCACAGTTTTGACGCAAAACGTGCGTTTCGTGCACCAAAACGCTGCTTTTGCACAGTTTTGACGCAAAACGTGCGTTTCGTGCCCCAAAACGCTGCTTTTGCACAGTTTTGACGCAAAACGTGCGTTTCGTGCACCAAAACGCTGCTTTTGCACAGTTTTGACGCAAAACGTGCGTTTCGTGCACCAAAACGCTGCTTTTGCAACGAAACGTGCGTTTCGTGCACCAACACGCTGCTTTTGCACAGTTTTAACGCAAAACGTGCGTTTCGTGCCCCAAAACGCTGTTTTGCACAGTTTTGATGCAAAACGTGCGTTTCGTGCCCCAAAACGCTGCTTTTGCAACGAAACGTGCGTTTCGTGCACCAAAACGCTGCTTTTGCACAGTTTTAACGCAAAACGTGCGTTTCGTGCCCCAAAACGCTGCTTTTGCACAGTTTTGACGCAAAACGTGCGTTTCGTGCACCAAAACGCTGCTTTTGCACAGTTTTGACGCAAAACGTGCGTTTCGTGCGCCAAAACGCTGCTTTTGCACAGTTTTGACGCAAAACGTGCGTTTCGTGCCCCAAAACGCTGCTTTTGCAACGAAACGTGCGTTTCGTGCACCAACACGCTGCTTTTGCACAGTTTTAACGCAAAACGTGCGTTTCGTGCCCCAAAACGCTGTTTTGCACAGTTTTGATGCAAAACGTGCGTTTCGTGCCCCAAAACGCTGCTTTTGCAACGAAACGTGCGTTTCGTGCACCAAAACGCTGCTTTTGCACAGTTTTAACGCAAAACGTGCGTTTCGTGCCCCAAAACGCTGCTTTTGCACAGTTTTGACGCAAAACGTGCGTTTCGTGCACCAAAACGCTGCTTTTGCACAGTTTTGACGCAAAACGTGCGTTTCGTGCTCCAAAACGCTGCTTTTGCAACGAAACGTGCGTTTCGTGCACCAACACGCTGCTTTTGCACAGTTTTAACGCAAAACGTGCGTTTCGTGCCCCAAAACGCTGTTTTGCACAGTTTTGACGCAAAATGTGCGTTTCGTGCCCCAAAACGCTGCTTTTGCAACGAAACGTGCGTTTCGTGCACCAAAACGCTGCTTTTGCACAGTTTTGACGCAAAACGTGCGTTTCGTGCACCAAAACGCTGCTTTTGCACAGTTTTGACGCAAAACGTGCGTTTCGTGCACCAAAACGCTGCTTTTGCACAGTTTTAACGCAAAACGTGCGTTTCGTGCCCCAAAACGCTGTTTTGCAACGAAACGTACGTTTCGTACACCAAAACGCTGCTTTTGCACAGTTTTGACGCAGAACGTGCGTTTCGTGCCCCAAAACGCTGTTTTGCACAGTTTTGACGCAAAACGGGCGTTTCGTGCACCAAAACGCTGCTTTTGCACAGTTTTGACGCAAAACGTGCGTTTCGTGCCCCAAAACGCTGCTTTTGCACAGTTTTGACGCAAAACGTGCGTTTCGTACACCAAAACGCTGCTTTTGCACAGTTTTGACGCAAAACGTGCGTTTCGTGCCCCAAAACGCTGTTTTGCACAGTTTTGACGCAAAACGTGCGTTTCGTGCACCAAAACGCTGCTTTTGCACAGTTTTGACGCAAAACGTGCGTTTCGTGCACCAAAACGCTGCTTTTGCAACGAAACGTGCGTTTCGTGCACCAAAACGCTGCTTTTGCACAGTTTTGACGCTAAACGTGCGTTTCGTGCACCAAAACGCTGCTTTTGCACAGTTTTGACGCAAAACGTGCGTTTCGTGCACCAAAACGCTGCTTTTGCACAGTTTTAACGCAAAACGTGCGTTTCGTGCCCCAAAACGCTGCTTTTGCACAGTTTTGACGCAAAACGTGCGTTTCGTGCACCAAAACGCTGCTTTTGCAACGAAACGTGCGTTTCGTGCACCAACACGCTGCTTTTGCACAGTTTTAACGCAAAACGTGCGTTTCGTGCCCCAAAACGCTGTTTTGCACAGTTTTGACGCAAAATGTGCGTTTCGTGCCCCAAAACGCTGCTTTTGCAACGAAACGTGCGTTTCGTGCACCAAAACGCTGCTTTTGCACAGTTTTGACGCAAAACGTGCGTTTCGTGCACCAAAACGCTGCTTTTGCACAGTTTTGACGCAAAACGTGCGTTTCGTGCACCAAAACGCTGCTTTTGCACAGTTTTAACGCAAAACGTGCGTTTCGTGCCCCAAAACGCTGTTTTGCAACGAAACGTACGTTTCGTGCACCAAAACGCTGCTTTTGCACAGTTTTGACGCAGAACGTGCGTTTCGTGCCCCAAAACGCTGTTTTGCACAGTTTTGACGCAAAACGGGCGTTTCGTGCCCCAAAACGCTGCTTTTGCAACGAAACGTGCGTTTCGTGCACCAAAACGCTGCTTTTGCACAGTTTTGACGCAAAACGTGCGTTTCGTGCCCCAAAACGCTGTTTTGCACAGTTTTGACGCAAAACGTGCGTTTCGTGCACCAAAACGCTGCTTTTGCACAGTTTTGACGCAAAACGTGCGTTTCTTGCACCAAAACGCTGCTTTTGCACAGTTTTGACGCAAAACGTGCGTTTCGTGCACCAAAACGCTGCTTTTGCACAGTTTTAACGCAAAACGTGCGTTTCGTGCCCCAAAACGCTGTTTTGCAACGAAACGTACGTTTCGTGCACCAAAACGCTGCTTTTGCACAGTTTTGACGCAGAACGTGCGTTTCGTGCCCCAAAACGCTGTTTTGCACAGTTTTGACGCAAAACGGGCGTTTCGTGCACCAAAACGCTGCTTTTGCACAGTTTTGACGCAAAACGTGCGTTTCGTGCCCCAAAACGCTGCTTTTGCACAGTTTTGACGCAAAACGTGCGTTTCGTGCCCCAAAACGCTGTTTTGCACAGTTTTGACGCAAAACGTGCGTTTCGTGCACCAAAACGCTGCTTTTGCACAGTTTTGACGCAAAACGTGCGTTTCGTGCACCAAAACGCTGCTTTTGCAACGAAACGTGCGTTTCGTGCACCAAAACGCTGCTTTTGCAACGAAACGTGCGTTTCGTGCACCAAAACGCTGCTTTTGCACAGTTTTGACGCAAAACGTGCGTTTCGTGCCCCAAAACGCTGCTTTTGCAACGAAACCTGCGTTTCGTGCACCAAAACGCTGCTTTTGCACAGTTTTGACGCAAAACGTGCGTTTCGTGCACCAAAACGCTGCTTTTGCACAGTTTTGACGCAAAACGTGCGTTTCGTGCCCCAAAACGCTGCTTTTGCACAGTTTTGACGCAAAACGTGCGTTTCGTGCACCAAAACGCTGCTTTTGCACAGTTTTGACGCAAAACGTGCGTTTCGTGCACCAAAACGCTGCTTTTGCAACGAAACGTGCGTTTCGTGCACCAACACGCTGCTTTTGCACAGTTTTAACGCAAAACGTGCGTTTCGTGCCCCAAAACGCTGTTTTGCACAGTTTTGATGCAAAACGTGCGTTTCGTGCCCCAAAACGCTGCTTTTGCAACGAAACGTGCGTTTCGTGCACCAACACGCTGCTTTTGCACAGTTTTAACGCAAAACGTGCGTTTCGTGCCCCAAAACGCTGTTTTGCACAGTTTTGATGCAAAACGTGCGTTTCGTGCCCCAAAACGCTGCTTTTGCAACGAAACGTGCGTTTCGTGCACCAAAACGCTGCTTTTGCACAGTTTTAACGCAAAACGTGCGTTTCGTGCCCCAAAACGCTGCTTTTGCACAGTTTTGACGCAAAACGTGCGTTTCGTGCCCCAAAACGCTGCTTTTGCACAGTTTTGACGCAAAACGTGCGTTTCGTGCACCAAAACGCTGCTTTTGCACAGTTTTGACGCAAAACGTGCGTTTCGTGCACCAAAACGCTGCTTTTGCAACGAAACGTGCGTTTCGTGCACCAACACGCGGCTTTTGCACAGTTTTAACGCAAAACGTGCGTTTCGTGCCCCAAAACGCTGTTTTGCACAGTTTTGATGCAAAACGTGCGTTTCGTGCCCCAAAACGCTGCTTTTGCAACGAAACTGTTACGAACCGGTCACCGGAGCGGCTCGGTGGAACGGTCCGGGAAAAGGAGGGAGAATCTCGAGAATTTGGCCGAATTCTGCTTTATCGGCGAAGAGGTTATCGACAGTTGGTATTACCGACGGCCGGTAACTTGTGTTTTACCGACGGTAGGTAAGTGACCGATGAATGGTAAACCGAGATTACTGTTTTACCGACGGTGGGTAAATGACCGACGGGTGGTAAGCTGAGATGGTAATACTACTAATGTATGATCCTTTATTTTAGGTGGGTCCGCCGGGTCAGCGAGGGGTCTGGCGCACGCTTACACGCACCTACAGACTTCGAGACCCAGTTAGGGCTAGGATATGAGCAGTAAATAGAAAATGAAGAGTGATGTAAACGAAAATCAAAGGTTTATTCTGATTGGTTGTAGAAGTCATACAATTCGGAACACCAATTATAGAGAGGGGCAGGAATGAAATTATTCTGTATATTTTCAGTGTTATTAACAAAGATGTTTAATAGGTCGGTTGGTATCTCTTCGTGGCACGCAACCTTGACTGCTTGGTCCGTATCTATTTCCTCCAGCGGCGATGGAGTACGGAGGTCGTAGTACGGAGAAGGGGAACGAGAATAGAAAGGTGGCGATGATTCGCGCACAATAGGGATCGGAGACGGTATACGAATAAGAGACGGCGGCGACGGGGCGCGAGCAACAGGAGGCGGCGATGGCGATTGTAATATGTTGATCACTTCGACGTCTAGATCGTTGTCTAGGATGATAGTAGATGCCTCGGACAGAGGAGAGTAGGATGGCTCGCCTGGATTATTGGAGGAACTAGGCAGTTGTTCGGCTAGTTCCGCTTGCAGTTCGCGCAGGCGCTGTCGAAAGGCCAGCCGTGCGCGGTGCTTGGTACCGCAACGTCGTGTCTTCCGGTTGAGACGCTTGACTCTGGTGCGTCCAGAGTGCGATGTTGACTATCAGACCAAGTGGAAAGTGATTGTACACTCTTGATATAAATAAAGGTAATCTTAAAGAAAAGCCAGTTTACATACCTGTTTCCCGTTCATCCTATTACGAGAGCGTCTCTTTTGTGATCGCTTCCCTGATGGTACTGTCCAACTCGTAGAGTTACAGTCGAGAACTGTCTCGAGAGCGTCCCTTTTGTGGTCGCTTCCCTGGTTTACGCAGCTAAAAGAACGAGAACGAGGTCTTGCAATACTGGCGAATATGAATGTTGAATAATAATAATAAAGTAAACACTTGGTCGTCGTCAAGAAACACCGTGGATATTCCAGTTGTCACAGGATTCGATATACCGTTGAAGTTAATAGAGGGTAAAGGAGGAGCACAAGGAAAGACACAATATAATAATAGTAACAATAAATATATTTGAATAAAGATTGATTAGCTTACGTGAATAGCACAAAGGTAACTATATCGAAGAACACTTGAATGAAGAACTTGTATAACTATAACTTTGAAGCGCGATGTAGACTCGATGAATACTGTAGACGGACTGTGACTTGCGTAGCGCGATGTGCACAGGTAGGTTGCTGAAGTCAGACTGTGTCGAGAGGGTCCGCGGGCCCTCTATTTGTATTGACAGAATATCGTTATCGTCACGTACGCGGTGCTGGGTTTCGGTCAGCGTTCCGCTTATCGCTTATCTCCAGACGCTAGGTCAGCATCCGGTCGGTATTAATGTTGCTAATACCGCTGACCATGCGTGAGAACGATTAACGGTTTCTTTTAGAGGTTCTCCATTCGCAGTGGTGCTCAAATTAATTACTTAAGGTAATCCGATTTATGTCGGAAGCGAATATACGTATATATATGTATATATGAAGCAGTAATAAATGATTGGTAGCTATTAACTTGGATAATAGAACATAAGTATATGAAATATATATGTATGTATACGTATATGGTAATCAACGGTCGGTAAGTGACCCTCGGTGGTCAGTTATCGACGGTTGGCAATATATCGATGAATTTCAGGTTATAACTAATGACAATCGACGTAGGTTAAAGGTAAGTATAGTAATAATAATATTAAGTATTGGTTTTATGCGGTGTTGGTAACTTATCGACTATAGGTAATCGGTCGCACATGAGAGGTCGGTAATTTGGTCGGTAATATACCGACTGATGGTAACTCATCGACTGATGGTAACTTATCGATTGATGGCAACTTACCGGCCGATGGTATTTTACCATCGGTTGGTAAGGTTAGGATTCTATTGTAGGTAAATTTTAAGTGGGTAACTTATCGACTGGTGGTAAGTTGATAACTTATCATCGGTCGGTAAAGGTAGAAATTGAGTTTATCGAGAGGAGGTAATTTACTGGGTCGGTAATTTATCGACTGGTGATAAGAGGTATCAGGTTACCGACTATCGGTAACTTATCGTTGGTAAGTGCAAAACTATCGGGAAGTTAGCGCGAAAAAATATGTGTGCGCAGGGTAAGGGGCCGAAATGTTACACCTCCCCCCTTGGTGAAATAAATTTTGGGCTAAACGTCCAAAATTTATTTTGTGTTACGTGAACAATGTCTTGGTTTCACTAGTGTCTTTTGAATCGCACGTTTCACTTCACTCCTTGCAGTAGTCTCTAAGAGTTTGAAGTCGGGTTGATTTGGATGATGGTCCGGCGAGTCCAGGATCAGCTTCTGGGTCGTCGGAGGGTGAGTCTGCCGTGGATTTAGACTCACGTTTTAGATGGATCAGCAGGTGAGTAATCGATGAACAGAAAGCTCCAATCACATGTAATCCACAGCCGTAGACGGAATGAAGCGTGTAGCCATTTATAAGAATACTGATTATGCCCTTGATGATTCTTATGATAAGGAAGATTGCCAATAGAGCGGCGCTGATAGAGCCGAACTCTATGAATCCGTTCCACCACTTGTTGATGGTGGATTTTGCGATTGTTTCCAATGCGTGTTCGTCCAGAAATCCGGCGAACGATACAGAGTTCGTTTGTCCGGAGGTTGCTGCGTTTCTGGCTATCTCATTAACAACGGCTGGTTTCTCTGCAGGGAACATAATGTGGTCCCTTAACCTGTCGAGTTCTGCCTGGGAGTAGAGTCCGCTGGTCGCCAATGAGGTAGGAGTGAGGTATTGCCAATTCAGTTTTGATATTGGCTTTGTCTTCTGTGGTGTGTCGGCTATCGCCACTGCAGGCGTAAGCTTTATCCATTGATTGTCTACCTTATAGATCGTAGGTAGGAGTGGATTGCACTGTTTCTTAGTGCCGAATCTCGTCAAGATTCGCGTCTTAGGTGTAAGAAAGTAGCTCTGGTTGTTGTGGGTCACTGGGAGTTCGTTGAAGCAATCTTCGGTCTTTCTGACCTTTACGACTAAAGGTATGCATTGCAGTATGTGTATAACTTCTCCAGAATTAACAGCGATGTAACCGGGCTGTTTGGTGACTATGTAAGCGAATTCTTCGGGAACTAGCGTTACTAGCGAGAGAGCGTTGCGGAGAATTTGTTTTTCCGCTTCACACTTTTGTAAGATGATGCTGTGGTAGAGTGACGTCAGTTGACTACGGATGTGTTTTTCCACGTAGATGAATTTAGAGTTGATGTACGTAAATATGTCCAGATTGTCAATCGGGATCGGTTTCCTTTGAATGACGGGGCTGCCGGCACGCGTCTCAATGATGAAAAGCCTTGGGTGTTCGGTGGTGACAATGGAGTAACCGCATTTGTGGTGGTCTCCTGTCTTTGTCAAGGCGAAAGTGACCTCGCTCGTCGTGAGGCTGTAGATGGTAGGATATTGGACGGTTGCAGATTCTTCTTGGGTCTTGTCGGCAGGTCCCTCGTACAACACATCGTAGGACCGTAGTTCGCAACTGTCGGTCGGTATCAGATTCCAAAAGGTGTATCCTGCGTCGGAGTCGATGCAGGACATCCGAGAGACTTCGCAAGTCGTTCCGGAGGGTAGAATGATTTTTCCAGAGTTGATTTTGACTCGAGCCATCTGGCTTTTGAGCTTGATGTCGAGCGTTGCTTGTACGAATACGTTTGACCACGTACCGTACGGGTCGGAGTATGTTGTTCCGGAGCAGGTTCCGTCTGGTCCTACGGAACCGGCTAATGTTATCGAGCGATATGTAGTGGTATTAGGCGAAACTCCAGTGATGACGGCTGTGCCTAGTGACAATATTCCTTCCTCGTGTAGGCGGCGGCAGGCTTCGTGACTTGTTTCGTGTAAGTATTCAGCGAGTCCGTTTTGGACGGCTGACAGATGCGAATGCATTCCGCAATAGTTTACTATCCTTCGGATGTTGATTTGGCATTGGATGGTGGGCGTATAGTCGTACTCGGCTATCTGTAGGAGCTGTATGTAGGTAGTGGTGGTGCTGATCTTTGGTCCTGGGGGACGGCATTCATCCAGGTCGAGGAGTGAAACGGTTGTATGGTTCATCGTGGGTCCTCCACAGTCGTAACCGATGAGGCCCTCTGCGATGCGTAGTAGAAGAGGCAGGATGACTGCGAAGCGAGGGTGCATCCTGTTGGAAAGGAACTTATTTGGCTAGTTTACATTTGTTCGCATGAATTATTTTATCCTTATCTTTAATTCTTATTCTAAGGTTAGATAACGGCAGGACTTCCAGGACCTGATACGGGCCATGATACTGGTTATCTAATTTGGTTGTGGGTTCCTTTAATATATAGACCCAATCACCTACTTGAAATTCTTGAACATTCAATCTGGCATCGTAATATCTCTTTGATCTCTGTTTGGCTAGTATCAAGTTCTGGCGTGCTCTGTCTTGGATCTCGTTTAAAGTATCAAACAGATTATTTAAATATTCGAAGTACGTTATCTCTATCTGATTATCTAGCTCCGGTTCTGAGCTAGGAATGCGCGCTGTTTTACCGAATACTAATTCGTGCGGCGTGTAATGAGTACCTTCGTGGATACTAGTATTATAAGACAACATCGCGAGATCTAACCAGGTATCCCATTCTTTGCCTTTGTCGGTTTGAATCTTTAGGTATTCTGATAGGACGTGATGCGACCTTTCGAGAGAGCCGTTCGACTGGGGCCGATAGGCCGTAGTTTTGTAATGTTTGATATTGAATCTCTTTGCCAAATGTTTCATAATGGAAGATATCAAATTGGACCCTTGGTCCGTAAGTATGGCTCTTGGCGCTCCAAAGGTGCATATTAGTCGCTTCAGAACTTCTTCTGCAATAGTAATTGAATTAGTATTTTTAAGAGGCGTCGCAATAGAATACTTAGTTAATAGATCTTGCATAGTGAGTATGTACATGTTACCCTCAGACGTTCTCGGAAGTGGGCCCATTATATCGATAGCAACTTTGTCAAAGGCTCGGCCAGGTGTGTCGGTCACTACCATGGGTTGCCTTGTTTTTACTCGCGTTAGTTTTTTAAGCTGACATGTTTTACATGATCGTATGAAATCTTGGACCTGAGTCCTCATATTGGGCCATATGTATCTTTCTCGAATTCTATTCAGTGTTTTGGTAACACCTTTGTGTCCGTTTATCACCGAATTGTGAACGTCGGCAATTATTCTTGATCTTTCCTCTATTGGGGGAATTTGGACTACGCTCGTGCAATAAGTAATTGTGATACGATAATCTTTGAATAGCTCTCTTAGCTTTTTGTCGAAGAAATGCCATGAAACATCACCGAGAGGGTGTGTTTCTCTGACGGAGAAGCTCTTGAGTCCAAGTTCGTCCAATACGGACTTGATGATTCTTAATGCAGTGAGCATTTGTTCCGTGTTTACAGGTGCCGTGGGCCTTTCCTGTATCGGAATCGATATAAGGAAGTGTTTGTCAAGGGTCTTGACGTTAGGAGTTTCTGGATGGAGTTCGGCAGGGTTAGGAAGTAATCCTGACGCCTGTAGCTCTTTTGCGCCTTCGCACACTGGCGTGCCTTGGTAGGTTAGAAATACGACCAGGTTATCCTTCTGGATCGCTAGAGGCTCCTTAGTACGATTGATTTTCAGAAATTCGAATCGCGGCGAGGCATCAAACATTGGCTCATCCTCTGTGTCGGACGAGGTGTCGGTATCTTCCGACTGGTCATCGTCATCGTCGTCGTGCTCTAAGTCGGCATCGAACGTTTGGTTGTAGGTTGATGGAGGTTCTGCCTCCCCTGACGTAGAAGGTCTCGGAGCTTCGTCTTGTCGAGGTTCTTTTTCCGGTGGTTCCAAGGCTGTTATCGATTCTGTACGCTTCCTCTTCTTTGGGTCAAGCGTGAGCTCCGGACGCGGATTTGGAGGTGTCGGTAGGACACTGGGTGTGTAGAGGACGTCTTCGTCGGATGAGGATGTGTTGATAGGTAGTATTTGAGCATTCGGAGGGTTGCGCGATAAGGCGTCCGCGTTAAGATTCGTCGTTCCTTGTCGATAGACGATCTCATATTCGTATTCTGCGAGCTTCAGTTTCCATTTCCAAAGGCGAGACGTTGGGTCTTTGATGTTATTCAGCCACACCAGAGGCTTGTGATCAGTGATTATCTTGAACTTCCGTCCGTACAAATATGGTCTGAAATGGTTAATGCTGTAAATGACGGCTAAACACTCCTTTTCTATGGTTGAATATTTCTGTTCGTGTGGGTTGAGAATCCTTGAGGTGTATGCGATGGGTAAATCCTTTCCCAACTCGCCTTGGCTTAATATGCCTCCTATGGCATAACCGGATGCGTCCGTGGTTAATATGAACTCTTTAGTGAAATCTGGAAACTGGAGGATTGGTTCCTTGCACAGGGCATCTCGTAATGTTTCGAAGGCCTTTTGTTGACTTTCCGTCCAAACAAAAGGTTTGTTTTTCTTCAGCAGATCGGTCATTGGTTTTGCCGTTTTCGAATAATTATGGATGAAGCGTCGATAATATCCGGAGAGTCCAAGGAATTGTTTAATTTGTTTAGGACTTTTGGGTATTGGAAATTTCTTAACTACGTCCAGCTTCTTAGGATCTGGTCTCACACCTTCTTCGCTTAGAATGTGGCCAAGATATGCGACCTCTTTTCGTAGAAATTCGCATTTATCAGGTTGGAGTTTGACGTTTCCGTCCTTTAGTCTGTTCATTAACTTCCTGAATTTAATTTGGTGTTCTTGTAGAGATGACGCGTAAATCACAAAGTCATCCATATAGATAAATAGTTCCCAACCTTGTAATCCTGATAAAAGATTATTCATGTGCCTTTGGAATGTCGCCGGGGCGTTCTTCAGACCAAAGGGCATCCTTGTGAATTCAAAATGACCGTAGGGGGTTGAGAATGCTGTCTTAGGTGCGTCCCTTTCTTCCATAGGGATCTGGTGGAAGCCTGATGCTAAGTCCAATACGCTGAAATATTTTGCTCCGCCAACTTGGTCTAGAATCTCCGTGATATTTGGGAGCGGATAGGCGTCGCCTATAGTTTTCTCGTTCAGGTTCCTGAAATCGATTACGACTCTCCAACGCTTTTTGCCTGATGAGTCTGGCTTCTTGGGTACAATCCAGATCGGGGAATTGTACGGAGACATTGATGGTCTTACTATTCCATCCTTTAATAATTCTTCAATTTGTCTGTTAATTTCTTCCTTGTGTACTTGGGGGAACCTGTATTGTTTGGAATTGATTGGCATATTATCCGTGGTTTCGATTCTATGTGTTACGCCCTTTGCGCATGTAAGTTGTTCTCCGGGGAGATGAAAACAGTCTTGATATTCTCTTACTAGGTTCACCACATGTTTCCTTTCTTCTGAATTTAAGTGATCGAGACGTAGGAGTTCTATTACTTTGTCTGGCCTGCTAGGCTCTGTATCCGAGTTTATACGGCTTGCGTTGATTTTTGCTGATTGGACGTCGTCCAAGGTTTGATACGGAATTGATTCGACGACTGGTACCTCTATGGTTTCGTCCTTCGCGGTTAGATTGTAGCACTTAATGTACGCTCGTCCATTGTTATTGGTAACGGCGCATTTTCCAAAAAAGACACCTTTCTTAACGGTGTGTAATTCTATGTACCCCGTTTCCTGATTCGGGTGTACTACGAAGAGATTCACTGGAGTAACGGACCTGTTCTTTAGAGTAATTGTTTTACGAGTGTAGAATGGTATGTTCCATTCGTTCCATTTGACAAGTTTTCTGGCGTAATCTACCTTGGCAGAGTGATTGTGAAGAAATTCAGCTCCGAGGATTCCATCGTGTGGAATATTGAAGTCGTTATCGACTATGTAGAATGGGACTGGATACCCGAGGATGCGGATCAACGCTCGTCCTTGCGTCGGGGCTAACCCATGGCCTATTCCCCTAAGGGATGGGCACTCGCTGGTGTCGAGGTTGAGTGTAGGTTGAAGAGCTGAACGTTTAATTAAATTGATCTCTGCGCCAGAGTCTATCATAAAATGTGCGGTCCGTGTAGTATCAGGCGTGCTTATCTTGATGGAAGGTACCGTGTCGATGTTGGTTTTGTTAATGTTTACAGTTCGAATAAGGGATTTAGCATTCCCTCTTCCTGGAGGAGAGCGTCGTCTTCCTCTTCTTCGGCTTCCGTTTCCTTGGTCGACGGTTTCTCTGGTTTCGGGGACTTCTTGTCTGGTCCCTTCGATACTGTGTATGTTCCGCGATTTGGGTTTGATTGGCCCTGTCCCGCGCGGTTCGGCGACGGGCCGGCCTGGTTTCCCAACTGTTGCGCGTTTCTTTCGTATTCTTTCCTGGCTTGTAGTTTGCGACATTCTTCGATCGTGTGGCCAGGGGTCTTGCAGTATCTGCACTGCTTAGGAGGTGGACCTCGCGTGGTATCTGCGTAGCTAGGTTGCTTGAAATTAGTATTAGGTTCGCCGTAGTATCTGTCGTTACGGCCTGAATTATTTTCATTCGATCTCCTGTAGGAGTTGTTGTTGCGAGGTTGTTCGTTGAATCTTCTGTAATCGTTGCGAGGCTGTTCGCTATATCGGGGCCTGTCTTGGCGAAATCCTCCTGTCCGCGGAGGGTACGGGCGTTGTCTGGAGTCTTGTTCGTAACTCCGGAATTTCGAATTCCTATCGTTGTTGGAATTGTGTGATCGGTGGTAACGCGCTTGTTCGTCTTGGATGTCTGTGTGTAGACGGATTGCCCTTTCTATGGCGTCGTCCAGCGTGTCGTAGCCTTCTATCCGCAAGCGAGTTGCGATTTCGGGCAAGAGTCCTTGCACGAAGGCCTCTGAAGCTTCCTTCTGGATCTCGTATTCTGCGCGCGCGTCTAATGTTCCGTAGCGTTGTTTGTCGCCGTCGGCGATCAGGTCGCGAAGTTCCTGGATTCTGATTGCGAATTCCAGAACGGACTGGTTGTGAGTTTGAAATGTGCGGCTGAGTTCGCCACGATAATAATTAGCACTACGGAATGGTGAGAATAATTTCCGGATTTTGTCACACAATTGGTTCACCGTGGTGAACGTTGATCGCCCTATTATTCTGTATGCAGGTCCTCTAAGCTTATTTAGAATCGTGCGCACTAATAACGGTTCATCACTGGCAGGTAGGTAATCACGCGCACGGAAACACGATTCACAAAACGGCACAACACTGTTTCTGTTGCCGTCAAAATTTTGAATGCCGTCAGCGGCTTCCTTCACTCTTTTGTGGATTCCTGCTGTGTGGCTGTCGTTTGACGTATGCGAATTGGCAGGTAAAGGGTCCGCCATCTCTTCCCGACGTGTATTTGTTTCTGAGTCTACGTGTTGAGAGGTTATGTGATGACAGTCTGACGGTCGGGTGCGGAGTTCTCGGACTTCTGATACTAAATTTGCAACCATGGCTTCAAGGCGGTCGTGTTCTTTTATTAATTGGGCTCGTTCTCTTTCAAAGTCTTCGTGTTCTTGGTCGATTAGCGCTTGCCTGTCGTTCAGGCGTTTCTCTAATGCTTGGCGTTCTTGCTCTGTTCGCTGCTCTTGTTCTCGCAGCCTGCGTTCCTTTTGGGCCAACTGTTCGGCCATTGCATGTAATTCTTCCATCGTGGGGTCTGGTGTGCTTCCAGACCTGGTGCTAACTCCTTGATGCTTAGACATTGCTCATAAAAGAATAAATATATATTAGTAAGAAATGGTAGAGTATGGGGTTTAACCCTTTGGAAATTTTGCGGATCCCACCGCTGTCACCAAATTTAATCTGTTACGAACCGGTCACCGGAGCGGCTCGGTGGAACGGTCCGGGAAAAGGAGGGAGAATCTCGAGAATTTGGCCGAATTCTGCTTTATCGGCGAAGAGGTTATCGACAGTTGGTATTACCGACGGCCGGTAACTTGTGTTTTACCGACGGTAGGTAAGTGACCGATGAATGGTAAACCGAGATTACTGTTTTACCGACGGTGGGTAAATGACCGACGGGTGGTAAGCTGAGATGGTAATACTACTAATGTATGATCCTTTATTTTAGGTGGGTCCGCCGGGTCAGCGAGGGGTCTGGCGCACGCTTACACGCACCTACAGACTTCGAGACCCAGTTAGGGCTAGGATATGAGCAGTAAATAGAAAATGAAGAGTGATGTAAACGAAAATCAAAGGTTTATTCTGATTGGTTGTAGAAGTCATACAATTCGGAACACCAATTATAGAGAGGGGCAGGAATGAAATTATTCTGTATATTTTCAGTGTTATTAACAAAGATGTTTAATAGGTCGGTTGGTATCTCTTCGTGGCACGCAACCTTGACTGCTTGGTCCGTATCTATTTCCTCCAGCGGCGATGGAGTACGGAGGTCGTAGTACGGAGAAGGGGAACGAGAATAGAAAGGTGGCGATGATTCGCGCACAATAGGGATCGGAGACGGTATACGAATAAGAGACGGCGGCGACGGGGCGCGAGCAACAGGAGGCGGCGATGGCGATTGTAATATGTTGATCACTTCGACGTCTAGATCGTTGTCTAGGATGATAGTAGATGCCTCGGACAGAGGAGAGTAGGATGGCTCGCCTGGATTATTGGAGGAACTAGGCAGTTGTTCGGCTAGTTCCGCTTGCAGTTCGCGCAGGCGCTGTCGAAAGGCCAGCCGTGCGCGGTGCTTGGTACCGCAACGTCGTGTCTTCCGGTTGAGACGCTTGACTCTGGTGCGTCCAGAGTGCGATGTTGACTATCAGACCAAGTGGAAAGTGATTGTACACTCTTGATATAAATAAAGGTAATCTTAAAGAAAAGCCAGTTTACATACCTGTTTCCCGTTCATCCTATTACGAGAGCGTCTCTTTTGTGATCGCTTCCCTGATGGTACTGTCCAACTCGTAGAGTTACAGTCGAGAACTGTCTCGAGAGCGTCCCTTTTGTGGTCGCTTCCCTGGTTTACGCAGCTAAAAGAACGAGAACGAGGTCTTGCAATACTGGCGAATATGAATGTTGAATAATAATAATAAAGTAAACACTTGGTCGTCGTCAAGAAACACCGTGGATATTCCAGTTGTCACAGGATTCGATATACCGTTGAAGTTAATAGAGGGTAAAGGAGGAGCACAAGGAAAGACACAATATAATAATAGTAACAATAAATATATTTGAATAAAGATTGATTAGCTTACGTGAATAGCACAAAGGTAACTATATCGAAGAACACTTGAATGAAGAACTTGTATAACTATAACTTTGAAGCGCGATGTAGACTCGATGAATACTGTAGACGGACTGTGACTTGCGTAGCGCGATGTGCACAGGTAGGTTGCTGAAGTCAGACTGTGTCGAGAGGGTCCGCGGGCCCTCTATTTGTATTGACAGAATATCGTTATCGTCACGTACGCGGTGCTGGGTTTCGGTCAGCGTTCCGCTTATCGCTTATCTCCAGACGCTAGGTCAGCATCCGGTCGGTATTAATGTTGCTAATACCGCTGACCATGCGTGAGAACGATTAACGGTTTCTTTTAGAGGTTCTCCATTCGCAGTGGTGCTCAAATTAATTACTTAAGGTAATCCGATTTATGTCGGAAGCGAATATACGTATATATATGTATATATGAAGCAGTAATAAATGATTGGTAGCTATTAACTTGGATAATAGAACATAAGTATATGAAATATATATGTATGTATACGTATATGGTAATCAACGGTCGGTAAGTGACCCTCGGTGGTCAGTTATCGACGGTTGGCAATATATCGATGAATTTCAGGTTATAACTAATGACAATCGACGTAGGTTAAAGGTAAGTATAGTAATAATAATATTAAGTATTGGTTTTATGCGGTGTTGGTAACTTATCGACTATAGGTAATCGGTCGCACATGAGAGGTCGGTAATTTGGTCGGTAATATACCGACTGATGGTAACTCATCGACTGATGGTAACTTATCGATTGATGGCAACTTACCGGCCGATGGTATTTTACCATCGGTTGGTAAGGTTAGGATTCTATTGTAGGTAAATTTTAAGTGGGTAACTTATCGACTGGTGGTAAGTTGATAACTTATCATCGGTCGGTAAAGGTAGAAATTGAGTTTATCGAGAGGAGGTAATTTACTGGGTCGGTAATTTATCGACTGGTGATAAGAGGTATCAGGTTACCGACTATCGGTAACTTATCGTTGGTAAGTGCAAAACTATCGGGAAGTTAGCGCGAAAAAATATGTGTGCGCAGGGTAAGGGGCCGAAATGTTACACTTTTGCACAGTTTTGACGCAAAACGTGCGTTTCGTGCCCCAAAACGCTGCTTTTGCACAGCTTTGACGCAAAACGTGCGTTTCGTGCACCAAAACGCTGCTTTTGCACAGTTTTGACGCAAAACGTGCGTTTCGTGCCCCAAAACGCTGTTTTGCACAACTTTGACGCAAAACGTGCGTTTCGTGCACCAAAACGCTGCTTTTGCACAGTTTTGACGCAAAACGTGCGTTTCGTGCCCCAAAACGCTGTTTTGCACAGTTTTGACGCAAAACGTGCGTTTCGTGCACCAAAACGCTGCTTTTGCAACGAAACGTGCGTTTCGTGCACCAAAACGCTGCTTTTGCACAGTTTTGACGCAGAACGTGCGTTTCGTGCCCCAAAACGCTGTTTTGCACAGTTTTGACGCAAAACGTGCGTTTCGTGCACCAAAACGCTGCTTTTGCACAGTTTTGACGCTAAACGTGCGTTTCGTGCACCAAAACGCTGCTTTTGCAACGAAACGTGCGTTTCGTGCACCAAAACGCTGCTTTTGCACAGTTTTGACGCAAAACGTGCGTTTCGTGCCCCAAAACGCTGCTTTTGCACAGTTTTGACGCTAAACGTGCGTTTCGTGCACCAAAACGCTGCTTTTGCACAGTTTTGACGCAAAACGTGCGTTTCGTGCACCAAAACGCTGCTTTTGCAACGAAACGTGCGTTTCGTGCACCAAAACGCTGCTTTTGCACAGTTTTAACGAAAAACGTGCGTTTCGTGCCCCAAAACGCTGTTTTGCACAGTTTTGACGCAAAACGTGCGTTTCGTGCCCCAAAACGCTGCTTTTGCACAGTTTTGACGCAAAACGTGCGTTTCGTGCACCAAAACGCTGCTTTTGCACAGTTTTGACGCAAAACGTGCGTTTCGTGCCCCAAAACGCTGCTTTTGCACAGTTTTGACGCTAAACGTGCGTTTCGTGCACCAAAACGCTGCTTTTGCACAGTTTTGACGCAAAACGTGCGTTTCGTGCCCCAAAACGCTGTTTTGCACAGTTTTGAAGCAAAACGTGCGTTTCGTGCACCAAAACGCTGCATTTGCAACGAAACGTGCGTTTCCTGCACCAAAACGCTGCTTTTGCACAGTTTTGACGCAAAACGTGCGTTTCGTGCACCAAAACGCTGCTTTTGCACAGTTTTGACGCTAAACGTGCGTTTCGTGCACCAAAACGCTGCTTTTGCACAGTTTTGACGCAAAACGTGCGTTTCGTGCCCCAAAACGCTGTTTTGCACAGTTTTGACGCAAAACGTGCGTTTCGTGCACCAAAACGCTGCTTTTGCAACGAAACGTGCGTTTCGTGCACCAAAACGCTGCTTTTGCACAGTTTTGACGCAAAACGTGCGTTTCGTGCACCAAAACGCTGCTTTTGCACAGTTTTGACGCAAAACGTGCGTTTCGTGCCCCAAAACGCTGCTTTTGCACAGTTTTGACGCAAAACGTGCGTTTCGTGCCCCAAAACGCTGCTTTTGCACAGTTTTGACGCAAAACGTGCGTTTCGTGCCCCAAAACGCTGCTTTTGCACAGTTTTGACGCTAAACGTGCGTTTCGTGCACCAAAACGCTGCTTTTGCACAGTTTTGACGCAAAACGTGCGTTTCGTGCCCCAAAACGCTGTTTTGCACAGTTTTGACGCAAAACGTGCGTTTCGTGCACCAAAACGCTGCTTTTGCACAGTTTTGACGCAAAACGTGCGTTTCGTGCCCCAAAACGCTGTTTTGCACAGTTTTGACGCAAAACGTGCGTTTCGTGCCCCAAAACGCTGCTTTTGCACAGTTTTGACGCTAAACGTGCGTTTCGTGCCCTAAAACGCTGCTTTTGCACAGTTTTGACGCAAAACGTGCGTTTCGTGCACCAAAACGCTGCTTTTGCACAGTTTTAACGAAAAACGTGCGTTTCGTGCCCCAAAACGCTGTTTTGCACAGTTTTGACGCAAAACGTGCGTTTCGTGCCCCAAAACGCTGCTTTTGCACAGTTTTGACGCAAAACGTGCGTTTCGTGCACCAAAACGCTGCTTTTGCACAGTTTTGACGCAAAACGTGCGTTTCGTGCACCAAAACGCTGCTTTTGCACAGTTTTGACGCAAAACGTGCGTTTCGTGCACCAAAACGCTGCTTTTGCACAGTTTTGACGCTAAACGTGCGTTTCGTGCACCAAAACGCTGTTTTGCACAGTTTTGACGCAAAACGTGCGTTTCGTGCCCCAAAACGCTGTTTTGCACAGTTTTGAAGCAAAACGTGCGTTTCGTGCACCAAAACGCTGCATTTGCAACGAAACGTGCGTTTCGTGCACCAAAACGCTGCTTTTGCACAGTTTTGACGCTAAACGTGCGTTTCGTGCACCAAAACGCTGCTTTTGCACAGTTTTGACGCAAAACGTGCGTTTCGTGCACCAAAACGCTGCTTTTGCACAGTTTTGACGCAAAACGTGCGTTTCGTGCACCAAAACGCTGCTTTTGCAACGAAACGTGCGTTTCGTGCCCCAAAACGCTGCTTTTGCACAGTTTTAACGAAAAACGTGCGTTTCGTGCCCCAAAACGCTGCTTTTGCACAGTTTTGACGCAAAACGTGCGTTTCGTGCACCAAAACGCTGCTTTTGCACAGTTTTGACGCAAAACGTGCGTTTCGTGCCCCAAAACGCTGCTTTTGCACAGTTTTGACGCTAAACGTGCCTTTCGTGCACCAAAACGCTGCTTTTGCACAGTTTTGACGCAAAACGTGCGTTTCGTGCACCAAAACGCTGCTTTTGCACAGTTTTGACGCAAAACGTGCGTTTCGTGCACCAAAACGCTGCTTTTGCAACGAAACGTGCGTTTCGTGCACCAAAACGCTGCTTTTGCACAGTTTTGACGCAAAACGTGCGTTTCGTGCCCCAAAACGCTGCTTTTGCACAGTTTTGACGCAAAACGTGCGTTTCGTGCATCAAAACGCTGCTTTTGCACAGTTTTAACGCAAAACGTGCGTTTCGTGCCCCAAAACGCTGTTTTGCACAGTTTTGACGCAAAACGTGCGTTTCGTGCACCAAAACGCTGCTTTTGCACAGTTTTGACGCAAAACGTGCGTTTCGTGCCCCAAAACGCTGCTTTTGCACAGTTTTGACGCAAAACGTGCGTTTCGTGCATCAAAACGCTGCTTTTGCACAGTTTTAACGCAAAACGTGCGTTTCGTGTCCCAAAACGCTGTTTTGCACAGTTTTGACGCAAAACGTGCGTTTCGTGCACCAAAACGCTGCTTTTGCACAGTTTTGACGCAAAACGTGCGTTTCGTGCCCCAAAACGCTGCTTTTGCACAGTTTTGACGCTAAACGTGCGTTTCGTGCACCAAAACGCTGCTTTTGCACAGTTTTGACGCAAAACGTGCGTTTCGTGCCCCAAAACGCTGTTTTGCACAGTTTTGACGCAAAACGTGCGTTTCGTGCACCAAAACGCTGCTTTTGCACAGCTTGACGCAAAACGTGCGTTTCGTGCCCCAAAACGCTGTTTTGCACAGTTTTGACGCAAAACGTGCGTTTCGTGCACCAAAACGCTGCTTTTGCACAGTTTTAACGCAAAACGTGCGTTTCGTGCCCCAAAACGCTGTTTTGCACAGTTTTGACGCAAAACGTGCGTTTCGTGCCCCAAAACGCTGCTTTTGCACAGTTTTGACGCAAAACGTGCGTTTCGTGCACCAAAACGCTGCTTTTGCACAGTTTTGACGCAAAACGTGCGTTTCGTGCACCAAAACGCTGCTTTTGCACAGTTTTGACGCAAAACGTGCGTTTCGTGCACCAAAACGCTGCTTTTGCACAGTTTTGACGCTAAACGTGCGTTTCGTGCACCAAAACGCTGCTTTTGCAACGAAACGTGCGTTTCGTGCACCAAAACGCTGCTTTTGCACAGTTTTGACGCAAAACGTGCGTTTCGTGCCTCAAAACGCTGCTTTTGCACAGTTTTGACGCAAAACGTGCGTTTCGTGCACCAAAACGCTGCTATTGCAACGAAACGTGCGTTTCGTGCACCAAAACGCTGCTATTGCAACGAAACGTGCGTTTCGTGCACCAAAACGCTGCTTTTGCACAGTTTTAACGAAAAACGTGCGTTTCGTGCCCCAAAACGCTGCTTTTGCACAGTTTTGACGCAAAACGTGCGTTTCGTGCACCAAAACGCTGCTTTTGCACAGTTTTGACGCTAAACGTGCGTTTCGTGCACCAAAACGCTGCTTTTGCACAGTTTTGACGCAAAACGTGCGTTTCGTGCCCCAAAACGCTGTTTTGCACAGTTTTGACGCAAAACGTGCGTTTCGTGCCCCAAAACGCTGTTTTGCACAGTTTTGACGCAAAACGTGCGTTTCGTGCACCAAAACGCTGCTTTTGCACAGTTTTGACGCTAAACGTGCGTTTCGTGCCCCAAAACGCTGTTTTGCACAGTTTTGACGCAAAACGTGCGTTTCGTGCCCCAAAACGCTGCTTTTGCACAGTTTTGACGCTAAACGTGCGTTTCGTGCCCTAAAACGCTGCTTTTGCACAGTTTTGACGCAAAACGTGCGTTTCGTGCACCAAAACGCTGCTTTTGCACAGTTTTAACGAAAAACGTGCGTTTCGTGCCCCAAAACGCTGTTTTGCACAGTTTTGACGCAAAACGTGCGTTTCGTGCCCCAAAACGCTGCTTTTGCACAGTTTTGACGCAAAACGTGCGTTTCGTGCACCAAAACGCTTCTTTTGCACAGTTTTGACGCAAAACGTGCGTTTCGTGCACCAAAACGCTGCTTTTGCACAGTTTTGACGCAAAACGTGCGTTTCGTGCACCAAAACGCTGCTTTTGCACAGTTTTGACGCTAAACGTGCGTTTCGTGCACCAAAACGCTGTTTTGCACAGTTTTGACGCAAAACGTGCGTTTCGTGCCCCAAAACGCTGTTTTGCACAGTTTTGAAGCAAAACGTGCGTTTCGTGCACCAAAACGCTGCATTTGCAACGAAACGTGCGTTTCGTGCACCAAAACGCTGCTTTTGCACAGTTTTGACGCTAAACGTGCGTTTCGTGCACCAAAACGCTGCTTTTGCACAGTTTTGACGCAAAACGTGCGTTTCGTGCACCAAAACGCTGCTTTTGCACAGTTTTGACGCAAAACGTGCGTTTCGTGCACCAAAACGCTGCTTTTGCAACGAAACGTGCGTTTCGTGCCCCAAAACGCTGCTTTTGCACAGTTTTAACGAAAAACGTGCGTTTCGTGCCCCAAAACGCTGCTTTTGCACAGTTTTGACGCAAAACGTGCGTTTCGTGCACCAAAACGCTGCTTTTGCACAGTTTTGACGCAAAACGTGCGTTTCGTGCCCCAAAACGCTGCTTTTGCACAGTTTTGACGCTAAACGTGCCTTTCGTGCACCAAAACGCTGCTTTTGCACAGTTTTGACGCAAAACGTGCGTTTCGTGCACCAAAACGCTGCTTTTGCACAGTTTTGACGCAAAACGTGCGTTTCGTGCACCAAAACGCTGCTTTTGCAACGAAACGTGCGTTTCGTGCACCAAAACGCTGCTTTTGCACAGTTTTGACGCAAAACGTGCGTTTCGTGCCCCAAAACGCTGCTTTTGCACAGTTTTGACGCAAAACGTGCGTTTCGTGCATCAAAACGCTGCTTTTGCACAGTTTTAACGCAAAACGTGCGTTTCGTGCCCCAAAACGCTGTTTTGCACAGTTTTGACGCAAAACGTGCGTTTCGTGCACCAAAACGCTGCTTTTGCACAGTTTTGACGCAAAACGTGCGTTTCGTGCCCCAAAACGCTGCTTTTGCACAGTTTTGACGCTAAACGTGCGTTTCGTGCACCAAAACGCTGCTTTTGCACAGTTTTGACGCAAAACGTGCGTTTCGTGCCCCAAAACGCTGTTTTGCACAGTTTTGACGCAAAACGTGCGTTTCGTGCACCAAAACGCTGCTTTTGCACAGCTTGACGCAAAACGTGCGTTTCGTGCCCCAAAACGCTGTTTTGCACAGTTTTGACGCAAAACGTGCGTTTCGTGCACCAAAACGCTGCTTTTGCACAGTTTTAACGCAAAACGTGCGTTTCGTGCCCCAAAACGCTGTTTTGCACAGTTTTGACGCAAAACGTGCGTTTCGTGCCCCAAAACGCTGCTTTTGCACAGTTTTGACGCAAAACGTGCGTTTCGTGCACCAAAACGCTGCTTTTGCACAGTTTTGACGCAAAACGTGCGTTTCGTGCACCAAAACGCTGCTTTTGCACAGTTTTGACGCAAAACGTGCGTTTCGTGCACCAAAACGCTGCTTTTGCACAGTTTTGACGCTAAACGTGCGTTTCGTGCACCAAAACGCTGCTTTTGCAACGAAACGTGCGTTTCGTGCACCAAAACGCTGCTTTTGCACAGTTTTGACGCTAAACGTGCGTTTCGTGCATCAAAACGCTGCTTTTGCACAGTTTTGACGCAAAACGTGCGTTTCGTGCCTCAAAACGCTGCTTTTGCACAGTTTTGACGCAAAACGTGCGTTTCGTGCACCAAAACGCTGCTATTGCAACGAAACGTGCGTTTCGTGCACCAAAACGCTGCTTTTGCACAGTTTTAACGAAAAACGTGCGTTTCGTGCCCCAAAACGCTGCTTTTGCACAGTTTTGACGCAAAACGTGCGTTTCGTGCACCAAAACGCTGCTTTTGCACAGTTTTGACGCTAAACGTGCGTTTCGTGCACCAAAACGCTGCTTTTGCACAGTTTTGACGCAAAACGTGCGTTTCGTGCCCCAAAACGCTGTTTTGCACAGTTTTGACGCAAAACGTGCGTTTCGTGCCCCAAAACGCTGTTTTGCACAGTTTTGACGCAAAACGTGCGTTTCGTGCACCAAAACGCTGCTTTTGCACAGTTTTGACGCTAAACGTGCGTTTCGTGCACCAAAACGCTGCTTTTGCACAGTTTTGACGCAAAACGTGCGTTTCGTGCCTCAAAACGCTGCTTTTGCACAGTTTTGACGCAAAACGTGCGTTTCGTGCACCAAAACGCTGCTATTGCAACGAAACGTGCGTTTCGTGCACCAAAACGCTGCTTTTGCACAGTTTTAACGAAAAACGTGCGTTTCGTGCCCCAAAACGCTGCTTTTGCACAGTTTTGACGCAAAACGTGCGTTTCGTGCACCAAAACGCTGCTTTTGCACAGTTTTGACGCTAAACGTGCGTTTCGTGCACCAAAACGCTGCTTTTGCACAGTTTTGACGCAAAACGTGCGTTTCGTGCCCCAAAACGCTGTTTTGCACAGTTTTGACGCAAAACGTGCGTTTCGTGCACCAAAACGCTGCTTTTGCACAGTTTTAACGAAAAACGTGCGTTTCGTGCCCCAAAACGCTGTTTTGCACAGTTTTGACGCAAAACGTGCGTTTCGTGCCCCAAAACGCTGCTTTTGCACAGTTTTGACGCAAAACGTGCGTTTCGTGCACCAAAACGCTGCTTTTGCACAGTTTTGACGCAAAACGTGCGTTTCGTGCCCCAAAACGCTGCTTTTGCACAGCTTTGACGCAAAACGTGCGTTTCGTGCACCAAAACGCTGCTTTTGCACAGTTTTGACGCAAAACGTGCGTTTCGTGCCCCAAAACGCTGTTTTGCACAGCTTTGACGCAAAACGTGCGTTTCGTGCACCAAAACGCTGCTTTTGCACAGTTTTGACGCAAAACGTGCGTTTCGTGCCCCAAAACGCTGTTTTGCACAGTTTTGACGCAAAACGTGCGTTTCGTGCACCAAAACGCTGCTTTTGCAACGAAACGTGCGTTTCGTGCACCAAAACGCTGCTTTTGCACAGTTTTGACGCAGAACGTGCGTTTCGTGCACCAAAACGCTGCTTTTGCACAGTTTTGACGCAAAACTTGCGTTTCGTGCCCCAAAACGCTGCATTTGCAACGAAACGTGCGTTTCGTGCACCAAACCGCTGCTTTTGCACAGTTTTAACGCAAAACGTGCGTTTCGTGCCCCAAAACGCTGTTTTGCACAGTTTTGACGCAAAACGTGCGTTTCGTGCACCAAAACGCTGCTTTTGCACAGTTTTAACGCAAAACGTGCGTTTCGTGCCCCAAAACGCTGTTTTGCACAGTTTTGACGCAAAACGTGCGTTTCGTGCACCAAAACGCTGCTTTTGCACAGTTTTGACGCTAAACGTGCGTTTCGTGCACCAAAACGCTGCTTTTGCACAGTTTTGACGCAAAACGTGCGTTTCGTGCCCCAAAACGCTGCTTTTGCACAGTTTTGACGCAAAACGTGCGTTTCGTGCACCAAAACGCTGCTTTTGCAACGAAACGTGCGTTTCGTGCACCAAAACGCTGCTTTTGCACAGTTTTGACGCAAAACGTGCGTTTCGTGCACCAAAACGCTGCTTTTGCACAGTTTTGACGCAAAACGTGCGTTTCGTGCCCCAAAACGCTGCTTTTGCACAGTTTTGACGCAAAACGTGCGTTTCGTGCATCAAAACGCTGCTTTTGCACAGTTTTAACGCAAAACGTGCGTTTCGTGCCCCAAAACGCTGTTTTGCACAGTTTTGACGCAAAACGTGCGTTTCGTGCACCAAAACGCTGCTTTTGCACAGTTTTGACGCAAAACGTGCGTTTCGTGCCCCAAAACGCTGCTTTTGCACAGTTTTGACGCTAAACGTGCGTTTCGTGCACCAAAACGCTGCTTTTGCACAGTTTTGACGCAAAACGTGCGTTTCGTGCCCCAAAACGCTGTTTTGCACAGTTTTGACGCAAAACGTGCGTTTCGTGCACCAAAACGCTGCTTTTGCACAGCTTGACGCAAAACGTGCGTTTCGTGCCCCAAAACGCTGTTTTGCACAGTTTTGACGCAAAACGTGCGTTTCGTGCACCAAAACGCTGCTTTTGCACAGTTTTAACGCAAAACGTGCGTTTCGTGCCCCAAAACGCTGTTTTGCACAGTTTTGACGCAAAACGTGCGTTTCGTGCACCAAAACGCTGCTTTTGCACAGTTTTGACGCTAAACGTGCGTTTCGTGCACCAAAACGCTGCTTTTGCAACGAAACGTGCGTTTCGTGCACCAAAACGCTGCTTTTGCACAGTTTTGACGCAAAACGTGCGTTTCGTGCCCCAAAACGCTGCTTTTGCACAGTTTTGACGCTAAACGTGCGTTTCGTGCACCAAAACGCTGCTTTTGCACAGTTTTGACGCAAAACGTGCGTTTCGTGCACCAAAACGCTGCTTTTGCAACGAAACGAGCGTTTCGTGCACCAAAACGCTGCTTTTGCACAGTTTTAACGAAAAACGTGCGTTTCGTGCCCCAAAACGCTGTTTTGCACAGTTTTGACGCAAAACGTGCGTTTCGTGCCCCAAAACGCTGCTTTTGCACAGTTTTGACGCAAAACGTGCGTTTCGTGCACCAAAACGCTGCTTTTGCACAGTTTTGACGCAAAACGTGCGTTTCGTGCCCCAAAACGCTGCTTTTGCACAGTTTTGACGCTAAACGTGCGTTTCGTGCACCAAAACGCTGCTTTTGCACAGTTTTGACGCTAAACGTGCGTTTCGTGCACCAAAACGCTGCTTTTGCAACGAAACGTGCGTTTCGTGCACCAAAACGCTGCTTTTGCACAGTTTTGACGCTAAACGTGCGTTTCGTGCACCAAAACGCTGCTTTTGCACAGTTTTGACGCAAAACGTGCGTTTCGTGCCTCAAAACGCTGCTTTTGCACAGTTTTGACGCAAAACGTGCGTTTCGTGCACCAAAACGCTGCTATTGCAACGAAACGTGCGTTTCGTGCACCAAAACGCTGCTTTTGCACAGTTTAACGAAAAACGTGCGTTTCGTGCCCCAAAACGCTGCTTTTGCACAGTTTTGACGCAAAACGTGCGTTTCGTGCACCAAAACGCTGCTTTTGCACAGTTTTGACGCTAAACGTGCGTTTCGTGCACCAAAACGCTGCTTTTGCACAGTTTTGACGCAAAACGTGCGTTTCGTGCACCAAAACGCTGCTTTTGCACAGTTTTGACGCAAAACGTGCGTTTCGTGCATCAAAACGCTGCTTTTGCACAGTTTTAAACGCAAAACGTGCGTTTCGTGCCCCAAAACGCTGTTTTGCACAGTTTTGACGCAAAACGTGCGTTTCGTGCACCAAAACGCTGCTTTTGCACAGTTTTGACGCAAAACGTGCGTTTCGTGCCCCAAAACGCTGCTTTTGCACAGTTTTGACGCTAAACGTGCGTTTCGTGCACCAAAACGCTGCTTTTGCACAGTTTTGACGCAAAACGTGCGTTTCGTGCCCCAAAACGCTGTTTTGCACAGTTTTGACGCAAAACGTGCGTTTCGTGCACCAAAACGCTGCTTTTGCACAGCTTGACGCAAAACGTGCGTTTCGTGCCCCAAAACGCTGTTTTGCACAGTTTTGACGCAAAACGTGCGTTTCGTGCACCAAAACGCTGCTTTTGCACAGTTTTAACGCAAAACGTGCGTTTCGTGCCCCAAAACGCTGTTTTGCACAGTTTTGACGCAAAACGTGCGTTTCGTGCACCAAAACGCTGCTTTTGCACAGTTTTGACGCTAAACGTGCGTTTCGTGCATCAAAACGCTGCTTTTGCACAGTTTTGACGCAAAACGTGCGTTTCGTGCACCAAAACGCAGCTTTTGCACAGTTTTGACGCAAAACGTGCGTTTCGTGCCCCAAACGCTGTTTTGCACAGTTTTGACGCAAAACGTGCGTTTCGTGCACCAAAACGCTGCTTTTGCACAGTTTTGACGCTAAACGTGCGTTTCGTGCACCAAAACGCTGCTTTTGCAACGAAACGTGCGTTTCGTGCACCAAAACGCTGCTTTTGCACAGTTTTGACGCAAAACGTGCGTTTCGTGCCCCAAAACGCTGTTTTGCACAGTTTTGACGCAAAACGTGCGTTTCGTGCACCAAAACGCTGCTTTTGCTACGAAACGTGCGTTTCGTGCCCCAAAACGCTGCTTTTGCACAGTTTTGACGCAAAACGTGCGTTTCGTGCATCAAAACGCTGCTTTTGCACAGTTTTAACGCAAAACGTGGGTTTCGTGCCCCAAAACGCTGTTTTGCACAGTTTTGACGCAAAACGTGCGTTTCGTGCACCAAAACGCTGCTTTTGCACAGTTTTGACGCAAAACGTGCGTTTCGTGCCCCAAAACGCTGCTTTTGCACAGTTTTGACGCAAAACGTGCGTTTCGTGCACCAAAACGCTGCTTTTGCACAGTTTTGACGCAAAACGTGCGTTTCGTGCACCAAAACGCTGCTTTTGCACAGTTTTGACGCAAAACGTGCGTTTCGTGCCCCAAAACGCTGCTTTTGCACAGTTTTGACGCAAAACGTGCGTTTCGTGCACCAAAACGCTGCTTTTGCACAGTTTTGACGCAAAACGTGCGTTTCGTGCTCCAAAACGCTGCTTTTGCACAGTTTTGACGCAAAACGTGCGTTTCGTGCACCAAAACGCTGCTTTTGCAACGAAACGTGCGTTTCGTGCACCAAAACGCTGCTTTTGCGCAGTTTTAACGAAAAACGTGCGTTTCGTGCCCCAAAACGCTGCTTTTGCACAGTTTTGACGCAAAACGTGCGTTTCGTGCATCAAAACGCTGCTTTTGCACAGTTTTGACGCAAAACGTGCGTTTCGTGCACCAAAACGCTGCTTTTGCACAGTTTTGACGCAAAACGTGCGTTTCGTGCACCAAAACGCTGCTTTTGCACAGTTTTGACGCAAAACGTGCGTTTCGTGCACCAAAACGCTGCTTTTGCACAGTTTTGACGCAAAACGTGCGTTTCGTGCACCAAAACGCTGCTTTTGCACAGTTTTGACGCTAAACGTGCGTTTCGTGCACCAAAACGCTGCTTTTGCACAGTTTTGACGCAAAACGTGCGTTTCGTGCCCCAAAACGCTGTTTTGCACAGTTTTGACGCAAAACGTGCGTTTCGTGCACCAAAACGCTGCTTTTGCTACGAAACGTGCGTTTCGTGCCCCAAAACGCTGCTTTTGCACAGTTTTGACGCAAAACGTGCGTTTCGTGCATCAAAACGCTGCTTTTGCACAGTTTTAACGCAAAACGTGGTTTCGTGCCCCAAAACGCTGTTTTGCACAGTTTTGACGCAAAACGTGCGTTTCGTGCACCAAAACGCTGCTTTTGCACAGTTTTGACGCAAAACGTGCGTTTCGTGCCCCAAAACGCTGCTTTTGCACAGTTTTGACGCAAAACGTGCGTTTCGTGCACCAAAACGCTGCTTTTGCACAGTTTTGACGCAAAACGTGCGTTTCGTGCACCAAAACGCTGCTTTTGCACAGTTTTGACGCAAAACGTGCGTTTCGTGCCCCAAAACGCTGCTTTTGCACAGTTTTGACGCAAAACGTGCGTTTCGTGCACCAAAACGCTGCTTTTGCACAGTTTTGACGCAAAACGTGCGTTTCGTGCTCCAAAACGCTGCTTTTGCACAGTTTTGACGCAAAACGTGCGTTTCGTGCACCAAAACGCTGCTTTTGCAACGAAACGTGCGTTTCGTGCACCAAAACGCTGCTTTTGCGCAGTTTTAACGAAAAACGTGCGTTTCGTGCCCCAAAACGCTGCTTTTGCACAGTTTTGACGCAAAACGTGCGTTTCGTGCATCAAAACGCTGCTTTTGCACAGTTTTGACGCAAAACGTGCGTTTCGTGCACCAAAACGCTGCTTTTGCACAGTTTTGACGCAAAACGTGCGTTTCGTGCACCAAAACGCTGCTTTTGCACAGTTTTAACGCAAAACGTGCGTTTCGTGCCCCAAAACGCTGCTTTTGCTCAGTTTTGACGCAAAACGTGCGTTTCGTGCACCAAAACGCTGCTTTTGCACAGTTTTGACGCAAAACGTGCGTTTCGTGCACCAAAACGCTGCTTTTGCAACGAAACGTGCGTTTCGTGCACCAAAACGCTGCTTTTGCACAGTTTTGACGCAAAACGTGAGTTTCGTGCCCCAAAACGCTGCTTTTGCACAGTTTTGACGCAAAACGTGCGTTTCGTGCACCAAAACGTTGCTTTTGCACAGTTTTGACGCAAAACGTGCGTTTCGTGCCCCAAAACGCTGTTTTGCACAGTTTTGACGCAAAACGTGCGTTTCGTGCACCAAAACGCTGCTTTTGCACAGTTTTAACGAAAAACGTGCGTTTCGTGCCCCAAAACGCTGTTTTGCACAGTTTTGACGCAAAACGTGCGTTTCGTGCCCCAAAACGCTGCTTTTGCACAGTTTTGACGCAGAACGTGCGTTTCGTGCACCAAAACGCTGCTTTTGCACAGTTTTGACGCAAAACGTGCGTTTCGTGCACCAAAACGCTGCTTTTGCACAGTTTTAACGAAAAACGTGTGTTTCGTGCCCCAAAACGCTGTTTTGCACAGTTTTGACGCAAAACGTGCGTTTCGTGCCCCAAAACGCTGCTTTTGCACAGTTTGACGCAAAACGTGCGTTTCGTGCACCAAAACGCTGCTTTTGCACAGTTTTGACGCAAAACGTGTGTTTCGTGCACCAAAACGCTGCATTTGCAACGAAACGTGCGTTTCGTGCACCAAAACGCTGCTTTTGCACAGTTTTAACGCAAAACGTGCGTTTAGTGCCCCAAAACGCTGCTTTTGCTCAGTTTTGACGCAAAACGTGCGTTTCGTGCACCAAAACGCTGCTTTTGCACAGTTTTGACGCAAAACGTGCGTTTCGTGCCCCAAAACGCTGTTTTGCACAGTTCTGACGCAAAACGTGCGTTTCGTGCACCAAAACGCTGCTTTTGCACAGTTTTGACGCAAAACGTGCGTTTCGTGCCCCAAAACGCTGTTTTGCACAGTTCTGACGCAAAACGTGCGTTTCGTGCACCAAAACGCTGCATTTGCACAGTTTTGACGCAAAACGTGCGTTTCGTGCACCAAAACGCTGCTTTTGCACAGTTTT
>CALSEM010000018.1:0-361207 GCA_943735885.1 Stelis phaeoptera
CACGAAACGCACGTTTTGTGCCAAAACTGAGCAAAAGCAGCGATTCTGTGCACGAACCGCACGTTTTGTGCCAAAACTGAGCAAAAGCGGCGATTCTATGCACGAAAAGCACGTTTTGTGCCAAAACTGAGCAAAAGCGGCGATTCTGTGCACGAAACGCACGTTTTGTGCCAAAACTGAGCAAAAGCGGCGATTCTATGCACGAAAAGCACGTTTTGTGCCAAAACTGAGCATAAGCGGCGATTCTCTGCACGAAACGCAGGTTTTTATCCAAAACTGAGCAAAATCGGCGATTCTGTGCACGAAACGCACGTATTATGCCAAGAGGAGCAATTCGGTGCGTGGAACGCACGTTTTGTGCCAAAACTGAGCAAAAGCGGCGATTCTGTGCACGAAACGCACGTTTTGTGCCAAAACTGAGCAAAAGCGGCGATTCTGTGCACGAAACGCACGTCTTGTGCCAAAACTGCGCAAAAGCGGCGATTCTGTGCACGAAACGCACGTATTGTGCCAAAACTGAGCAAAAGCGGCGATTCTGAGCACGAAACGCACGTTTTGCTCCAAAACTGAGCAAAAGCGGCGATTCTATTCACGAAACGCTCGTTTTGTGCCAAAACTGAGCAAAAGCGGCTATTCTGTGCACGAAACGCACGTATTGTGCCAAAACTGAGCAAAAGCGGCGATTCTATGCTCGAAACGCACGTTTTGTGCCAAAACTGAGCAAAAGTGGCGATTGTGATCACGAAACGCACGTTATGTGCCAAAAGGAGAAACTCGGAGCGAAACACGCACGTTTTGTGCCAAAAATGTTCAAAAGCGGCGATTCTGTGCACGAAACGCACGTTTTGTGCCAAAACTGAGCAAAACCGGCGATTCTGTGCACGAAACGCACGTTTTGTGCCAAACTGAGCAAAAGCGGCGATTCTATGCACGAAAAGCACGTTTTGTGCCAAAACTGAGCATAAGCGGCGATTCTCTGCACGAAACGCAGGTTTTTATCCAAAACTGAGCAAAAGCGGCGATTCTGTGCACGAAACGCACGTATTATGCCAAGAGGAGCAATTCGGTGCGTGGAACGCACGTTTTGTGCCAAAACTGAGCAAAAGCGGCGATTCTGTGCACGAAACGCACGTTTTGTGCCAAAACTGAGCAAAAGCGGCGATTCTGTGCACGAAACGCACGATTTGTGCCAAAACTGAACAAAAGCGGCGATTCTGTGCACGAAACACACGCTTTGTAGCAAAACTGACCAAAAACGGCGATTCTGTGCACGAAAAGCACGTTTTGTGCCAAAACTGAGCATAAGCGGCGATTCTCTGCCCGAAACGCAGGTTTTTATCCAAAACTGAGCAAAAGCGGCGATTCTGTGCACGAAACGCACGTTATGTGCCAAAAGGAGAATTTCGGAGCGTAAAACGCACGTTTTGTGCCCAAACTGAGCAAAAGCGGCGATTCTGTGCACGAAACGCACGTTTTGTGCCAAAACTGAGCAAAAGCGGCGATTCAGTGCACGAAACGCACGTTTTGTACCAAAGCTGAGCAAAAGCGGCGATTCTGTGCACGAAGCGCACGTTATGTGCCAAAAGGAGAAATTCGGAGCGTAAAACGCACGTTTTGTGCCAAAACTGGGCAAAAGCGGCGATTCTATGCTCGAAATGCACATTTTGTGCCAAAACTGAGCAAAAGCGGCGATTCTATGCTCGAAATGCATGTTTTGCCGCCAAAACTGAGCAAAAGCGGCGATTCTGTGCACGAAACGCACGTATTGTGCCAAAACTGAGCAAAAGCCGCGATTCTATGCTCGAAATGCACGTTTTGTGCTAAAACTGAGCATAAGCGGCGAAACTCTGCACGAAACGCAGATTTTTATCCAAAACTGGGCAAAAAAGGCGATTCTGTGCACGAAACGCACGTTTTATGCCAAGAGGAGCAATTCGGAGCGTGGAACGCACGTTTTGTGCCAAAACTGAGCAAAAGCGGCGATTCTGTGCACGAAACGCACGTTTTGTGCCAAAACTGAGCAAAAGCGGCGATTCTGTGCACGAAACGCACGTATTGTGCAATAGCTGAGCAAAAGCGGCGATTCTGTGCACGAAGCGCACGTTATGTGCCAAAAGGAGAAATTCGGAGCGTAAAACGCACGTTTTGTGCCAAAACTGGGCAAAAGCGGCGATTCTGTGCACGAAACACAGGATTTGTGCCAAAACTAAGCAAAAGCGACGATTCTGTGCACGAAACGCACGTTTTGTGCCAAACTGAGCAAAAGCGGCGATTCTATGCACGAAAAGCACGTTTTGTGCCAAAACTGAGCATAAGCGGCGATTCTCTGCACGAAACGCAGGTTTTTATCCAAAACTGAGCAAAAGCGGCGATTCTGTGCACGAAACGCACGTATTATGCCAAGAGGAGCAATTCGGTGCGTGGAACGCACGTTTTGTGCCAAAACTGAGCAAAAGCGGCGATTCTGTGCACGAAACGCACGTTTTGTGCCAAAGCTGAGCAAAAGCGGCGATTCTGTGCACGAAACGCACGTATTGTGCAATAGCTGAGCAAAAGCGGCGATTCTGTGCACGAAGCGCACGTTATGTGCCAAAAGGAGAAATTCGGAGCGTAAAACGCACGTTTTGTGCCAAAACTGGGCAAAAGCGGCGATTCTGTGCACGAAACACAGGATTTGTGCCAAAACTAAGCAAAAGCGACGATTCTGTGCACGAAACGCACGTCTTGTGCCAAAACTGCGCAAAAGCGGCGATTCTGTGCACGAAACGCACGTATTGTGCCAAAACTGAGCAAAAGCGGCGATTCTGAGCACGAAACGCACGTTTTGCTCCAAAACTGAGCAAAAGCGGCGATTCTATTCACGAAACGCTCGTTTTGTGCCAAAACTGAGCAAAAGCGGCTATTCTGTGCACGAAACGCACGTATTGTGCCAAAACTGAGCAAAAGCGGCGATTCTATGCTCGAAACGCACGTTTTGTGCCAAAACTGAGCAAAAGTGGCGATTGTGATCACGAAACGCACGTTATGTGCCAAAAGGAGAAACTCGGAGCGAAACACGCACGTTTTGTGCCAAAAATGTTCAAAAGCGGCGATTCTGTGCACGAAACGCACGTTTTGTGCCAAAACTGAGCAAAACCGGCGATTCTGTGCACGAAACGCACGTTTTGTGCCAAACTGAGCAAAAGCGGCGATTCTATGCACGAAAAGCACGTTTTGTGCCAAAACTGAGCATAAGCGGCGATTCTCTGCACGAAACGCAGGTTTTTATCCAAAACTGAGCAAAAGCGGCGATTCTGTGCACGAAACGCACGTATTATGCCAAGAGGAGCAATTCGGTGCGTGGAACGCACGTTTTGTGCCAAAACTGAGCAAAAGCGGCGATTCTGTGCACGAAACGCACGTTTTGTGCCAAAACTGAGCAAAAGCGGCGATTCTGTGCACGAAACGCACGTATTGTGCAATAGCTGAGCAAAAGCGGCGATTCTGTGCACGAAGCGCACGTTATGTGCCAAAAGGAGAAATTCGGAGCGTAAAACGCACGTTTTGTGCCAAAACTGGGCAAAAGCGGCGATTCTGTGCACGAAACACAGGATTTGTGCCAAAACTAAGCAAAAGCGACGATTCTGTGCACGAAACGCACGTTTTGTGCCAAACTGAGCAAAAGCGGCGATTCTATGCACGAAAAGCACGTTTTGTGCCAAAACTGAGCATAAGCGGCGATTCTCTGCACGAAACGCAGGTTTTTATCCAAAACTGAGCAAAAGCGGCGATTCTGTGCACGAAACGCACGTATTATGCCAAGAGGAGCAATTCGGTGCGTGGAACGCACGTTTTGTGCCAAAACTGAGCAAAAGCGGCGATTCTGTGCACGAAACGCACGTTTTGTGCCAAAGCTGAGCAAAAGCGGCGATTCTGTGCACGAAACGCACGTATTGTGCAATAGCTGAGCAAAAGCGGCGATTCTGTGCACGAAGCGCACGTTATGTGCCAAAAGGAGAAATTCGGAGCGTAAAACGCACGTTTTGTGCCAAAACTGGGCAAAAGCGGCGATTCTGTGCACGAAACACAGGATTTGTGCCAAAACTAAGCAAAAGCGACGATTCTGTGCACGAAACGAACGTTTCGTGCCAAAACTGAGCAAAAGCGGCGATTCTATGCACGAAAAGCACGTTTTGTGCCAAAACTGAGCAAAAGCGGCGATTCTGTGCACGAAACGCACGTTTTGTGCCAAAACTGAGCAAAAGCGGCGATTCTATGCACGAAAAGCACGTTTTGTGCCAAAACTGAGCATAAGCGGCGATTCTCTGCACGAAACGCAGGTTTTTATCCAAAACTGAGCAAAATCGGCGATTCTGTGCACGAAACGCACGTATTATGCCAAGAGGAGCAATTCGGTGCGTGGAACGCACGTTTTGTGCCAAAACTGAGCAAAAGCGGCGATTCTGTGCACGAAACGCACGTTTTGTGCCAAAACTGAGCAAAAGCGGCGATTCTGTGCACGAAACGCACGTCTTGTGCCAAAACTGCGCAAAAGCGGCGATTCTGTGCACGAAACGCACGTATTGTGCCAAAACTGAGCATAAGCGGCGATTCTCTGCACGAAACGCAGGTTTTTATCCAAAACTGAGCAAAAGCGGCGATTCTGTGCACGAAACGCACGTATTATGCCAAGAGGAGCAATTCGGTGCGTGGAACGCACGTTTTGTGCCAAAACTGAGCAAAAGCGGCGATTCTGTGCACGAAACGCACGTTTTGTGCCAAAGCTGAGCAAAAGCGGCGATTCTGTGCACGAAACGCACGTATTGTGCAATAGCTGAGCAAAAGCGGCGATTCTGTGCACGAAACGCACGTATTGTGCAATAGCTGAGCAAAAGCGGCGATTCTGTGCACGAAGCGCACGTTATGTGCCAAAAGGAGAAATTCGGAGCGTAAAACGCACGTTTTGTGCCAAAACTGGGCAAAAGCGGCGATTCTGTGCACGAAACACAGGATTTGTGCCAAAACTGAGCAAAAGCGGCGATTCTGTGCACGAAACGCACGTTTTGTGCCAAAACTGAGCAAAAGCGGCGATTCTGTGCACGAAACGCACGTCTTGTGCCAAAACTGCGCAAAGCGGCGATTCTGTGCACGAAACGCACGTATTGTGCCAAAACTGAGCAAAAGCGGCGATTCTGAGCACGAAACGCACGTTTTGCTCTAAAACTGAGCAAAAGCGGCGATTCTATTCACGAAACGCTCGTTTTGTGCCAAAACTGAGCAAAAGCGGCTATTCTGCGCACGAAACGCACGTATTGTGCCAAAACTGAGCAAAAGCGGCGATTCTATGCTCGAAACGCACGTTTTGTGCCAAAACTGAGCAAAAGTGGCGATTGTGATCACGAAACGCACGTTATGTGCCAAAAGGAGAAACTCGGAGCGAAACACGCACGTTTTGTGCCAAAAATGTTCAAAAGCGGCGATTCTGTGCACGAAACGCACGTTTTGTGCCAAAACTGAGCAAAACCGGCGATTCTGTGCACGAAACGCACGTTTTGTGCCAAAACTGAACAAAAGCGGCGATTCTGTGCACGAAACCCACGCTTTGTAGCAAAACTGACCAAAAACGGCGATTCTGTGCACGAAAAGCACGTTTTGTGCCAAAACTGAGCATAAGCGGCGATTCTCTGCCCGAAACGCAGGTTTTTATCCAAAACTGAGCAAAAGCGGCGATTCTGTGCACGAAACGCTCGTTATGTGCCAAAAGGAGAATTTCGGAGCGTAAAAACGCACGTTTTGTGCCCAAACTGAGCAAAAGCGGCGATTCTGTGCACGAAACGCACGTTTTGTGCCAAAACTGAGCAAAAGCGGCGATTCAGTGCACGAAACGCACGTTTTGTACCAAAGCTGAGCAAAAGCGGCGATTCTGTGCACGAAGCGCACGTTATGTGCCAAAAGGAGAAATTCGGAGCGTAAAACGCACGTTTTGTGCCAAAACTGGGCAAAAGCGGCGATTCTATGCTCGAAATGCACATTTTGTGCCAAAACTGAGCAAAAGCGGCGATTCTATGCTCGAAATGCATGTTTTGCCGCCAAAACTGAGCAAAAGCGGCGATTCTGTGCACGAAACGCACGTATTGTGCCAAAACTGAGCAAAAGCCGCGATTCTATGCTCGAAATGCACGTTTTGTGCTAAAACTGAGCATAAGCGGCGAAACTCTGCACGAAACGCAGATTTTTATCCAAAACTGGGCAAAAAAGGCGATTCTGTGCACGAAACGCACGTTTTATGCCAAGAGGAGCAATTCGGAGCGTGGAACGCACGTTTTGTGCCAAAACTGAGCAAAAGCGGCGATTCTGTGCACGAAACGCACGTTTTGTGCCAAAACTGAGCAAAAGCGGCGATTCTGTGCACGAAACGCACGTATTGTGCAATAGCTGAGCAAAAGCGGCGATTCTGTGCACGAAGCGCACGTTATGTGCCAAAAGGAGAAATTCGGAGCGTAAAACGCACGTTTTGTGCCAAAACTGGGCAAAAGCGGCGATTCTGTGCACGAAACACAGGATTTGTGCCAAAACTAAGCAAAAGCGACGATTCTGTGCACGAAACGCACGTTTTGTGCCAAACTGAGCAAAAGCGGCGATTCTATGCACGAAAAGCACGTTTTGTGCCAAAACTGAGCATAAGCGGCGATTCTCTGCACGAAACGCAGGTTTTTATCCAAAACTGAGCAAAAGCGGCGATTCTGTGCACGAAACGCACGTATTATGCCAAGAGGAGCAATTCGGTGCGTGGAACGCACGTTTTGTGCCAAAACTGAGCAAAAGCGGCGATTCTGTGCACGAAACGCACGTTTCGTGCCAAAACTGAGCAAAAGCGGCGATTCTATGCACGAAAAGCACGTTTTGTGCCAAAACTGAGCAAAAGCGGCGATTCTGTGCACGAAACGCACGTTTTGTGCCAAAACTGAGCAAAAGCGGCGATTCTATGCACGAAAAGCACGTTTTGTGCCAAAACTGAGCATAAGCGGCGATTCTCTGCACGAAACGCAGGTTTTTATCCAAAACTGAGCAAAATCGGCGATTCTGTGCACGAAACGCACGTATTATGCCAAGAGGAGCAATTCGGTGCGTGGAACGCACGTTTTGTGCCAAAACTGAGCAAAAGCGGCGATTCTGTGCACGAAACGCACGTTTTGTGCCAAAACTGAGCAAAAGCGGCGATTCTGTGCACGAAACGCACGTCTTGTGCCAAAACTGCGCAAAAGCGGCGATTCTGTGCACGAAACGCACGTATTGTGCCAAAACTGAGCAAAAGCGGCGATTCTGAGCACGAAACGCACGTTTTGCTCCAAAACTGAGCAAAAGCGGCGATTCTATTCACGAAACGCTCGTTTTGTGCCAAAACTGAGCAAAAGCGGCTATTCTGTGCACGAAACGCACGTATTGTGCCAAAACTGAGCAAAAGCGGCGATTCTATGCTCGAAACGCACGTTTTGTGCCAAAACTGAGCAAAAGTGGCGATTCTCTGCACGAAACGCAGGATTTGTGCCAAAACTAAGCAAAAGCGACGATTCTGTGCACGAAACGCACGTTTTGTGCCAAAACTGAGCAAAAGCAGCGATTCTGTGCACGAACCGCACGTTTTGTGCCAAAACTGAGCAAAAGCGGCGATTCTATGCACGAAAAGCACGTTTTGTGCCAAAACTGAGCAAAAGCGGCGATTCTGTGCACGAAACGCACGTTTCGTGCCAAAACTGAGCAAAAGCGGCGATTCTATGCACGAAAAGCACGTTTTGTGCCAAAACTGAGCATAAGCGGCGATTCTCTGCACGAAACGCAGGTTTCTATCCAAAACTGAGCAAAATCGGCGATTCTGTGCACGAAACGCACGTATTATGCCAAGAGGAGCAATTCGGTGCGTGGAACGCACGTTTTGTGCCAAAACTGAGCAAAAGCGGCGATTCTGTGCACGAAACGCACGTTTTGTGCCAAAACTGAGCAAAAGCGGCGATTCTGTGCACGAAACGCACGTCTTGTGCCAAAACTGCGCAAAAGCGGCGATTCTGTGCACGAAACGCACGTATTGTGCCAAAACTGAGCAAAAGCGGCGATTCTGAGCACGAAACGCACGTTTTGCTCCAAAACTGAGCAAAAGCGGCGATTCTATTCACGAAACGCTCGTTTTGTGCCAAAACTGAGCAAAAGCGGCTATTCTGTGCACGAAACGCACGTATTGTGCCAAAACTGAGCAAAAGCGGCGATTCTATGCTCGAAACGCACGTTTTGTGCCAAAACTGAGCAAAAGTGGCGATTGTGATCACGAAACGCACGTTATGTGCCAAAAGGAGAAACTCGGAGCGAAACACGCACGTTTTGTGCCAAAAATGTTCAAAAGCGGCGATTCTGTGCACGAAACGCACGTTTTGTGCCAAAACTGAGCAAAACCGGCGATTCTGTGCACGAAACGCACGTTTTGTGCCAAACTGAGCAAAAGCGGCGATTCTATGCACGAAAAGCACGTTTTGTGCCAAAACTGAGCATAAGCGGCGATTCTCTGCACGAAACGCAGGTTTTTATCCAAAACTGAGCAAAAGCGGCGATTCTGTGCACGAAACGCACGTTTTGTGCCAAAACTGAGCAAAAGCGGCGATTCTATGCACGAAAAGCACGTTTTGTGCCAAAACTGAGCATAAGCGGCGATTCTCTGCACGAAACGCAGGTTTTTATCCAAAACTGAGCAAAATCGGCGATTCTGTGCACGAAACGCACGTATTATGCCAAGAGGAGCAATTCGGTGCGTGGAACGCACGTTTTGTGCCAAAACTGAGCAAAAGCGGCGATTCTGTGCACGAAACGCACGTTTTGTGCCAAAACAGCAAAAGCGGCGATTCTGTGCACGAAACGCACGTCTTGTGCCAAAACTGCGCAAAAGCGGCGATTCTGTGCACGAAACGCACGTATTGTGCCAAAACTGAGCAAAAGCGGCGATTCTGAGCACGAAACGCACGTTTTGCTCCAAAACTGAGCAAAAGCGGCGATTCTATTCACGAAACGCTCGTTTTGTGCCAAAACTGAGCAAAAGCGGCTATTCTGTGCACGAAACGCACGTATTGTGCCAAAACTGAGCAAAAGCGGCGATTCTATGCTCGAAACGCACGTTTTGTGCCAAAACTGAGCAAAAGTGGCGATTGTGATCACGAAACGCACGTTATGTGCCAAAAGGAGAAACTCGGAGCGAAACACGCACGTTTTGTGCCAAAAATGTTCAAAAGCGGCGATTCTGTGCACGAAACGCACGTTTTGTGCCAAAACTGAGCAAAAGCGACGATTCTGTGCACGAAACGCACGTTTTGTGCCAAACTGAGCAAAAGCGGCGATTCTATGCACGAAAAGCACGTTTTGTGCCAAAACTGAGCATAAGCGGCGATTCTCTGCACGAAACGCAGGTTTTTATCCAAAACTGAGCAAAAGCGGCGATTCTGTGCACGAAACGCACGTATTATGCCAAGAGGAGCAATTCGGTGCGTGGAACGCACGTTTTGTGCCAAAACTGAGCAAAAGCGGCGATTCTGTGCACGAAACGCACGTTTTGTGCCAAAACTGAGTAAAAGCGGCGATTTTATGTACGAAACGCACGTTTTATGCCAAGAGGAGCAATTCGGTGCGTGGAACGCACGTTTTGTGCCCAAACTGAGCAAAAGCGGCGATTCTGTGCACGAAACGCACGTTTTGTGCCAAAACTGAGCAAAAGCGGCGATTCAGTGCACGAAACGCACGTTTTGTGCCAAAGCTGAGCAAAAGCGGCGATTCTGTGCACGAAGCGCACGTTATGTGCCAAAAGGAGAAATTCGGAGCGTAAAACGCACGTTTTGTGCCAAAACTGGGCAAAAGCGGCGATTCTATGCTCGAAATGCACATTTTGTGCCAAAACTGAGCAAAAGCGGCGATTCTATGCTCGAAATGCATGTTTTGCCGCCAAAACTGAGCAAAAGCGGCGATTCTGTGCACGAAACGCACGTATTGTGCCAAAACTGAGCAAAAGCCGCGATTCTATGCTCGAAATGCACGTTTTGTGCTAAAACTGAGCATAAGCGGCGAAACTCTGCACGAAACGCAGATTTTTATCCAAAACTGGGCAAAAAAGGCGATTCTGTGCACGAAACGCACGTTTTATGCCAAGAGGAGCAATTCGGAGCGTGGAACGCACGTTTTGTGCCAAAACTGAGCAAAAGCGGCGATTCTGTGCACGAAACGCACGTTTTGTGCCAAAACTGAGCAAAAGCGGCGATTCTGTGCACGAAACGCACGTATTGTGCAATAGCTGAGCAAAAGCGGCGATTCTGTGCACGAAGCGCACGTTATGTGCCAAAAGGAGAAATTCGGAGCGTAAAACGCACGTTTTGTGCCAAAACTGGGCAAAAGCGGCGATTCTGTGCACGAAACACAGGATTTGTGCCTAAACTAAGCAAAAGCGACGATTCTGTGCACGAAACGCACGTTTTGTGCCAAACTGAGCAAAAGCGGCGATTCTATGCACGAAAAGCACGTTTTGTGCCAAAACTGAGCATAAGCGGCGATTCTCTGCACGAAACGCAGGTTTTTATCCAAAACTGAGCAAAAGCGGCGATTCTGTGCACGAAACGCACGTATTATGCCAAGAGGAGCAATTCGGTGCGTGGAACGCACGTTTTGTGCCAAAACTGAGCAAAAGCGGCGATTCTGTGCACGAACCGCACGTTTTGTGCCAAAACTGAGCAAAAGCGGCGATTCTATGCACGAAAAGCACGTTTTGTGCCAAAACTGAGCAAAAGCGGCGATTCTGTGCACGAAACGCACGTTTTGTGCCAAAACTGAGCAAAAGCGGCGATTCTATGCACGAAAAGCACGTTTTGTGCCAAAACTGAGCATAAGCGGCGATTCTCTGCACGAAACGCAGGTTTTTATCCAAAACTGAGCAAAAGCGGCGATTCTGTGCACGAAACGCACGTATTATGCCAAGAGGAGCAATTCGGTGCGTGGAACGCACGTTTTGTGCCAAAACTGAGCAAAAGCGGCGATTCTGTGCACGAAACGCACGTTTTGTGCCAAAACTGAGCAAAAGCGGCGATTCTGTGCACGAAACGCACGTCTTGTGCCAAAACTGCGCAAAAGCGGCGATTCTGTGCACGAAACGCACGTATTGTGCCAAAACTGAGCAAAAGCGGCGATTCTGAGCACGAAACGCACGTTTTGCTCCAGAACTGAGCAAAAGCGGCGATTCTATGCTCGAAATGCACGTTATGTGTCAAAACTGAGCAAAAGCGGCGATTCTGTGCACGAAAAGCACGTGTTGCACCAAAACTGAACGAAAGCGGCGATTCTGTGCACGAAACGTACGTATTGTGCCAAAACTGAGCAAAAGCGGCGATTCTATGCTCGAAATGCACGTTTTGTGCCAAAACTGAGCAAAAGCGGCGATTCTGTTCACGAAACGCACGTGATGTGCCAAAAGGAGAATTTCGGACCGTAACACGCACGTTTTGTGCCAAAACTGAGTAAAAGCGGCGATTTTATGCACGACACGCTCGTTTTGTGCCAAAACTGAGCAAAAGCGGCGATTCTGTGCACGAAACGCACGTATTGTGCCAAAACTGAGCAAAAGAGGCGATTCTATGCTCGAAATGCACGTTATGTGTCAAAACTGAGCAAAAGCGGCGATTCTATGCTCGAAATGCACGTTTTGTGTCAAAACTGAGCAAAAGCGGCGATTCTGTTCACGAAACGCACGTGATGTGCCAAAAGGAGAATTTCGGACCGTAACACGCGCGTTTTGTGCCAAAACTGAGTAAAAGCGGCGATTTTATGCACGAAACGCACGTTTTATGCCAAGAGGAGCAATTCGGTGCGTGGAACGCACGTTTTGTGCCAAAACTGAGCAAAAGCGGCGATTCTATACACGAAACGCACGTTTTGTGCCAAAACTGAGTAAAAGCGGCGATTCTATGCACGAAACGCACGTTTTGTGCCAAAACTGAGCAAAAGCGGCGATTCTATGCTCGAAATGCACGTTTTGTGCCAAAACTGAGCAAAAGCGGCGATTCTGTTCACGAAACGCACGTGATGTGCCAAAAGGAGAATTTCGGACCGTAACACGCACGTTTTGTGCCAAAACTGAGCAAAAGCGGCGATTCTGTGCACGAAGCGCACGTTTTGTGCCAAAGCTGAGCAAAAGCGACGATTCTGTGCAACGAAGCGCACGTTATGTGCCAAAAGGAGAAATTCGGAGCGTAAAACGCACGTTTTGTGCCAAAACTGGGCAAAAGCGGCGATTCTGTGCACGAAACACAGGATTGGTGCCAAAACTAAGCAAAAGCGACGATTCTGTGCACGAAACGCACGTTTTGTGCCAAAACTGAGCAAAAGTGGCGATTCTATGCACGAAACGCACGTTTTGTGCCAAAACTGAGCAAATGCGGCGATTCTATGCTCGAAACGCACGTATTGTGCCAAAACTGAGCAAAAGCGGCGATTCTATGCACGAAAAGCACGTTTTGTGCCAAAACTGAGCAAATGCGGCGATTCTATGCACGAAACGCTCGTTTTGTGCCAAAACTGAGCAAAAGCGGCGACTCTGATCACGAAACGCACGTTATGTGCCAAAAGGAGAAATTCGGAGCGTAACACGCACGTTTTGTGCCAAAACTGAGTAAAAGCGGCGATTCTATGCACGAAACGCTCGTTTTGTGCCAAAACTGAGCAAAAGCGGCGACTCTGATCACGAAACGCACGTTATGTGCCAAAAGGAGAAATTCGGAGCGTAACACGCACGTTTTGTGCCAAAACTGAGTAAAAGCGGCGATTCTATGCACGAAACGCTCGTTTTGTGCCAAAACTGAGCAAAAGCGGCTATTCTGTGCACGAAACGCTCGTTTTGTGCCAAAACTGAGCAAAAGCGGCGATTCTGTGCACGAAACGCACGTATTGTGCCAAAACTGAGCATAAGCGGCGATTCTCTGCACGAAACGCAGGTTTTTATCCAAAACTGAGCAAAAGCGGCGATTCTGTGCACGAAGCGCACATTATGTGCCATAAGGAGAAATTCGGAGCGTAAAACGCAAGTTTTGTGCCAAAACTGGGCAAAAGCGGCGATTCTGTGCACGAAACACAGGATTTGTGCCAAAACTAAGCAAAAGCGACGATTCTGTGCACGAAGCGCACGTTTTGTGCCAAAACTGAGCAAAAGCGGCGATTCTGCGCACGAAACGCACGTTTTGTGCCAAAACTGAGCAAAAGCGGCGATTCTATGCACGAAAAGCACGTTTTGTGCCAAAACTGAGCAAAAGCGGCGATTCTGTGTACGACACGCACGTTTTATGCCAAGAGGAGCAATTCGGTGCGTGGAACGCTCGTTTTGTGCCAAAACTGAGCAAAAGCGGCTATTCTGTGCACGAAACGCTCGTTCTGTGCCAAAACTGAGCAAAAGCGGCGATTCTGTGCACGAAACGCACGTATTGTGCCAAAACTGAGCATAAGCGGCGATTCTCTGCACGAAACGCAGGTTTTTATCCAAAACTGAGCAAAAGCGGCGATTCTGTGCACGAAACGCACGTTTTGTGCCAAAACTGAGCAAAAGCGGCGATTCTATGCACGAAACGCTCGTTTTGTGCCAAAACTGAGCAAAAGCGGCGATTCTGTGCACGAAACGCACGTATTGTGCCAAACTGAGCAAAAGCGGCGATTCTATGCTCGAAATGCACGTTTTGTGCCAAAACTGAGCAAAAGCGGCGATTCTGTGTACGACACGCACGTTTTATGCCAAGAGGAGCAATTCGGTGCGTGGAACGTACGTTTTGTGCCAAAACTGAGCAAAAGCGGCGATTCTGTGCACGAAACGCACGTTTTGTGCCTAAACTGAGCAAAAGCGGCGATTCTGTGCACGAAACGCACGTTTTGTGCCAAAACTGAGCAAAAGCGGCGATTCTGAGCACGCAACGCACGTTTTGTGCCAAAACTGAGCAAAAGCGGCGATTCTATGCTCGAAATGCACGTTTTGTGCCAAAACTGAGCATAACCGGCGATTCTCTGCACGAAACGCAGGTTTTTATCCAAAACTGAGCAAAAGCGGCGATTCTGTGCACGAAACGCACGTTTTATGCCAAGAGGAGCAATTCGGTGCGTGGAACGCACGTTTTGTGCCAAAACTGGGCAAAAGCGGCGATTCTGTGCACGAAACACAGGATTTGTGCCAAAACTAAGCAAAAGCGACGATTCTGTGCACGAAACGCACGTTATGTGCCAAAAGGAGAAATTCGGAGCGTAAAACGCACGTTTTGTGCCAAAACTGAGCAAAAGCGGCGATTTTATGAACGAAACGCACGTTTTGTGCCTAAACTGAGCAAAAGCGGCGATTCTGTGCACGAAACGCACGTTTTGTGCCAAAACTGAGCAAAAGCGGCGATTCTATGCACGAAACGCTCGTTTTGTGCCAAAACTGAGCAAAAGCGGCGATTCTGTGCACGACACGCACGTTTTATGCCAAGAGGAGCAATTCGGTGCGTGGAACGTACGTTTTGTGCCAAAACTGAGCAAAAGCGGCGATTCTGTGCACGAAACGCACGTTTTATGCCAAGAGGAGCAATTCGGTGCGTGGAACGCTCGTTTTGTGCCAAAACTGAGCAAAAGCGGCTATTCTGTGCACGAAACGCTCGTTTTGTGCCAAAACTGAGCAAAAGCGGCGATTCTGTGCACGAAACGCACGTATTGTGCCAAAACTGAGCAAAAGCGGCGATTCTATGCTCGAAATGCACGTTTTGTGCCAAAACTGAGCAAAAGCGGCGATTCTGTGTACGACACGCACGTTTTATGCCAAGAGGAGCAATTCGGTGCGTGGAACGTACGTTTTGTGCCAAAACTGAGCAAAAGCGGCGATTCTGTGCACGAAACGCATGTTTTGTGCCTAAACTGAGCAAAAGCGGCGATTCTGTGCACGAAACGCACGTTTTGTGCCAAAACTGAGCAAAAGCGGCGATTCTGTGCACGCAACGCACGTTTTGTGCCAAAACTGAGCAAAAGCGGCGATTCTATGCTCGAAATGCACGTTTTGTGCCAAAACTGAGCATAACCGGCGATTCTCTGCACGAAACGCAGGTTTTTATCCAAAACTGAGCAAAAGCGGCGATTCTGTGCACGAAACGCACGTTTTATGCCAAGAGGAGCAATTCGGTGCGTGGAACGCACGTTTTGTGCCAAAACTGGGCAAAAGCGGCGATTCTGTGCACGAAACACAGGATTTGTGCCAAAACTAAGCAAAAGCGACGATTCTGTGCACGAAACGCACGTTATGTGCCAAAAGGAGAAATTCGGAGCGTAAAACGCACGTTTTGTGCCAAAACTGAGCAAAAGCGGCGATTTTATGAACGAAACGCACGTTTTGTGCCTAAACTGAGCAAAAGCGGCGATTCTGTGCACGAAACGCACGTTTTGTGCCAAAACTGAGCAAAAGCGGCGATTCTATGCACGAAACGCTCGTTTTGTGCCAAAACTGAGCAAAAGCGGCGATTCTGTGCACGAAACGCACGTATTGTGCCAAAACTGAGCAAAAGCGGCGATTCTATGCTCGAAATGCACGTTTTGTGCCAAAACTGCGCAAATGCGGCAATTCTGTGCACGAAACGCACGTGTTGCGCCAAAACTGAACGAAAGCGGCGATTCTGATCACGAAACGCACGTTATGTGCCAAAAGGAGAAATTCGGAGCGTAACACGCACGTTTTGTGCCAAAACTGAGTAAAAGCGGCGATTCTATTCACGAAACGCTCGTTTTGTACCGAAACTGAGCAAAAGCGGCGATTCTGTGCACGAAACGCACGTATTGAGAGAAAACTGAGCAAAAGCGGCGATTCTATGCTCGAAATGCACGTTTTGTGCCAAAACAGAGCAAAAGCGGCGATTCTGTGCACGAAACGCACGTTTTGTGCCAAAACTGAGCAAAAGCGGCGATTCTGTGCACGCAACGCACGTTTTGTGCCGAAACTGAGCAAAAGCGGCGATTCTATGCTCGAGATGCACGTATTGTGCCAAAACTGAGCAAAAGCGGCGATTCTGTGCGCGCAACGCTCGTTTTGTGCCAAAACTGAGCAAAAGCGGCGATTCTGTGCACGAAACACAGGATTTGTGCCAAAACAACGCAAAAGCGACGATTCTGTGCACGAAACGCACGTTTTGTGCCATAACTGAGCAAAAGCGGCGATTCTATGCTCGAAATGCACGTATTGTGCCAAAACTGAGCAAAAGCGGCGATTCTATGCTCGAAATGCACGTTTTGTGCCAAAACTGAGCAAAAGCGGCGATTCTGTTCACGAAACGCACGTCATGTGCCAAAAGGAGAATATCGGGCCGTAACACGCACGTTTTGTGCCAAAACTGAGTAAAAGCGGCGATTTTATGTACGAAACGCACGTTTTATGCCAAGAGGAGCAATTCGGTGCGTGGAACGCACGTTTTGTGCCCAAACTGAGCAAAAGCGGCGATTCTGTGCACGAAACGCACGTTTTGTGCCAAAACTGAGCAAAAGCGGCGATTCAGTGCACGAAACGCACGTTTTGTGCCAAAGCTGAGCAAAAGCGGCGATTCTGTGCACGAAGCGCACGTTATGTGCCAAAAGGAGAAATTCGGAGCGTAAAACGCACGTTTTGTGCCAAAACTGGGCAAAAGCGGCGATTCTATGCTCGAAATGCACATTTTGTGCCAAAACTGAGCAAAAGCGGCGATTCTATGCTCGAAATGCATGTTTTGCCGCCAAAACTGAGCAAAAGCGGCGATTCTGTGCACGAAACGCACGTTTTATGCCAAGAGGAGCAATTCGGAGCGTGGAACGCACGTTTTGTGCCAAAACTGAGCAAAAGCGGCGATTCTGTGCACGAAACGCACGTTTTGTGCCAAAACTGAGCAAAAGCGGCGATTCTGTGCACGAAACGCACGTATTGTGCAATAGCTGAGCAAAAGCGGCGATTCTGTGCACGAAGCGCACGTTATGTGCCAAAAGGAGAAATTCGGAGCGTAAAACGCACGTTTTGTGCCAAAACTGGGCAAAAGCGGCGATTCTATGCACGAAAAGCACGTTTTGTGCCAAAACTGAGCATAAGCGGCGATTCTCTGCACGAAACGCAGGTTTTTATCCAAAACTGAGCAAAAGCGGCGATTCTGTGCACGAAACGCACGTGTTACGCCAAAACTGAACAAAAGCGGCTATTCTGTGCAAGAAACGCACGTATTGTGCCAAAACTGAGCAAAAGCGGCGATTCTATGCTCGAAATGCACGTTTTGTGCCAAAACTGAGCATAAGCGGCGATTCTGTGCACGAAACGCACGTATTGTGCCAAAACTGAGCAAAAGCGGCGATTCTAGGCTCGAAATGCACGTTTTGTGCCAAAACTGAGCAAAAGCGGCGATTCTGTGCACGAAACGCACGTTTTATGCCATGAGGAGCAATTCGGTGCGTGGAACGCACGTTTTGTGCCAAAGCTGAGCAAAAGCGACGATTCTGTGCACGAAACGCTCGTTTTGTGCCAAAACTGAGCAAAAGCGGCGATTCTGTGCACGAAACGCACGTATTGTGCCAAAACTGAGCAAAAGCGGCGATTCTATGCTCGAAATGCACGTTTTGTGCCAAAACTGAGCAAAAGCGGCGATTCTGTGCACGACACGCACTTTTTATGCCAAGAGGAGCAATTCGGTGCGTGGAACGTACGTTTTGTGCCAAAACTGGGCAAAAGCGGCGATTCTGTGCACGAAACACAGGATTTGTGCCAAAACTAAGCAAAAGCGACGATTCTGTGCACGAAACGCACGTTATGTGCCAAAAGGAGAAATTCGGAGCGTAAAACGCACGTTTTGTGCCAAAACTGGTCAAAAGCTGCGATTCTGTGCACGAAACACAGGATTTGTGCCAAAACTAAGCAAAAGCGACGATTCTGTGCACGAAACGCACGTTTTGTGCCGAAACTGAGCAAAAGCGGCGATTCTATGCTCGAGATGCACGTATTGTGCCAAAACTGAGCAAAAGCGGCGATTCTGTGCGCGCAACGCTCGTTTTGTGCCAAAACTGAGCAAAAGCGGCGATTCTGAGCACGAAACACAGGATTTGTGCCAAAACTAAGCAAAAGCGACGATTCTGTGCACGAAACGCACGTTTTGTGCCATAACTGAGCAAAAGCGGCGATTCTATGCTCGAAATGCACGTATTGTGCCAAAACTGAGCAAAAGCGGCGATTCTATGCTCGAAATGCACGTTTTGTGCCAAAACTGAGCAAAAGCGGCGATTCTGTTCACGAAACGCACGTCATGTGCCAAAAGGAGAATATCGGGCCGTAACACGCACGTTTTGTGCCAAAACTGAGTAAAAGCGGCGATTTTATGTACGAAACGCACGTTTTATGCCAAGAGGAGCAATTCGGTGCGTGGAACGCACGTTTTGTGCCCAAACTGAGCAAAAGCGGCGATTCAGTGCACGAAACGCACGTTTTGTGCCAAAGCTGAGCAAAAGCGGCGATTCTGTGCACGAAACGCACGTTTTATGCCAAGAGGAGCAATTCGGAGCGTGGAACGCACGTTTTGTGCCAAAACTGAGCAAAAGCGGCGATTCTGTGCACGAAACGCACGTTTTGTGCCAAAACTGAGCAAAAGCGGCGATTCTGTGCACGAAACGCACGTATTGTGCAATAGCTGAGCAAAAGCGGCGATTCTGTGCACGAAGCGCACGTTATGTGCCAAAAGGAGAAATTCGGAGCGTAAAACGCACGTTTTGTGCCAAAACTGGGCAAAAGCGGCGATTCTATGCTCGAAATGCACATTTTGTGCCAAAACTGAGCAAAAGCGGCGATTCTATGCTCGAAATGCATGTTTTGCCGCCAAAACTGAGCAAAAGCGGCGATTCTGTGCACGAAACGCACGTTTTATGCCAAGAGGAGCAATTCGGAGCGTGGAACGCACGTTTTGTGCCAAAACTGAGCAAAAGCGGCGATTCTGTGCACGAAACGCACGTTTTGTGCCAAAACTGAGCAAAAGCGGCGATTCTGTGCACGAAACGCACGTATTGTGCAATAGCTGAGCAAAAGCGGCGATTCTGTGCACGAAGCGCACGTTATGTGCCAAAAGGAGAAATTCGGAGCGTAAAACGCACGTTTTGTGCCAAAACTGGGCAAAAGCGGCGATTCTGTGCACGAAACACAGGATTTGTGCCAAAACTAAGCAAAAGCGACGATTCTGTGCACGAAACGCACGTTTTGTGCCAAACTGAGCAAAAGCGGCGATTCTATGCACGAAAAGCACGTTTTGTGCCAAAACTGAGCATAAGCGGCGATTCTCTGCACGAAACGCAGGTTTTTATCCAAAACTGAGCAAAAGCGGCGATTCTGTGCACGAAACGCACGTGTTACGCCAAAACTGAACAAAAGCGGCTATTCTGTGCAAGAAACGCACGTATTGTGCCAAAACTGAGCAAAAGCGGCGATTCTATGCTCGAAATGCACGTTTTGTGCCAAAACTGAGCATAAGCGGCGATTCTGTGCACGAAACGCACGTATTGTGCCAAAACTGAGCAAAAGCGGCGATTCTAGGCTCGAAATGCACGTTTTGTGCCAAAACTGAGCAAAAGCGGCGATTCTGTGCACGAAACGCACGTTTTATGCCATGAGGAGCAATTCGGTGCGTGGAACGCACGTTTTGTGCCAAAGCTGAGCAAAAGCGACGATTCTGTGCACGATACGCTCGTTTTGTGCCAAAACTGAGCAAAAGCGGCGATTCTGTGCACGAAACGCACGTATTGTGCCAAAACTGAGCAAAAGCGGCGATTCTATGCTCGAAATGCACGTTTTGTGCCAAAACTGAGCAAAAGCGGCGATTCTGTGCACGACACGCACTTTTTATGCCAAGAGGAGCAATTCGGTGCGTGGAACGTACGTTTTGTGCCAAAACTGGGCAAAAGCGGCGATTCTGTGCACGAAACACAGGATTTGTGCCAAAACTAAGCAAAAGCGACGATTCTGTGCACGAAACGCACGTTATGTGCCAAAAGGAGAAATTCGGAGCGTAAAACGCACGTTTTGTGCCAAAACTGGTCAAAAGCTGCGATTCTGTGCACGAAACACAGGATTTGTGCCAAAACTAAGCAAAAGCGACGATTCTGTGCACGAAACGCACGTTTTGTGCCGAAACTGAGCAAAAGCGGCGATTCTATGCTCGAGATGCACGTATTGTGCCAAAACTGAGCAAAAGCGGCGATTCTGTGCGCGCAACGCTCGTTTTGTGCCAAAACTGAGCAAAAGCGGCGATTCTGAGCACGAAACACAGGATTTGTGCCAAAACTAAGCAAAAGCGACGATTCTGTGCACGAAACGCACGTTTTGTGCCATAACTGAGCAAAAGCGGCGATTCTATGCTCGAAATGCACGTATTGTGCCAAAACTGAGCAAAAGCGGCGATTCTATGCTCGAAATGCACGTTATGTGCCAAAACTGAGCAAAAGCGGCGATTCTGTTCACGAAACGCACGTCATGTGCCAAAAGGAGAATATCGGGCCGTAACACGCACGTTTTGTGCCAAAACTGAGTAAAAGCGGCGATTTTATGTACGAAACGCACGTTTTATGCCAAGAGGAGCAATTCGGTGCGTGGAACGCACGTTTTGTGCCCAAACTGAGCAAAAGCGGCGATTCAGTGCACGAAACGCACGTTTTGTGCCAAAGCTGAGCAAAAGCGGCGATTCTGTGCACGAAACGCACGTTTTATGCCAAGAGGAGCAATTCGGAGCGTGGAACGCACGTTTTGTGCCAAAACTGAGCAAAAGCGGCGATTCTGTGCACGAAACGCACGTTTTGTGCCAAAACTGAGCAAAAGCGGCGATTCTGTGCACGAAACGCACGTATTGTGCAATAGCTGAGCAAAAGCGGCGATTCTGTGCACGAAGCGCACGTTATGTGCCAAAAGGAGAAATTCGGAGCGTAAAACGCACGTTTTGTGCCAAAACTGGGCAAAAGCGGCGATTCTGTGCACGAAACACAGGATTTGTGCCAAAACTACGCAAAAGCGACGATTCTGTGCCCGAAACGCACGTTTTGTGCCAAACTGAGCAAAAGCGGCGATTCTATGCACGAAAAGCACGTTTTGTGCCAAAACTGAGCATAAGCGGCGATTCTCTGCACGAAACGCAGGTTTTTATCCAAAACTGAGCAAAAGCGGCGATTCTGTGCACGAAACGCACGTATTATGCCAAGAGGAGCAATTCGGTGCGTGGAACGCACGTTTTGTGCCAAAACTGAGCAAAAGCGGCGATTCTGTGCACGAAACGCACGTTTTGTGCCAAAACTGAGCAAAAGCGGCGATTCTGTGCACGAAACGCACGTATTGTGCAATAGCTGAGCAAAAGCGGCGATTCTGTGCACGAAGCGCACGTTATGTGCCAAAAGGAGAAATTCGGAGCGTAAAACGCAGGTTTTGTGCCAAAACTGGGCAAAAGCGGCGATTCTGTGCACGAAACACAGGATTTGTGCCAAAACTAAGCAAAAGCGACGATTCTGTGCACGAAACGCACGTTTTGTGCCAAAACTGAGCAAAAGCAGCGATTCTGTGCACGAACCGCACGTTTTGTGCCAAAACTGAGCAAAAGCGGCGATTCTATGCACGAAAAGCACGTTTTGTGCCAAAACTGAGCAAAAGCGGCGATTCTGTGCACGAAACGCACGTTTTGTGCCAAAACTGAGCAAAAGCGGCGATTCTATGCACGAAAAGCACGTTTTGTGCCAAAACTGAGCATAAGCGGCGATTCTCTGCACGAAACGCAGGTTTTTATCCAAAACTGAGCAAAATCGGCGATTCTGTGCACGAAACGCACGTATTATGCCAAGAGGAGCAATTCGGTGCGTGGAACGCACGTTTTGTGCCAAAACTGAGCAAAAGCGGCGATTCTGTGCACGAAACGCACGTTTTGTGCCAAAACTGAGCAAAAGCGGCGATTCTGTGCACGAAACGCACGTCTTGTGCCAAAACTGCGCAAAAGCGGCGATTCTGTGCACGAAACGCACGTATTGTGCCAAAACTGAGCAAAAGCGGCGATTCTGAGCACGAAACGCACGTTTTGCTCCAAAACTGAGCAAAAGCGGCGATTCTATTCACGAAACGCTCGTTTTGTGCCAAAACTGAGCAAAAGCGGCTATTCTGTGCACGAAACGCACGTATTGTGCCAAAACTGAGCAAAAGCGGCGATTCTATGCTCGAAACGCACGTTTTGTGCCAAAACTGAGCAAAAGTGGCGATTGTGATCACGAAACGCACGTTATGTGCCAAAAGGAGAAACTCGGAGCGAAACACGCACGTTTTGTGCCAAAAATGTTCAAAAGCGGCGATTCTGTGCACGAAACGCACGTTTTGTGCCAAAACTGAGCAAAACCGGCGATTCTGTGCACGAAACGCACGTTTTGTGCCAAACTGAGCAAAAGCGGCGATTCTATGCACGAAAAGCACGTTTTGTGCCAAAACTGAGCATAAGCGGCGATTCTCTGCACGAAACGCAGGTTTTTATCCAAAACTGAGCAAAAGCGGCGATTCTGTGCACGAAACGCACGTATTATGCCAAGAGGAGCAATTCGGTGCGTGGAACGCACGTTTTGTGCCAAAACTGAGCAAAAGCGGCGATTCTGTGCACGAAACGCACGTTTTGTGCCAAAACTGAGCAAAAGCGGCGATTCTGTGCACGAAACGCACGTATTGTGCAATAGCTGAGCAAAAGCGGCGATTCTGTGCACGAAGCGCACGTTATGTGCCAAAAGGAGAAATTCGGAGCGTAAAACGCACGTTTTGTGCCAAAACTGGGCAAAAGCGGCGATTCTGTGCACGAAACACAGGATTTGTGCCAAAACTGAGCAAAAGCGGCGATTCTGTGCACGAAACGCACGTTTTGTGCCAAAACTGAGCAAAAGCGGCGATTCTGTGCACGAAACGCACGTCTTGTGCCAAAACTGCGCAAAAGCGGCGATTCTGTGCACGAAACGCACGTATTGTGCCAAAACTGAGCAAAAGCGGCGATTCTGAGCACGAAACGCACGTTTTGCTCTTAAACTGAGCAAAAGCGGCGATTCTATTCACGAAACGCTCGTTTTGTGCCAAAACTGAGCAAAAGCGGCTATTCTGCGCACGAAACGCACGTATTGTGCCAAAACTGAGCAAAAGCGGCGATTCTATGCTCGAAACGCACGTTTTGTGCCAAAACTGAGCAAAAGTGGCGATTGTGATCACGAAACGCACGTTATGTGCCAAAAGGAGAAACTCGGAGCGAAACACGCACGTTTTGTGCCAAAAATGTTCAAAAGCGGCGATTCTGTGCACGAAACGCACGTTTTGTGCCAAAACTGAGCAAAACCGGCGATTCTGTGCACGAAACGCACGTTTTGTGCCAAAACTGAACAAAAGCGGCGATTCTGTGCACGAAACCCACGCTTTGTAGCAAAACTGACCAAAAACGGCGATTCTGTGCACGAAAAGCACGTTTTGTGCCAAAACTGAGCATAAGCGGCGATTCTCTGCCCGAAACGCAGGTTTTTATCCAAAACTGAGCAAAAGCGGCGATTCTGTGCACGAAACGCACGTTATGTGCCAAAAGGAGAATTTCGGAGCGTAAAACGCACGTTTTGTGCCCAAACTGAGCAAAAGCGGCGATTCTGTGCACGAAACGCACGTTTTGTGCCAAAACTGAGCAAAAGCGGCGATTCAGTGCACGAAACGCACGTTTTGTACCAAAGCTGAGCAAAAGCGGCGATTCTGTGCACGAAGCGCACGTTATGTGCCAAAAGGAGAAATTCGGAGCGTAAAACGCACGTTTTGTGCCAAAACTGGGCAAAAGCGGCGATTCTATGCTCGAAATGCACATTTTGTGCCAAAACTGAGCAAAAGCGGCGATTCTATGCTCGAAATGCATGTTTTGCCGCCAAAACTGAGCAAAAGCGGCGATTCTGTGCACGAAACGCACGTATTGTGCCAAAACTGAGCAAAAGCCGCGATTCTATGCTCGAAATGCACGTTTTGTGCTAAAACTGAGCATAAGCGGCGAAACTCTGCACGAAACGCAGATTTTTATCCAAAACTGGGCAAAAAAGGCGATTCTGTGCACGAAACGCACGTTTTATGCCAAGAGGAGCAATTCGGAGCGTGGAACGCACGTTTTGTGCCAAAACTGAGCAAAAGCGGCGATTCTGTGCACGAAACGCACGTTTTGTGCCAAAACTGAGCAAAAGCGGCGATTCTGTGCACGAAACGCACGTATTGTGCAATAGCTGAGCAAAAGCGGCGATTCTGTGCACGAAGCGCACGTTATGTGCCAAAAGGAGAAATTCGGAGCGTAAAACGCACGTTTTGTGCCAAAACTGGGCAAAAGCGGCGATTCTGTGCACGAAACACAGGATTTGTGCCAAAACTAAGCAAAAGCGACGATTCTGTGCACGAAACGCACGTTTTGTGCCAAACTGAGCAAAAGCGGCGATTCTATGCACGAAAAGCACGTTTTGTGCCAAAACTGAGCATAAGCGGCGATTCTCTGCACGAAACGCAGGTTTTTATCCAAAACTGAGCAAAAGCGGCGATTCTGTGCACGAAACGCACGTATTATGCCAAGAGGAGCAATTCGGTGCGTGGAACGCACGTTTTGTGCCAAAACTGAGCAAAAGCGGCGATTCTGTGCACGAAACGCACGTTTTGTGCCAAAGCTGAGCAAAAGCGGCGATTCTGTGCACGAAACGCACGTATTGTGCAATAGCTGAGCAAAAGCGGCGATTCTGTGCACGAAGCGCACGTTATGTGCCAAAAGGAGAAATTCGGAGCGTAAAAACGCACGTTTTGTGCCAAAACTGAGCAAAAGCGGCGATTCTGTGCACGAAACGCACGTTTTGTGCCAAAACTGAGCAAAAGCGGCGATTCTATGCACGAAAAGCACGTTTTGTGCCAAAACTGAGCATAAGCGGCGATTCTCTGCACGAAACGCAGGTTTTTATCCAAAACTGAGCAAAATCGGCGATTCTGTGCACGAAACGCACGTATTATGCCAAGAGGAGCAATTCGGTGCGTGGAACGCACGTTTTGTGCCAAAACTGAGCAAAAGCGGCGATTCTGTGCACGAAACGCACGTTTTGTGCCAAAACTGAGCAAAAGCGGCGATTCTGTGCACGAAACGCACGTCTTGTGCCAAAACTGCGCAAAAGCGGCGATTCTGTGCACGAAACGCACGTATTGTGCCAAAACTGAGCAAAAGCGGCGATTCTGAGCACGAAACGCACGTTTTGCTCCAAAACTGAGCAAAAGCGGCGATTCTATTCACGAAACGCTCGTTTTGTGCCAAAACTGAGCAAAAGCGGCTATTCTGTGCACGAAACGCACGTATTGTGCCAAAACTGAGCAAAAGCGGCGATTCTATGCTCGAAACGCACGTTTTGTGCCAAAACTGAGCAAAAGTGGCGATTCTCTGCACGAAACGCAGGTTTTTATCCAAAACTGAGCAAAAGCGGCGATTCTGTGCACGAAACGCACGTTTTGTGCCATAACTGAGCAAAAGCGGCGATTCTATGCTCGAAATGCACGTATTGTGCCAAAACTGAGCAAAAGCGGCGATTCTAGGCTCGAAATGCACGTTTTGTGCCAAAACTGAGCAAAAGCGGCGATTCTGTGCACGAAACGCACGTTTTATGCCATGAGGAGCAATTCGGTGCGTGGAACGCACGTTTTGTGCCAAAGCTGAGCAAAAGCGACGATTCTGTGCACGAAACGCTCGTTTTGTGCCAAAACTGAGCAAAAGCGGCGATTCTGTGCACGAAACGCACGTATTGTGCCAAAACTGCGCAAAAGCGGCGATTCTATGCTCGAAATGCACGTTTTGTGCCAAAACTGAGCAAAAGCGGCGATTCTGTGCACGACACGCACTTTTTATGCCAAGAGGAGCAATTCGGTGCGTGGAACGTACGTTTTGTGCCAAAACTGGGCAAAAGCGGCGATTCTGTGCACGAAACACAGGATTTGTGCCAAAACTAAGCAAAAGCGACGATTCTGTGCACGAAACGCACGTTATGTGCCAAAAGGAGAAATTCGGAGCGTAAAACGCACGTTTTGTGCCAAAACTGGTCAAAAGCTGCGATTCTGTGCACGAAACACAGGATTTGTGCCAAAACTAAGCAAAAGCGACGATTCTGTGCACGAAACGCACGTTTTGTGCCGAAACTGAGCAAAAGCGGCGATTCTATGCTCGAGATGCACGTATTGTGCCAAAACTGAGCAAAAGCGGCGATTCTGTGCGCGCAACGCTCGTTTTGTGCCAAAACTGAGCAAAAGCGGCGATTCTGAGCACGAAACACACGATTTGTGCCAAAACTAAGCAAAAGCGACGATTCTGTGCACGAAACGCACGTTTTGTGCCATAACTGAGCAAAAGCGGCGATTCTATGCTCGAAATGCACGTATTGTGCCAAAACTGAGCAAAAGCGGCGATTCTATGCTCGAAATGCACGTTTTGTGCCAAAACTGAGCAAAAGCGGCGATTCTGTTCACGAAACGCACGTCATGTGCCAAAAGGAGAATATCGGGCCGTAACACGCACGTTTTGTGCCAAAACTGAGTAAAAGCGGCGATTTTATGTACGAAACGCACGTTTTATGCCAAGAGGAGCAATTCGGTGCGTGGAACGCACGTTTTGTGCCCAAACTGAGCAAAAGCGGCGATTCAGTGCACGAAACGCACGTTTTGTGCCAAAGCTGAGCAAAAGCGGCGATTCTGTGCACGAAACGCACGTTTTATGCCAAGAGGAGCAATTCGGAGCGTGGAACGCACGTTTTGTGCCAAAACTGAGCAAAAGCGGCGATTCTGTGCACGAAACGCACGTTTTGTGCCAAAACTGAGCAAAAGCGGCGATTCTGTGCACGAAACGCACGTATTGTGCAATAGCTGAGCAAAAGCGGCGATTCTGTGCACGAAGCGCACGTTATGTGCCAAAAGGAGAAATTCGGAGCGTAAAACGCACGTTTTGTGCCAAAACTGGGCAAAAGCGGCGATTCTGTGCACGAAACACAGGATTTGTGCCAAAACTAAGCAAAAGCGACGATTCTGTGCACGAAACGCACGTTTTGTGCCAAACTGAGCAAAAGCGGCGATTCTATGCACGAAAAGCACGTTTTGTGCCAAAACTGAGCATAAGCGGCGATTCTCTGCACGAAACGCAGGTTTTTATCCAAAACTGAGCAAAAGCGGCGATTCTGTGCACAAAACGCACGTATTATGCCAAGAGGAGCAATTCGGTGCGTGGAACGCACGTTTTGTGCCAAAACTGAGCAAAAGCGGCGATTCTGTGCACGAAACGCACGTTTTGTGCCAAAACTGAGCAAAAGCGGCGATTCTGTGCACGAAACGCACGTATTGTGCATTAGCTGAGCAAAAGCGGCGATTCTGTGCACGAAGCGCACGTTATGTGCCAAAAGGAGAAATTCGGACCGTAAAACGCAGGTTTTGTGCCAAAACTGGGCAAAAGCGGCGATTCTGTGCACGAAACACAGGATTTGTGCCAAAACTAAGCAAAAGCGACGATTCTGTGCACGAAACGCACGTTTTGTGCCAAAACTGAGCAAAAGCAGCGATTCTGTGCACGAACCGCACGTTTTGTGCCAAAACTGAGCAAAGGCGGCGATTCTATGCACGAAAAGCACGTTTTGTGCCAAAACTGAGCAAGCAAGCGGCGATTCTGTGCACGAAACGCACGTTTTGTGCCAAAACTGAGCAAAGGCGGCGATTCTATGCACGAAAAGCACGTTTTGTGCCAAAACTGAGCATAAGCGGCGATTCTCTGCACGAAACGCAGGTTTTTATCCAAAACTGAGCAAAATCGGCGATTCTGTGCACGAAACGCACGTATTATGCCAAGAGGAGCAATTCGGTGCGTGGAACGCACGTTTTGTGCCAAAACTGAGCAAAAGCGGCGATTCTGTGCACGAAACGCACGTTTTGTGCCAAAACTGAGCAAAAGCGGCGATTCTGTGCACGAAACGCACGTCTTGTGCCAAAACTGCGCAAAAGCGGCGATTCTGTGCACGAAACGCACGTATTGTGCCAAAACTGAGCAAAAGCGGCGATTCTGAGCACGAAACGCACGTTTTGCTCCAAAACTGAGCAAAAGCGGCGATTCTATTCACGAAACGCTCGTTTTGTGCCAAAACTGAGCAAAAGCGGCTATTCTGTGCACGAAACGCACGTATTGTGCCAAAACTGAGCAAAAGCGGCGATTCTATGCTCGAAACGCACGTTTTGTGCCAAACTGAGCAAAAGCGGCGATTCTATGCACGAAAAGCACGTTTTGTGCCAAAACTGAGCATAAGCGGCGATTCTCTGCACGAAACGCAGGTTTTTATCCAAAACTGAGCAAAAGCGGCGATTCTATGCTCGAAACGCACGTTTTGTGCCAAAACTGAGCAAAAGTGGCGATTGTGATCACGAAACGCACGTTATGTGCCAAAAGGAGAAACTCGGAGCGAAACACGCACGTTTTGTGCCAAAAATGTTCAAAAGCGGCGATTCTGTGCACGAAACGCACGTTTTGTGCCAAAACTGAGCAAAACCGGCGATTCTGTGCACGAAACGCACGTTTTGTGCCAAACTGAGCAAAAGCGGCGATTCTATGCACGAAAAGCACGTTTTGTGCCAAAACTGAGCATAAGCGGCGATTCTCTGCACGAAACGCAGGTTTTTATCCAAAACTGAGCAAAAGCGGCGATTCTGTGCACGAAACGCACGTATTATGCCAAGAGGAGCAATTCGGTGCGTGGAACGCACGTTTTGTGCCAAAACTGAGCAAAAGCGGCGATTCTGTGCACGAAACGCACGTTTTGTGCCAAAACTGAGCAAAAGCGGCGATTCTGTGCACGAAACGCACGTATTGTGCAATAGCTGAGCAAAAGCGGCGATTCTGTGCACGAAGCGCACGTTATGTGCCAAAAGGAGAAATTCGGAGCGTAAAACGCACGTTTTGTGCCAAAACTGGGCAAAAGCGGCGATTCTGTGCACGAAACACAGGATTTGTGCCAAAACTGAGCAAAAGCGGCGATTCTATGCACGAAAAGCACGTTTTGTGCCAAAACTGAGCATAAGCGGCGATTCTCTGCACGAAACGCAGGTTTTTATCCAAAACTGAGCAAAATCGGCGATTCTGTGCACGAAACGCACGTATTATGCCAAGAGGAGCAATTCGGTGCGTGGAACGCACGTTTTGTGCCAAAACTGAGCAAAAGCGGCGATTCTGTGCACGAAACGCACGTTTTGTGCCAAAACTGAGCAAAAGCGGCGATTCTGTGCACGAAACGCACGTCTTGTGCCAAAACTGCGCAAAAGCGGCGATTCTGTGCACGAAACGCACGTATTGTGCCAAAACTGAGCAAAAGCGGCGATTCTGAGCACGAAACGCACGTTTTGCTCTAAAACTGAGCAAAAGCGGCGATTCTATTCACGAAACGCTCGTTTTGTGCCAAAACTGAGCAAAAGCGGCTATTCTGCGCACGAAACGCACGTATTGTGCCAAAACTGAGCAAAAGCGGCGATTCTATGCTCGAAACGCACGTTTTGTGCCAAAACTGAGAAAAAGTGGCGATTGTGATCACGAAACGCACGTTATGTGCCAAAAGGAGAAACTCGGAGCGAAACACGCACGTTTTGTGCCAAAAATGTTCAAAAGCGGCGATTCTGTGCACGAAACGCACGTTTTGTGCCAAAACTGAGCAAAACCGGCGATTCTGTGCACGAAACGCACGTTTTGTGCCAAAACTGAACAAAAGCGGCGATTCTGTGCACGAAACCCACGCTTTGTAGCAAAACTGACCAAAAACGGCGATTCTGTGCACGAAAAGCACGTTTTGTGCCAAAACTGAGCATAAGCGGCGATTCTCTGCCCGAAACGCAGGTTTTTATCCAAAACTAAGCAAAAGCGGCGATTCTGTGCACGAAACGCACGTTATGTGCCAAAAGGAGAATTTCGGAGCGTAAAACGCACGTTTTGTGCCCAAACTGAGCAAAAGCGGCGATTCTGTGCACGAAACGCACGTTTTGTGCCAAAACTGAGCAAAATCGGCGATTCTGTGCACGAAACGCACGTATTATGCCAAGAGGAGCAATTCGGTGCGTGGAACGCACGTTTTGTGCCAAAACTGAGCAAAAGCGGCGATTCTGTGCACGAAACGCACGTTTTGTGCCAAAACTGAGCAAAAGCGGCGATTCTGTGCACGAAACGCACGTCTTGTGCCAAAACTGCGCAAAAGCGGCGATTCTGTGCACGAAACGCACGTATTGTGCCAAAACTGAGCAAAAGCGGCGATTCTGAGCACGAAACGCACGTTTTGCTCCAAAACTGAGCAAAAGCGGCGATTCTATTCACGAAACGCACGTTTTGTGCCAAAACTGAGCAAAAGCGGCGATTCTATGCACGAAAAGCACGTTTTGTGCCAAAACTGAGCATAAGCGGCGATTCTCTGCACGAAACGCAGGTTTTTATCCAAAACTGAGCAAAATCGGCGATTCTGTGCACGAAACGCACGTATTATGCCAAGAGGAGCAATTCGGGGCGTGGAACGCACGTTTTGTGCCAAAACTGAGCAAAAGCGGCGATTCTGTGCACGAAACGCACGTATTGTGCATTAGCTGAGCAAAAGCGGCGATTCTGTGCACGAAGCGCACGTTATGTGCCAAAAGGAGAAATTCGGACCGTAAAACGCAGGTTTTGTGCCAAAACTGGGCAAAAGCGGCGATTCTGTGCACGAAACACAGGATTTGTGCCAAAACTAAGCAAAAGCGACGATTCTGTGCACGAAACGCACGTTTTGTGCCAAAACTGAGCAAAAGCAGCGATTCTGTGCACGAACCGCACGTTTTGTGCCAAAACTGAGCAAAAGCGGCGATTCTATGCACGAAAAGCACGTTTTGTGCCAAAACTGAGCAAAAGCGGCGATTCTGTGCACGAAACGCACGTTTTGTGCCAAAACTGAGCAAAGGCGGCGATTCTATGCACGAAAAGCACGTTTTGTGCCAAAACTGAGCATAAGCGGCGATTCTCTGCACGAAACGCAGGTTTTTATCCAAAACTGAGCAAAATCGGCGATTCTGTGCACGAAACGCACGTATTATGCCAAGAGGAGCAATTCGGTGCGTGGAACGCACGTTTTGTGCCAAAACTGAGCAAAAGCGGCGATTCTGTGCACGAAACGCACGTTTTGTGCCAAAACTGAGCAAAAGCGGCGATTCTGTGCACGAAACGCACGTCTTGTGCCAAAACTGCGCAAAAGCGGCGATTCTGTGCACGAAACGCACGTATTGTGCCAAAACTGAGCAAAAGCGGCGATTCTGAGCACGAAACGCACGTTTTGCTCCAAAACTGAGCAAAAGCGGCGATTCTATTCACGAAACGCTCGTTTTGTGCCAAAACTGAGCAAAAGCGGCTATTCTGTGCACGAAACGCACGTATTGTGCCAAAACTGAGCAAAAGCGGCGATTCTATGCTCGAAACGCACGTTTTGTGCCAAACTGAGCAAAAGCGGCGATTCTATGCACGAAAAGCACGTTTTGTGCCAAAACTGAGCATAAGCGGCGATTCTCTGCACGAAACGCAGGTTTTTATCCAAAACTGAGCAAAAGCGGCGATTCTATGCTCGAAACGCACGTTTTGTGCCAAAACTGAGCAAAAGTGGCGATTGTGATCACGAAACGCACGTTATGTGCCAAAAGGAGAAACTCGGAGCGAAACACGCACGTTTTGTGCCAAAAATGTTCAAAAGCGGCGATTCTGTGCACGAAACGCACGTTTTGTGCCAAAACTGAGCAAAACCGGCGATTCTGTGCACGAAACGCACGTTTTGTGCCAAACTGAGCAAAAGCGGCGATTCTATGCACGAAAAGCACGTTTTGTGCCAAAACTGAGCATAAGCGGCGATTCTCTGCACGAAACGCAGGTTTTTATCCAAAACTGAGCAAAAGCGGCGATTCTGTGCACGAAACGCACGTATTATGCCAAGAGGAGCAATTCGGTGCGTGGAACGCACGTTTTGTGCCAAAACTGAGCAAAAGCGGCGATTCTGTGCACGAAACGCACGTTTTGTGCCAAAACTGAGCAAAAGCGGCGATTCTGTGCACGAAACGCACGTATTGTGCAATAGCTGAGCAAAAGCGGCGATTCTGTGCACGAAGCGCACGTTATGTGCCAAAAGGAGAAATTCGGAGCGTAAAACGCACGTTTTGTGCCAAAACTGGGCAAAAGCGGCGATTCTGTGCACGAAACACAGGATTTGTGCCAAAACTGAGCAAAAGCGGCGATTCTATGCACGAAAAGCACGTTTTGTGCCAAAACTGAGCATAAGCGGCGATTCTCTGCACGAAACGCAGGTTTTTATCCAAAACTGAGCAAAATCGGCGATTCTGTGCACGAAACGCACGTATTATGCCAAGAGGAGCAATTCGGTGCGTGGAACGCACGTTTTGTGCCAAAACTGAGCAAAAGCGGCGATTCTGTGCACGAAACGCACGTTTTGTGCCAAAACTGAGCAAAAGCGGCGATTCTGTGCACGAAACGCACGTCTTGTGCCAAAACTGCGCAAAAGCGGCGATTCTGTGCACGAAACGCACGTATTGTGCCAAAACTGAGCAAAAGCGGCGATTCTGAGCACGAAACGCACGTTTTGCTCTAAAACTGAGCAAAAGCGGCGATTCTATTCACGAAACGCTCGTTTTGTGCCAAAACTGAGCAAAAGCGGCTATTCTGCGCACGAAACGCACGTATTGTGCCAAAACTGAGCAAAAGCGGCGATTCTATGCTCGAAACGCACGTTTTGTGCCAAAACTGAGCAAAAGTGGCGATTGTGATCACGAAACGCACGTTATGTGCCAAAAGGAGAAACTCGGAGCGAAACACGCACGTTTTGTGCCAAAAATGTTCAAAAGCGGCGATTCTGTGCACGAAACGCACGTTTTGTGCCAAAACTGAGCAAAACCGGCGATTCTGTGCACGAAACGCACGTTTTGTGCCAAAACTGAACAAAAGCGGCGATTCTGTGCACGAAACCCACGCTTTGTAGCAAAACTGACCAAAAACGGCGATTCTGTGCACGAAAAGCACGTTTTGTGCCAAAACTGAGCATAAGCGGCGATTCTCTGCCCGAAACGCAGGTTTTTATCCAAAACTAAGCAAAAGCGGCGATTCTGTGCACGAAACGCACGTTATGTGCCAAAAGGAGAATTTCGGAGCGTAAAACGCACGTTTTGTGCCCAAACTGAGCAAAAGCGGCGATTCTGTGCACGAAACGCACGTTTTGTGCCAAAACTGAGCAAAATCGGCGATTCTGTGCACGAAACGCACGTATTATGCCAAGAGGAGCAATTCGGTGCGTGGAACGCACGTTTTGTGCCAAAACTGAGCAAAAGCGGCGATTCTGTGCACGAAACGCACGTTTTGTGCCAAAACTGAGCAAAAGCGGCGATTCTGTGCACGAAACGCACGTCTTGTGCCAAAACTGCGCAAAAGCGGCGATTCTGTGCACGAAACGCACGTATTGTGCCAAAACTGAGCAAAAGCGGCGATTCTGAGCACGAAACGCACGTTTTGCTCCAAAACTGAGCAAAAGCGGCGATTCTATTCACGAAACGCACGTTTTGTGCCAAAACTGAGCAAAAGCGGCGATTCTATGCACGAAAAGCACGTTTTGTGCCAAAACTGAGCATAAGCGGCGATTCTCTGCACGAAACGCAGGTTTTTATCCAAAACTGAGCAAAATCGGCGATTCTGTGCACGAAACGCACGTATTATGCCAAGAGGAGCAATTCGGGGCGTGGAACGCACGTTTTGTGCCAAAACTGAGCAAAAGCGGCGATTCTGTGCACGAAACGCACGTTTTGTGCCAAAACTGAGCAAAAGCGGCGATTCTGTGCACGAAACGCACGTCTTGTGCCAAAACTGCGCAAAAGCGGCGATTCTGTGCACGAAACGCACGTATTGTGCCAAAACTGAGCAAAAGCGGCAATTCTGAGCACGAAACGCACGTTTTGCTCTAAAACTGAGCAAAAGCGGCGATTCTATTCACGAAACGCTCGTTTTGTGCCAAAACTGAGCAAAAGCGGCTATTCTGCGCACGAAACGCACGTATTGTGCCAAAACTGAGCAAAAGCGGCGATTCTATGCTCGAAACGCACGTTTTGTGCCAAAACTGAGCAAAAGTGGCGATTGTGATCACGAAACGCACGTTATGTGCCAAAAGGAGAAACTCGGAGCGAAACACGCACGTTTTGTGCCAAAAATGTTCAAAAGCGGCGATTCTGTGCACGAAACGCACGTTTTGTGCCAAAACTGAGCAAAACCGGCGATTCTGTGCACGAAACGCACGTTTTGTGCCAAAACTGAACAAAAGCGGCGATTCTGTGCACGAAACCCACGCTTTGTAGCAAAACTGACCAAAAACGGCGATCCTGTGCACGAAAAGCACGTTTTGTGCCAAAACTGAGCATAAGCGGCGATTCTCTGCCCGAAACGCAGGTTTTTATCCAAAACTGAGCAAAAGCGGCGATTCTGTGCACGAAACGCACGTTATGTGCCAAAAGGAGAATTTCGGAGCGTAAAACGCACGTTTTGTGCCCAAACTGAGCAAAAGCGGCGATTCTGTGCACGAAACGCACGTTTTGTGCCAAAACTGAGCAAAATCGGCGATTCTGTGCACGAAACGCACGTATTATGCCAAGAGGAGCAATTCGGTGCGTGGAACGCACGTTTTGTGCCAAAACTGAGCAAAAGCGGCGATTCTGTGCACGAAACGCACGTTTTGTGCCAAAACTGAGCAAAAGCGGCGATTCTGTGCACGAAACGCACGTCTTGTGCCAAAACTGCGCAAAAGCGGCGATTCTGTGCACGAAACGCACGTATTGTGCCAAAACTGAGCAAAAGCGGCGATTCTGAGCACGAAACGCACGTTTTGCTCCAAAACTGAGCAAAAGCGGCGATTCTATTCACGAAACGCACGTTTTGTGCCAAAACTGAGCAAAAGCGGCGATTCTATGCACGAAAAGCACGTTTTGTGCCAAAACTGAGCATAAGCGGCGATTCTCTGCACGAAACGCAGGTTTTTATCCAAAACTGAGCAAAATCGGCGATTCTGTGCACGAAACGCACGTATTATGCCAAGAGGAGCAATTCGGTGCGTGGAACGCACGTTTTGTGCCAAAACTGAGCAAAAGCGGCGATTCTGTGCACGAAACGCACGTTTTGTGCCAAAACTGAGCAAAAGCGGCGATTCTGTGCACGAAACGCACGTCTTGTGCCAAAACTGCGCAAAAGCGGCGATTCTGTGCACGAAACGCACGTTTTGTGCCAAACTGAGCAAAAGCGGCGATTCTGTGCACGAAAAGCACGTTTTGTGCCAAAACTGAGCATAAGCGGCGATTTTCTGCACGAAACGCAGGTTTTTATCCAAAACTGAGCAAAAGCGGCGATTCTGTGCACGAAACGCACGTATTATGCCAAGAGGAGCAATTCGGTGCGTGGAACGCACGTTTTGTGCCAAAACTGAGCAAAAGCGGCGATTCTGTGCACGAAACGCACGTTTTGTGCCAAAACTGAGCAAAAGCGGCGATTCTGTGCACGAAACGCACGTATTGTGCAATAGCTGAGCAAAAGCGGCGATTCTGTGCACGAAGCGCACGTTATGTGCCAAAAGGAGAAATTCGGAGCGTAAAACGCACGTTTTGTGCCAAAACTGGGCAAAAGCGGCGATTCTGTGCACGAAACACAGGATTTGTGCCAAAACTGAGCAAAAGCGGCGATTCTATGCACGAAAAGCACGTTTTGTGCCAAAACTGAGCATAAGCGGCGATTCTCTGCACGAAACGCAGGTTTTTATCCAAAACTGAGCAAAATCGGCGATTCTGTGCACGAAACGCACGTATTATGCCAAGAGGAGCAATTCGGTGCGTGGAACGCACGTTTTGTGCCAAAACTGAGCAAAAGCGGCGATTCTGTGCACGAAACGCACGTTTTGTGCCAAAACTGAGCAAAAGCGGCGATTCTGTGCACGAAACGCACGTCTTGTGCCAAAACTGCGCAAAAGCGGCGATTCTGTGCACGAAACGCACGTATTGTGCCAAAACTGAGCAAAAGCGGCGATTCTGAGCACGAAACGCACGTTTTGCTCTAAAACTGAGCAAAAGCGGCGATTCTATTCACGAAACGCTCGTTTTGTGCCAAAACTGAGCAAAAGCGGCTATTCTGCGCACGAAACGCACGTATTGTGCCAAAACTGAGCAAAAGCGGCGATTCTATGCTCGAAACGCACGTTTTGTGCCAAAACTGAGCAAAAGTGGCGATTGTGATCACGAAACGCACGTTATGTGCCAAAAGGAGAAACTCGGAGCGAAACACGCACGTTTTGTGCCAAAAATGTTCATAAGCGGCGATTCTGTGCACGAAACGCACGTTTTGTGCCAAAACTGAGCAAAACCGGCGATTCTGTGCACGAAACGCACGTTTTGTGCCAAAACTGAACAAAAGCGGCGATTCTGTGCACGAAACCCACGCTTTGTAGCAAAACTGACCAAAAACGGCGATTCTGTGCACGAAAAGCACGTTTTGTGCCAAAACTGAGCATAAGCGGCGATTCTCTGCCCGAAACGCAGGTTTTTATCCAAAACTGAGCAAAAGCGGCGATTCTGTGCACGAAACGCACGTTATGTGCCAAAAGGAGAATTTCGGAGCGTAAAACGCACGTTTTGTGCCCAAACTGAGCAAAAGCGGCGATTCTGTGCACGAAACGCACGTTTTGTGCCAAAACTGAGCAAAATCGGCGATTCTGTGCACGAAACGCACGTATTATGCCAAGAGGAGCAATTCGGTGCGTGGAACGCACGTTTTGTGCCAAAACTGAGCAAAAGCGGCGATTCTGTGCACGAAACGCACGTTTTGTGCCAAAACTGAGCAAAAGCGGCGATTCTGTGCACGAAACGCACGTCTTGTGCCAAAACTGCGCAAAAGCGGCGATTCTGTGCACGAAACGCACGTATTGTGCCAAAACTGAGCAAAAGCGGCGATTCTGAGCACGAAACGCACGTTTTGCTCCAAAACTGAGCAAAAGCGGCGATTCTATTCACGAAACGCACGTTTTGTGCCAAAACTGAGCAAAAGCGGCGATTCTATGCACGAAAAGCACGTTTTGTGCCAAAACTGAGCATAAGCGGCGATTCTCTGCACGAAACGCAGGTTTTTATCCAAAACTGAGCAAAATCGGCGATTCTGTGCACGAAACGCACGTATTATGCCAAGAGGAGCAATTCGGTGCGTGGAACGCACGTTTTGTGCCAAAACTGAGCAAAAGCGGCGATTCTGTGCACGAAACGCACGTTTTGTGCCAAAACTGAGCAAAAGCGGCGATTCTGTGCACGAAACGCACGTCTTGTGCCAAAACTGCGCAAAAGCGGCGATTCTGTGCACGAAACGCACGTATTGTGCCAAAACTGAGCAAAAGCGGCGATTCTGAGCACGAAACGCACGTTTTGCTCTAAAACTGAGCAAAAGCGGCGATTCTATTCACGAAACGCTCGTTTTGTGCCAAAACTGAGCAAAAGCGGCTATTCTGCGCACGAAACGCACGTATTGTGCCAAAACTGAGCAAAAGCGGCGATTCTATGCTCGAAACGCACGTTTTGTGCCAAAACTGAGCAAAAGTGGCGATTGTGATCACGAAACGCACGTTATGTGCCAAAAGGAGAAACTCGGAGCGAAACACGCACGTTTTGTGCCAAAAATGTTCAAAAGCGGCGATTCTGTGCACGAAACGCACGTTTTGTGCCAAAACTGAGCAAAACCGGCGATTCTGTGCACGAAACGCACGTTTTGTGCCAAAACTGAACAAAAGCGGCGATTCTGTGCACGAAACCCACGCTTTGTAGCAAAACTGACCAAAAACGGCGATTCTGTGCACGAAAAGCACGTTTTGTGCCAAAACTGAGCATAAGCGGCGATTCTCTGCCCGAAACGCAGGTTTTTATCCAAAACTGAGCAAAAGCGGCGATTCTGTGCACGAAACGCACGTTATGTGCCAAAAGGAGAATTTCGGAGCGTAAAACGCACGTTTTGTGCCCAAACTGAGCAAAAGCGGCGATTCTGTGCACGAAACGCACGTTTTGTGCCAAAACTGAGCAAAATCGGCGATTCTGTGCACGAAACGCACGTATTATGCCAAGAGGAGCAATTCGGTGCGTGGAACGCACGTTTTGTGCCAAAACTGAGCAAAAGCGGCGATTCTGTGCACGAAACGCACGTTTTGTGCCAAAACTGAGCAAAAGCGGCGATTCTGTGCACGAAACGCACGTCTTGTGCCAAAACTGCGCAAAAGCGGCGATTCTGTGCACGAAACGCACGTATTGTGCCAAAACTGAGCAAAAGCGGCGATTCTGAGCACGAAACGCACGTTTTGCTCCAAAACTGAGCAAAAGCGGCGATTCTATTCACGAAACGCACGTTTTGTGCCAAAACTGAGCAAAAGCGGCGATTCTATGCACGAAAAGCACGTTTTGTGCCAAAACTGAGCATAAGCGGCGATTCTCTGCACGAAACGCAGGTTTTTATCCAAAACTGAGCAAAATCGGCGATTCTGTGCACGAAACGCACGTATTATGCCAAGAGGAGCAATTCGGTGCGTGGAACGCACGTTTTGTGCCAAAACTGAGCAAAAGCGGCGATTCTGTGCACGAAACGCACGTTTTGTGCCAAAACTGAGCAAAAGCGGCGATTCTGTGCACGAAACGCACGTCTTGTGCCAAAACTGCGCAAAAGCGGCGATTCTGTGCACGAAACGCACGTATTGTGCCAAAACTGAGCAAAAGCGGCGATTCTGAGCACGAAACGCACGTTTTGCTCTAAAACTGAGCAAAAGCGGCGATTCTATTCACGAAACGCTCGTTTTGTGCCAAAACTGAGCAAAAGCGGCTATTCTGCGCACGAAACGCACGTATTGTGCCAAAACTGAGCAAAAGCGGCGATTCTATGCTCGAAACGCACGTTTTGTGCCAAAACTGAGCAAAAGTGGCGATTGTGATCACGAAACGCACGTTTTGTGCCAAAACTGAGCAAAACCGGCGATTCTGTGCACGAAACGCACGTTTTGTGCCAAAACTGAACAAAAGCGGCGATTCTGTGCACGAAACCCACGCTTTGTAGCAAAACTGACCAAAAACGGCGATTCTGTGCACGAAAAGCACGTTTTGTGCCAAAACTGAGCATAAGCGGCGATTCTCTGCCCGAAACGCAGGTTTTTATCCAAAACTGAGCAAAAGCGGCGATTCTGTGCACGAAACGCACGTTATGTGCCAAAAGGAGAATTTCGGAGCGTAAAACGCACGTTTTGTGCCCAAACTGAGCAAAAGCGGCGATTCTGTGCACGAAACGCACGTTTTGTGCCAAAACTGAGCAAAAGCGGCGATTCAGTGCACGAAACGCACGTTTTGTACCAAAGCTGAGCAAAAGCGGCGATTCTGTGCACGAAGCGCACGTTATGTGCCAAAAGGAGAAATTCGGAGCGTAAAACGCACGTTTTGTGCCAAAACTGGGCAAAAGCGGCGATTCTATGCTCGAAATGCACATTTTGTGCCAAAACTGAGCAAAAGCGGCGATTCTATGATCGAAATGCATGTTTTGCCGCCAAAACTGAGCAAAAGCGGCGATTCTGTGCACGAAACGCACGTATTGTGCCAAAACTGAGCAAAAGCCGCGATTCTATGCTCGAAATGCACGTTTTGTGCTAAAACTGAGCATAAGCGCCGAAACTCAGCACGAAACGCAGATTTTTATCCAAAACTGGGCAAAAAAGGCGATTCTGTGCACGAAACGCACGTTTTATGCCAAGAGGAGCAATTCGGAGCGTGGAACGCACGTTTTGTGCCAAAACTGAGCAAAAGCGGCGATTCTGTGCACGAAACGCACGTTTTGTGCCAAAACTGAGCAAAAGCGGCAATTCTGTGCACGAAACGCACGTATTGTGCAATAGCTGAGCAAAAGCGGCGATTCTGTGCACGAAGCGCACGTTATGTGCCAAAAGGAGAAATTCGGAGCGTAAAACGCACGTTTTGTGCCAAAACTGGGCAAAAGCGGCGATCCTGTGCACGAAACACAGGATTTGTGCCAAAACTAAGCAAAAGCGACGATTCTGTGCACGAAACGCACGTTTTGTGCCAAAACTGAGCAAAAGCGGCGATTCTATGCACGAAAAGCACGTTTTGTGCCAAAACTGAGCATAAGCGGCGATTCTCTGCACGAAACGCAGGTTTTTATCCAAAACTGAGCAAAAGCGGCGATTCTGTGCACGAAACGCACGTATTATGCCAAGAGGAGCAATTCGGTGCGTGGAACGCACGTTTTGTGCCAAAACTGAGCAAAAGCGGCGATTCTGTGCACGAAACGCACGTTTTGTGCCAAAACTGAGTAAAAGCGGCGATTTTATGTACGAAACGCACGTTTTATGCCAAGAGGAGCAATTCGGTGCGTGGAACGCACGTTTTGTGCCCAAACTGAGCAAAAGCGGCGATTCTGTGCACGAAACGCACGTTTTGTGCCAAAACTGAGCAAAAGCGGCGATTCAGTGCACGAAACGCACGTTTTGTGCCAAAGCTGAGCAAAAGCGGCGATTCTGTGCACGAAGCGCACGTTATGTGCCAAAAGGAGAAATTCGGAGCGTAAAACGCACGTTTTGTGCCAAAACTGGGCAAAAGCGGCGATTCTATGCTCGAAATGCACATTTTGTGCCAAAACTGAGCAAAAGCGGCGATTCTATGCTCGAAATGCATGTTTTGCCGCCAAAACTGAGCAAAAGCGGCGATTCTGTGCACGAAACGCACGTATTGTGCCAAAACTGAGCAAAAGCCGCGATTCTATGCTCGAAATGCACGTTTTGTGCTAAAACTGAGCATAAGCGGCGAAACTCTGCACGAAACGCAGATTTTTATCCAAAACTGGGCAAAAAAGGCGATTCTGTGCACGAAACGCACGTTTTATGCCAAGAGGAGCAATTCGGAGCGTGGAACGCACGTTTTGTGCCAAAACTGAGCAAAAGCGGCGATTCTGTGCACGAAACGCACGTTTTGTGCCAAAACTGAGCAAAAGCGGCGATTCTGTGCACGAAACGCACGTATTGTGCAATAGCTGAGCAAAAGCGGCGATTCTGTGCACGAAGCGCACGTTATGTGCCAAAAGGAGAAATTCGGAGCGTAAAACGCACGTTTTGTGCCAAAACTGGGCAAAAGCGGCGATTCTGTGCACGAAACACAGGATTTGTGCCAAAACTAAGCAAAAGCGACGATTCTGTGCACGAAACGCACGTTTTGTGCCAAACTGAGCAAAAGCGGCGATTCTATGCACGAAAAGCACGTTTTGTGCCAAAACTGAGCATAAGCGGCGATTCTCTGCACGAAACGCAGGTTTTTATCCAAAACTGAGCAAAAGCGGCGATTCTGTGCACGAAACGCACGTATTATGCCAAGAGGAGCAATTCGGTGCGTGGAACGCACGTTTTGTGCCAAAACTGAGCAAAAGCGGCGATTCTGTGCACGAAACGCACGTTTTGTGCCAAAGCTGAGCAAAAGCGGCGATTCTGTGCACGAAAAGCACGTTTTGTGCCAAAACTGAGCATAAGCGGCGATTCTCTGCACGAAACGCAGGTTTTTATCCAAAACTGAGCAAAAGCGGCGATTCTGTGCACGAAACGCACGTATTATGCCAAGAGGAGCAATTCGGTGCGTGGAACGCACGTTTTGTGCCCAAACTGAGCAAAAGCGGCGATTCTGTGCACGAAACGCACGTATTGTGCCAAAACTGAGCAAAAGCCGCGATTCTATGCTCGAAATGCACGTTTTGTGCTAAAACTGAGCATAAGCGGCGAAACTCTGCACGAAACGCAGATTTTTATCCAAAACTGGGCAAAAAAGGCGATTCTGTGCACGAAACGCACGTTTTATGCCAAGAGGAGCAATTCGGTGCGTGGAACGCACGTTTTGTGCCAAAACTGAGCAAAAGCGGCGATTCTGTGCACGAAACGCACGTTTTGTGCCCAAACTGAGCAAAAGCGGCGATTCTGTGCACGAAACGCACGTATTATGCCAAGTGGAGCAATTCGGTGCGTGGAACGCACGTTTTGTGCCAAAACTGAGCAAAAGCGGCGATTCTGTGCACGAAACGCACGTTTTGTGCCAAAACTGAGCAAAAGCGGCGATTCTGTGCACGAAACGGACGTATTGTGCAATAGCTGAGCAAAAGCGGCGATTCTGTGCACGAAGCGCACGTTATGTGCCAAAAGGAGAAATTCGGAGCGTAAAACGCACGTTTTGTGCCAAAACTGGGCAAAAGCGGCGATTCTGTGCACGAAACACAGGATTTGTGCCAAAACTAAGCAAAAGCGACGATTCTGTGCACGAAACGCACGTTTTGTGCCAAACTGAGCAAAAGCGGCGATTCTATGCACGAAAAGCACGTTTTGTGCCAAAACTGAGCATAAGCGGCGATTCTCTGCACGAAACGCAGGTTTTTATCCAAAACTGAGCAAAAGCGGCGATTCTGTGCACGAAACGCACGTATTATGCCAAGAGGAGCAATTCGGTGCGTGGAACGCACGTTTTGTGCCAAAACTGAGCAAAAGCGGCGATTCTGTGCACGAAACGCACGTTTTGTGCCAAAACTGAGCAAAAGCGGCGATTCTGTGCACGAAACGCACGTATTGTGCAATAGCTGAGCAAAAGCGGCGATTCTGTGCACGAAGCGCACGTTATGTGCCAAAAGGAGAAATTCGGAGCGTAAAACGCACGTTTTGTGCCAAAACTGGGCAAAAGCGGCGATTCTGTGCACGAAACACAGGATTTGTGCCAAAACTAAGCAAAAGCGACGATTCTGTGCACGAAACGCACGTTTTGTGCCAAAACTGAGCAAAAGCAGCGATTCTGTGCACGAACCGCACGTTTTGTGCCAAAACTGAGCAAAAGCGGCGTTTCTATGCACGAAAAGCACGTTTTGTGCCAAAACTGAGCAAAAGCGGCGATTCTGTGCACGAAACGCACGTTTTGTGCCAAAACTGAGCAAAAGCGGCGATTCTATGCACGAAAAGCACGTTTTGTGCCAAAACTGAGCATAAGCGGCGATTCTCTGCCCGAAACGCAGGTTTTTATCCAAAACTGAGCAAAAGCGGCGATTCTGTGCACGAAACGCACGTTATGTGCCAAAAGGAGAATTTCGGAGCGTAAAACGCACGTTTTGTGCCCAAACTGAGCAAAAGCGGCGATTCTGTGCACGAAACGCACGTTTTGTGCCAAAACTGAGCAAAAGCGGCGATTCAGTGCACGAAACGCACGTTTTGTGCCAAAGCTGAGCAAAAGCGGCGATTCTGTGCACGAAGCGCACGTTTTATGCCAAGAGGAGCAATTCGGTGCGTGGAACGTACGTTTTGTGCCAAAACTGAGCAAAAGCGGCGATTCAATGCTCGAAATGCACGTTTTGTGCCAAAACTGAGCATAAGCGGCGATTCTCTGCACGAAACGCGGTTTTTATCCAAAACTGAGCAAAAGCGGCGATTCTGTGCACGAAACGCACGTGTTACGCCAGAACTGAACAAAAGCGGCTATTCTGTGCAAGAAACGCACGTATTGTGCCAAAACTGAGCAAAAGCGGCGATTCTATGCTCGAAATGCACGTTTTGTGCCAAAACTGAGCATAAGCGGCGATTCTGTGCACGAAACGCACGTATTGTGCCAAAACTGAGCAAAAGCGGCGATTCTAGGCTCGAAATGCACGTTTTGTGCCAAAACTGAGCAAAAGCGGCGATTCTGTGCACGAAACGCACGTTTTATGCCATGAGGAGCAATTCGGTGCGTGGAACGCACGTTTTGTGCCAAAGCTGAGCAAAAGCGACGATTCTGTGCACGAAACGCTCGTTTTGTGCCAAAACTGAGCAAAAGCGGCGATTCTGTGCACGAAACGCACGTATTGTGCCAAAACTGAGCAAAAGCGGCGATTCTGTGCGCGCAACGCTCGTTTTGTGCCAAAACTGAGCAAAAGCGGCGATTCTGTGCACGAAACACAGGATTTGTGCCAAGAGGAGCAATTCGGTGCGTGGAACGTACGTTTTGTGCCAAAACTGGGCAAAAGCGGCGATTCTGTGCACGAAACACAGGATTTGTGCCAAAACTAAGCAAAAGCGACGATTCTGTGCACGAAACGCACGTTATGTGCCAAAAGGAGAAATTCGGAGCGTAAAACGCACGTTTTGTGCCAAAACTGGTCAAAAGCTGCGATTCTGTGCACGAAACACAGGATTTGTGCCAAAACTAAGCAAAAGCGACGATTCTGTGCACGAAACGCACGTTTTGTGCCGAAACTGAGCAAAAGCGGCGATTCTATGCTCGAGATGCACGTATTGTGCCAAAACTGAGCAAAAGCGGCGATTCTGTGCGCGCAACGCTCGTTTTGTGCCAAAACTGAGCAAAAGCGGCGATTCTGTGCACGAAACACAGGATTTGTGCCAAAACTAAGCAAAAGCGACGATTCTGTGCACGAAACGCACGTTTTGTGCCATAACTGAGCAAAAGAGGCGATTCTATGCTCGAAATGCACGTATTGTGCCAAAACTGAGCAGAAGCGGCGATTCTATGCTCGAAATGCACGTTTTGTGCCAAAACTGAGCAAAAGCGGCGATTCTGTTCACGAAACGCACGTCATGTGCCAAAAGGAGAATATCGGGCCGTAACACGCACGTTTTGTGCCAAAACTGAGTAAAAGCGGCGATTTTATGTACGAAACGCACGTTTTATGCCAAGAGGAGCAATTCGGTGCGTGGAACGCACGTTTTGTGCCCAAACTGAGCAAAAGCGGCGATTCTGTGCACGAAACGCACGTTTTGTGCCAAAACTGAGCAAAAGCGGCGATTCAGTGCACGAAACGCACGTTTTGTGCCAAAGCTGAGCAAAAGCGGCGATTCTGTGCACGAAGCGCACGTTATGTGCCAAAAGGAGAAATTCGGAGCGTAAAACGCACGTTTTGTGCTAAAACTGGGCAAAAGCGGCGATTCTATGCTCGAAATGCACATTTTGTGCCAAAACTGAGCAAAAGCGGCGATTCTATGCTCGAAATGCATGTTTTGCCGCCAAAACTGAGCAAAAGCGGCGATTCTGTGCACGAAACGCACGTTTTATGCCAAGAGGAGCAATTCGGAGCGTGGAACGCACGTTTTGTGCCAAAACTGAGCAAAAGCGGCGATTCTGTGCACGAAACGCACGTTTTGTGCCAAAACTGAGCAAAAGCGGCGATTCTGTGCACGAAACACAGGATTTGTGCCAAAACTAAGCAAAAGCGACGATTCTGTGCACGAAACGCACGTTTTGTGCCGAAACTGAGCAAAAGCGGCGATTCTATGCTCGAGATGCACGTATTGTGCCAAAACTGAGCAAAAGCGGCGATTCTGTGCGCGCAACGCTCGTTTTGTGCCAAAACTGAGCAAAAGCGGCGATTCTGTGCACGAAACGCACGTCATGTGCCAAAAGGAGAATATCGGGCCGTAACACGCACGTTTTGTGCCAAAACTGAGTAAAAGCGGCGATTTTATGTACGAAACGCACGTTTTATGCCAAGAGGAGCAATTCGGTGCGTGGAACGCACGTTTTGTGCCCAAACTGAGCAAAAGCGGCGATTCTGTGCACGAAACGCACGTTTTGTGCCAAAACTGAGCAAAAGCGGCGATTCAGTGCACGAAACGCACGTTTTGTGCCAAAGCTGAGCAAAAGCGGCGATTCTGTGCACGAAGCGCACGTTATGTGCCAAAAGGAGAAATTCGGAGCGTAAAACGCACGTTTTGTGCCAAAACTGGGCAAAAGCGGCGATTCTATGCTCGAAATGCACATTTTGTGCCAAAACTGAGCAAAAGCGGCGATTCTATGCTCGAAATGCATGTTTTGCCGCCAAAACTGAGCAAAAGCGGCGATTCTGTGCACGAAACGCACGTTTTATGCCAAGAGGAGCAATTCGGAGCGTGGAACGCACGTTTTGTGCCAAAACTGAGCAAAAGCGGCGATTCTGTGCACGAAACGCACGTTTTATGCCAAGAGGAGCAATTCGGAGCGTGGAACGCACGTTTTGTGCAATAGCTGAGCAAAAGCGGCGATTCTGTGCACGAAGCGCACGTTATGTGCCAAAAGGAGAAATTCGGAGCGTAAAACGCACGTTTTGTGCCAAAACTGGGCAAAAGCGGCGATTCTGTGCACGAAACACAGGATTTGTGCCAAAACTAAGCAAAAGCGACGATTCTGTGCACGAAACGCACGTTTTGTGCCAAAACTGAGCAAAAGCAGCGATTCTGTGCACGAACCGCACGTTTTGTGCCAAAACTGAGCAAAAGCGGCGATTCTATGCACGAAAAGCACGTTTTGTGCCAAAACTGAGCAAAAGCGGCGATTCTGTGCACGAAACGCACGTTTTGTGCCAAAACTGAGCAAAAGCGGCGATTCTATGCACGAAAAGCACGTTTTGTGCCAAAACTGAGCATAAGCGGCGATTCTCTGCACGAAACGCAGGTTTCTATCCAAAACTGAGCAAAATCGGCGATTCTGTGCACGAAACGCACGTATTATGCCAAGCGGAGCAATTCGGTGCGTGGAACGCACGTTTTGTGCCAAAACTGAGCAAAAGCGGCGATTCTGTGCACGAAACGCACGTTTTGTGCCAAAACTGAGCAAAAGCGGCGATTCTGTGCACGAAACGCACGTCTTGTGCCAAAACTGCGCAAAAGCGGCGATTCTGTGCACGAAACGCACGTATTGTGCCAAAACTGAGCAAAAGCGGCGATTCTGAGCACGAAACGCACGTTTTGCTCCAAAACTGAGCAAAAGCGGCGATTCTATTCACGAAACGCTCGTTTTGTGCCAAAACTGACCAAAAGCGGCTATTCTGTGCACGAAACGCACGTATTGTGCCAAAACTGAGCAAAAGCGGCGATTCTATGCTCGAAACGCACGTTTTGTGCCAAAACTGAGCAAAAGTGGCGATTGTGATCACGAAACGCACGTTATGTGCCAAAAGGAGAAACTCGGAGCGAAACACGCACGTTTTGTGCCAAAAATGTTCAAAAGCGGCGATTCTGTGCACGAAACGCACGTTTTGTGCCAAAACTGAGCAAAACCGGCGATTCTGTGCACGAAACGCACGTTTTGTGCCAAACTGAGCAAAAGCGGCGATTCTATGCACGAAAAGCACGTTTTGTGCCAAAACTGAGCAAAAGCGGCGATTCTATGCACGAAAAGCACGTTTTGTGCCAAAACTGAGCAAAAGCGGCGATTCTGTGCACGAAACGCACGTTTTGTGCCAAAACTGAGCAAAAGCGGCGATTCTATGCACGAAAAGCACGTTTTGTGCCAAAACTGAGCATAAGCGGCGATTCTCTGCACGAAACGCAGGTTTTTATCCAAAACTGAGCAAAAGCGGCGATTCTGTGCACGAAACGCACGTATTATGCCAAGAGGAGCAATTCGGTGCGTGGAACGCACGTTTTGTGCCAAAACTGAGCAAAAGCGGCGATTCTGTGCACGAAACACACGTTTTGTGCCAAAACTGAGCAAAAGCGGCGATTCTGTGCACGAAACGCACGTCTTGTGCCAAAACTGCGCAAAAGCGGCGATTCTGTGCACGAAACGCACGTATTGTGCCAAAACTGAGCAAAAGCGGCGATTCTGAGCACGAAACGCACGTTCTGCTCCAAAACTGAGCAAAAGCGGCGATTCTATTCACGAAACGCTCGTTTTGTGCCAAAACTGAGCAAAAGCGGCTATTCTGTGCACGAAACGCACGTATTGTGCCAAAACTGAGCAAAAGCGGCGATTCTATGCTCGAAACGCACGTTTTGTGCCAAAACTGAGCAAAAGTGGCGATTCTGATCACGAAACGCACGTTATGTGCCAAAAGGAGAAATTCGGAGCGAAACACGCACGTTTTGTGCCAAAACTGTTCAAAAGCGGCGATTCTGTGCACGAAACGCACGTTTTGTGCCAAAACTGTGCAAAACCGGCGATTCTGTGCACGAAACCCACGCTTTGTAGCAAAACTGACCAAAAACGGCGATTCTGTGCACGAAAAGCACGTTTTGTGCCAAAACTGAGCATAAGCGGCGATTCTCTGCCCGAAACGCAGGTTTTTATCCAAAACTGAGCAAAAGCGGCGATTCTGTGCACGAAACGCACGTTATGTGCCAAAAGGAGAATTTCGGAGCGTAAAACGCACGTTTTGTGCCAAAACTGGGCAAAAGCGGCGATTCTGTGCACGAAACACAGGATTTGTGCCAAAACTAAGCAAAAGCGACGATTCTGTGCACGAAATGCACGTTTTGTGCCAAAACTGAGCAAAAGCGGCGATTCTGTGCACGAATCGCACGTTTTGTTGCAAAACAGCAAAAGCGGCTATTCTGTGCACCAAACCCATGTATTGTGCCAAAACTGAGCAAAAGCGGCGATTCTGTGCACGAAACGCACGTTTTGTGCCAAAACTGAGCAAAAGCGGCGATTTTGTGCACAAAACGCACGTATTGTGCCAAAACTGAGCAAAAGCCGCGATTCTGAGCACGAAACGCACGTTTTATGAAAAGAGGAGCAATTCGGTGCGTGGAACGCACGTTTTGTGCCAAAACTGAGCAAAAGCGGCGATTCTGTGCACGAAACGCACGTTTTGTTGCAAAACTGAGCAAAAACGGCGATTCTGTGCACGAAACGCACGTTTTGTTGCAAAACTGAGCAAAAGCGGCTATTCTGTGCACCAAACGCACGTATTGTGCCAAAACTGAGCAAAAGCGGCGATTCCATGCTCGAAATGCACGTTTTGTGCCAAAACTGAGCATAAGCGGCGATTCTCTGCACGAAACGCAGGTTTTTATCCAAAACTGAGCAAAAGCGGCGATTCTGTGCACGAAACGCACGTATTGTGAAAAAACTGAGCAAAAGCGGCGATTCTATGCACGAAACGCTCGTTTTGTGCCAAAACTGAGCAAAAGCGGCTATTCTGTGCACGAAACGCAAGTATTGTGACAAAAGGAGAAATTCGGAGCGTAACACGCACGTTTTGTGTCAAAAGTGAATTAAAGCGGCGATTCTATACACGAAACGCACGTTTTGTGCCAAAACTGAGCAAAAGCGGCGATTCTATGCACGAAAAGCACGTTTTGTGCCAAAACTGAGCATAAGCGGCGATTCTCTGCACGAAACGCAGGTTTTTATCCAAAACTGAGCAAAAGCGGCGATTCTGTGCACGAAACGCACGTATTGTGCCAAAACTGAGCAAAAGCGGCGATTCTATGCTCGAAATGCACGTTTTGTGCCAAAACTGAGCATAAGCGGCGATTCTCTGCACGAAACGCAGGTTTTTATCCAAAACTGGGCAAAAGCGGCGATTCTGTGCACGAAACGCACGTTTTATGCCAAGAGGAGTAATTCGGAGCGTGGAACGCACGTTTTGTGCCAAAACTGAGCAAAAACGGCGATTCTGTGCACGAAACGCACGTTTTGTGCCAAAACTGAGCAAAAGCGGCGATTCTGTGCACGAAACGCACGTATTGTGCAATAGCTGAGCAAAAGCGGCGATTCTGCGCACGAAGCGCACGTTATGTGCCAAAAGGAGAAATTCGGAGCGTAAAACGCACGTTTTGTGCCAAAACTGGGCAAAAGCGGCGATTCTGTGTACGAAACACAGGATTTGTGCCAAAACTAAGCAAAAGCGACGATTCTGTGCACGAAACGCACGTTTTGTGCCAAAACTGAGCAAAAGCAGCGATTCTGTGCACGAACCGCACGTTTTGTGCCAAAACTGAGCAAAAGCGGCGATTCTATGCACGAAAAGCACGTTTTGTGCCAAAACTGAGCAAAAGCGGCGATTCTGTGCACGAAACGCACGTTTTGTACCAAAACTGAGCAAAAGCGGCGATTCTATGCACGAAAAGCACGTCTTGTGCCAAAACTGAGCAAAAGCGGCGATTCTGTGCACGAAACGCACGTCTTGTGCCAAAACTGCGCAAAAGCGGCGATTCTGTGCACGAAACGCACGTATTGTGCCAAAACTGAGCAAAAGCGGCGATTCTGAGCACGAAACGCACGTTTTGCTCCAAAACTGAGCAAAAGCGGCGATTCTATTCACGAAACGCTCGTTTTGTGCCAAAACTGAGCAAAAGCGGCTATTCTGTGCACGAAACGCACGTATTGTGCCAAAACTGAGCAAAAGCGGCGATTCTATGCTCGAAACGCACGTTTTGTGCCAAAACTGAGCAAAAGTGGCGATTCTGATCACGAAACGCACGTTATGTGCCAAAAGGAGAAATTCGGAGCGAAACACGCACGTTTTGTGCCATAACTGAACAAAAGCGGCGATTCTGTGCACGAAACGCACGTATTGTGCCAAAACTGAGCAAAAGCGGCGATTCTATGCTCGAAATGCACGTTTTGTGCCAAAACTGAGCATAAGCGGCGATTCTCTGCACGAAACGCAGGTTTTTATCCAAAACTGGGCAAAAGCGGCGATTCTGTGCACGAAACGCACGTTTTATGCCAAGAGGAGTAATTCGGAGCGTGGAACGCACGTTTTGAGAGAAAACTGAGCAAAAACGGCGATTCTGTGCACGAAACGCACGTTTTGTGCCAAAACTGAGCAAAAGCGGGGATTCTGTGCACGAAACGCAAGTATTGTGCAATAGCTGAGCAAAAGCGGCGATTCTGTGCACGAAGCGCACGTTATGTGCCAAAAGGAGAAATTCGGAGAGTAAAACGCACGTTTTGTGCCAAAACTGGGCAAAAGCGGCGATTCTGTGCACGAAACACAGGATTTGTGCCAAAACTAAGCAAAAGCGACGATTCTGTGCATGAAACGCACGTTTTGTGCCAAAACTGAGCAAAAGCCGCGATTCTGTGCGCGAACCGCACGTTTTGTGCCAAAACTGAGCAAAAGCGGCGATTCTATGCACGAAAAGCACGTTTTGTGCCAAAACTGAGCAAAAGCGGCGATTCTGTGCACGAAACGCACGTTTTGTGCCAAAACTGAGCAAAAGCGGCGATTCTATGCACGAAAAGCACGTTTTGTGCCAAAACTAAGCATAAGCGGCGATTCTCTGCACGAAACGCACGTATTGTGCCAAAACTGAGCAAAAGCGGCGATTCTATGCTCGAAACGCACGTTTTGTGCCAAAACTGAGCAAAAGTGGCGATTCTGATCACGAAACGCACGTTATGTGCCAAAAGGAGAAATTCGGAGCGAAACACGCACGTTTTGTGCCAAAACTGTTCAAAAGCGGCGATTCTGTGCACGAAACGCACGTTTTGTGCCAAAACTGAGCAAAACCGGCGATTCTGTGCACGAAACGCACGTTTTGTGCCAAAACTGAACAAAAGCGGCGATTCTGTGCACGAAACCCACGCTTTGTAGCAAAACTGACCAAAAACGGCGATTCTGTGCACGAAAAGCACGTTTTGTGCCAAAACTGAGCATAAGCGGCGATTCTCTGCCCGAAACGCAGGTTTTTATCCAAAACTGAGCAAAAGCGGCGATTCTGTGCACGAACCGCACGTTTTGTGCCAAAACTGAGCAAAAGCGGCGATTCTATGTACGAAACGCACGTTTTGTTGCAAAACAGCAAAAGCGGCTATTCTGTGCACGAAACGCATGTATTGTGCCAAAACTGAGCAAAAGCGGCGATTCTGTGCACGAAACGCACGTTTTGTGCCAAAACTGAGCAAAAGTGGCGATTCTGATCACGAAACGCACGTTATGTGCCAAAAGGAGAAATTCGGAGCGAAACACGCACGTTTTGTGCCAAAACTGTTCAAAAGCGGCGATTCTGTGCACGAAACGCACGTTTTGTGCCAAAACTGAGCAAAAGCGGCGATTCTATGTACGAAAAGCACGTTTTGTGCCAAAACTGAGCAAAAGCGACGATTCTGTGCTAGAAACACAGGATTTGTGCCAAAACTGAGCAAAAGCGGCGATTCTGTGCACGAAGCGCACGTTATGTGCCAAAAGGAGAAATTCGGAGCGCAAAACGCACGTTTTGTGCCAAAACTGGGCAAAAGCTGCGATTCTGTGCACGAAACACATAATTTGTGAAAAAACTAAGCAAAAGCGACGATTCTGTGCACGAAACGCACGTTTTGTGCCAAAACTGAGCAAAAGCGGTGATTCTATGCACGAAACGCTCGTTTTGTGCCAAAACTGAGCAAAAGCGGCGATTCTGTGCACGAAAGGCACGTTTTGTTGCAAAACAGCAAAAGCGGCTATTCTGTGCACGAAACGCATGTATTGTGCCAAAACTGAGCAAAAGCGGCGATTCTGTGCACGAAACGCACGTTTTGTGCCAAAACTGAGCAAAAGCGGCGATTCTGTGCACAAAACGCACGTATTGTGCCAAAACTGAGCAAAAGCCGCGATTCTGAGCACGAAACGCACGTTTTATGAAAAGAGGAGCAATTCGGTGCGTGGAACGCACGTTTTGTGCCAAAACTGAGCAAAAGCGGCGATTCTGTGCACGAAACGCACGTTTTGTTGCAAAACTGAGCAAAAACGGCGATTCTGTGCACGAAACGCACGTTTTGTTGCAAAACTGAGCAAAAGCGGCTATTCTGTGCACGAAACGCACGTATTGTGCCAAAACTGAGCAAAAGCGGCGATTCCATGCTCGAAATGCACGTTTTGTGCCAAAACTGAGCATAAGCGGCGATTCTCTGCACGAAACGCAGGTTTTTATCCAAAACTGAGCAAAAGCGGCGATTCTGTGCACGAAACGCACGTATTGTGAAAAAACTGAGCAAAAGCGGCGATTCTGAGCACGAAACGCACGTTTTGTTCCAAAACTGAGCAAAAGCGGCGATTCTATGCACGAAACGCTCGTTTTGTGCCAAAACTGAGCAAAAGCGGCTATTCTGTGCACGAAACGCACGTATTGTGACAAAAGGAGAAATTCGGAGCGTAACACGCACGTTTTGTGCCAAAAGTGAATTAAAGCGGCGATTCTATACACGAAACGCACGTTTTGTGCCAAAACTGAGCAAAAGCGGCGATTCTATGCACGAAAAGCACGTTTTGTGCCAAAACTGAGCATAAGCGGCGATTCTCTGCACGAAACGCAGGTTTTTATCCAAAACTGAGCAAAAGCGGCGATTCTGTGCACGAAACGCACGTATTATGCCAAGAGGAGCAATTCGGCGCGTGGAACGCACGTTTTGTGCCAAAACTGAGCAAAAGCGGCGATTCTGTGCACGAAACGCACGTTTTGTGCCACAACTGAGCAAAAGCGGCGATTCTATGCTCGAAATGCACGTTTTGCCGCCAAAACTGAGCAAAAGCGGCGATTCTGTGCACGAAACGCACGTGTTGCGCCAAAACTGAACAAAAGCGGCGATTCTGTGCACGAAACGCACGTATTGTGCCAAAACTGCGCAAAAGCGGCGATTCTATGCTCGAAATGCACGTTTTGTGCCAAAACTGAGCATAAGCGGCGATTCTCTGCACGAAACGCAGGTTTTTATCCAAAACTGGGCAAAAGCGGCGATTCTGTGCACGAAACGCACGTTTTATGCCAAGAGGAGTAATTCGGAGCGTGGAACGCACGTTTTGTGCCAAAACTGAGCAAAAGCGGCGATTCAATGCACGAAACGCACGTTTTGTGCCAAAACTGAGCAAAAGCGGCGATTCTGTGAACGAAACGCACGTTTTGTGCCAAAACAGCGCAAAAGCGGCGATTCCTTGCACGAAAAGCACGTTTTGTGCCTAAACTGAGCATAAGCGGCGATTCTCTGCACGAAACGCAGGTTTTTATCCTAGCCTGAGCAAAAGCGGCGATTCTGTGCACGAACCGCACGTTTTGTGCCAAAACTGAGCAAAAGCGGCGATTCTATGTACGAAACGCACGTTTTGTTGCAAAACAGCAAAAGCGGCTATTCTGTGCACGAAACGCATGTATTGTGCCAAAACTGAGCAAAAGCGGCGATTCTGTGCACGAAACGCACGTTTTGTGCCAAAACTGAGCAAAAGTGGCGATTCTGATCACGAAACGCACGTTATGTGCCAAAAGGAGAAATTCGGAGCGAAACACGCACGTTTTGTGCCAAAACTGTTCAAAAGCGGCGATTCTGTGCACGAAACGCACGTTTTGTGCCAAAACTGAGCAAAACCGGCGATTCTGTGCACGAACCGCACGTTTTGTGCCAAAACTGAGCAAAAGCGGCGATTCTATGTACGAAAAGCACGTTTTGTGCCAAAACTGAGCAAAAGCGACGATTCTGTGCTAGAAACACAGGATTTGTGCCAAAACTGAGCAAAAGCGGCGATTCTGTGCACGAAGCGCACGTTATGTGCCAAAAGGAGAAATTCGGAGCGCAAAACGCACGTTTTGTGCCAAAACTGGGCAAAAGCTGCGATTCTGTGCACGAAACACATAATTTGTGAAAAAACTAAGCAAAAGCGACGATTCTGTGCACGAAACGCACGTTTTGTGCCAAAACTGAGCAAAAGCGGCGATTCTGTGCACGAAACGCACGTTTTGTGCCAAAACTGAGCAAAAGCGGCGATTCTATGCACGAAAAGCACGTTTTGTGCCAAAACTAAGCATAAGCGGCGATTCTCTGCACGAAACGCACGTATTGTGCCAAAACTGAGCAAAAGCGGCGATTCTATGCTCGAAACGCACGTTTTGTGCCAAAACTGAGCAAAAGTGGCGATTCTGATCACGAAACGCACGTTATGTGCCAAAAGGAGAAATTCGGAGCGAAACACGCACGTTTTGTGCCAAAACTGTTCAAAAGCGGCGATTCTGTGCACGAAACGCACGTTTTGTGCCAAAACTGAGCAAAACCGGCGATTCTGTGCACGAAACGCACGTTTTGTGCCAAAACTGAACAAAAGCGGCGATTCTGTGCACGAAACCCACGCTTTGTAGCAAAACTGACCAAAAACGGCGATTCTGTGCACGAAAAGCACGTTTTGTGCCAAAACTGAGCATAAGCGGCGATTCTCTGCCCGAAACGCAGGTTTTTATCCAAAACTGAGCAAAAGCGGCGATTCTGTGCACGAACCGCACGTTTTGTGCCAAAACTGAGCAAAAGCGGCGATTCTATGTACGAAACGCACGTTTTGTTGCAAAACAGCAAAAGCGGCTATTCTGTGCACGAAACGCATGTATTGTGCCAAAACTGAGCAAAAGCGGCGATTCTGTGCACGAAACGCACGTTTTGTGCCAAAACTGAGCAAAAGTGGCGATTCTGATCACGAAACGCACGTTATGTGCCAAAAGGAGAAATTCGGAGCGAAACACGCACGTTTTGTGCCAAAACTGTTCAAAAGCGGCGATTCTGTGCACGAAACGCACGTTTTGTGCCAAAACTGAGCAAAACCGGCGATTCTGTGCACGAACCGCACGTTTTGTGCCAAAACTGAGCAAAAGCGGCGATTCTGTGCACGAAACGCACGTTTTGTTGCAAAACTGAGCAAAAACGGCGATTCTGTGCACGAAACGCACGTTTTGTTGCAAAACTGAGCAAAAGCGGCTATTCTGTGCACGAAACGCACGTATTGTGCCAAAACTGAGCAAAAGCGGCGATTCCATGCTCGAAATGCACGTTTTGTGCCAAAACTGAGCATAAGCGGCGATTCTCTGCACGAAACGCAGGTTTTTATCCAAAACTGAGCAAAAGCGGCGATTCTGTGCACGAAACGCACGTATTGTGAAAAAACTGAGCAAAAGCGGCGATTCTGAGCACGAAACGCACGTTTTGTTCCAAAACTGAGCAAAAGCGGCGATTCTATGCACGAAACGCTCGTTTTGTGCCAAAACTGAGCAAAAGCGGCTATTCTGTGCACGAAACGCACGTATTGTGACAAAAGGAGAAATTCGGAGCGTAACACGCACGTTTTGTGCCAAAAGTGAATTAAAGCGGCGATTCTATACACGAAACGCACGTTTTGTGCCAAAACTGAGCAAAAGCGGCGATTCTATGCACGAAAAGCACGTTTTGTGCCAAAACTGAGCATAAGCGGCGATTCTCTGCACGAAACGCAGGTTTTTATCCAAAACTGAGCAAAAGCGGCGATTCTGTGCACGAAACGCACGTATTATGCCAAGAGGAGCAATTCGGCGCGTGGAACGCACGTTTTGTGCCAAAACTGAGCAAAAGCGGCGATTCTGTGCACGAAACGCACGTTTTGTGCCACAACTGAGCAAAAGCGGCGATTCTATGCTCGAAATGCACGTTTTGCCGCCAAAACTGAGCAAAAGCGGCGATTCTGTGCACGAAACGCACGTGTTGCGCCAAAACTGAACAAAAGCGGCGATTCTGTGCACGAAACGCACGTATTGTGCCAAAACTGCGCAAAAGCGGCGATTCTATGCTCGAAATGCACGTTTTGTGCCAAAACTGAGCATAAGCGGCGATTCTCTGCACGAAACGCAGGTTTTTATCCAAAACTGGGCAAAAGCGGCGATTCTGTGCACGAAACGCACGTTTTATGCCAAGAGGAGTAATTCGGAGCGTGGAACGCACGTTTTGTGCCAAAACTGAGCAAAAGCGGCGATTCAATGCACGAAACGCACGTTTTGTGCCAAAACTGAGCAAAAGCGGCGATTCTGTGAACGAAACGCACGTTTTGTGCCAAAACAGCGCAAAAGCGGCGATTCCTTGCACGAAAAGCACGTTTTGTGCCTAAACTGAGCATAAGCGGCGATTCTCTGCACGAAACGCAGGTTTTTATCCTAGCCTGAGCAAAAGCGGCGATTCTGTGCACGAACCGCACGTTTTGTGCCAAAACTGAGCAAAAGCGGCGATTCTATGTACGAAACGCACGTTTTGTTGCAAAACAGCAAAAGCGGCTATTCTGTGCACGAAACGCATGTATTGTGCCAAAACTGAGCAAAAGCGGCGATTCTGTGCACGAAACGCACGTTTTGTGCCAAAACTGAGCAAAAGTGGCGATTCTGATCACGAAACGCACGTTATGTGCCAAAAGGAGAAATTCGGAGCGAAACACGCACGTTTTGTGCCAAAACTGTTCAAAAGCGGCGATTCTGTGCACGAAACGCACGTTTTGTGCCAAAACTGAGCAAAACCGGCGATTCTGTGCACGAACCGCACGTTTTGTGCCAAAACTGAGCAAAAGCGGCGATTCTATGTACGAAAAGCACGTTTTGTGCCAAAACTGAGCAAAAGCGACGATTCTGTGCTAGAAACACAGGATTTGTGCCAAAACTGAGCAAAAGCGGCGATTCTGTGCACGAAGCGCACGTTATGTGCCAAAAGGAGAAATTCGGAGCGCAAAACGCACGTTTTGTGCCAAAACTGGGCAAAAGCTGCGATTCTGTGCACGAAACACATAATTTGTGAAAAAACTAAGCAAAAGCGACGATTCTGTGCACGAAACGCACGTTTTGTGCCAAAACTGAGCAAAAGCGGTGATTCTATGCACGAAACGCTCGTTTTGTGCCAAAACTGAGCAAAAGCGGCGATTCTGTGCACGAAAGGCACGTTTTGTTGCAAAACAGCAAAAGCGGCTATTCTGTGCACGAAACGCATGTATTGTGCCAAAACTGAGCAAAAGCGGCGATTCTGTGCACGAAACGCACGTTTTGTGCCAAAACTGAGCAAAAGCGGCGATTCTGTGCACAAAACGCACGTATTGTGCCAAAACTGAGCAAAAGCCGCGATTCTGAGCACGAAACGCACGTTTTATGAAAAGAGGAGCAATTCGGTGCGTGGAACGCACGTTTTGTGCCAAAACTGAGCAAAAGCGGCGATTCTGTGCACGAAACGCACGTTTTGTTGCAAAACTGAGCAAAAACGGCGATTCTGTGCACGAAACGCACGTTTTGTTGCAAAACTGAGCAAAAGCGGCTATTCTGTGCACGAAACGCACGTATTGTGCCAAAACTGAGCAAAAGCGGCGATTCCATGCTCGAAATGCACGTTTTGTGCCAAAACTGAGCATAAGCGGCGATTCTCTGCACGAAACGCAGGTTTTTATCCAAAACTGAGCAAAAGCGGCGATTCTGTGCACGAAACGCACGTGTTGCGCCAAAACTGAACAAAAGCGGCGATTCTGTGCACGAAACGCACGTATTGTGCCAAAACTGCGCAAAAGCGGCGATTCTATGCTCGAAATGCACGTTTTGTGCCAAAACTGAGCATAAGCGGCGATTCTCTGCACGAAACGCAGGTTTTTATCCAACACTGGGCAAAAGCGGCGATTCTGTGCACGAAACGCACGTTTTATGCCAAGAGGAGTAATTCGGAGCGTGGAACGCACGTTTTGTGCCAAAACTGAGCAAAAGCGGCGATTCAATGCACGAAACGCACGTTTTGTGCCAAAACAGCGCAAAAGCGGCGATTCCTTGCACGAAAAGCACGTTTTGTGCCTAAACTGAGCATAAGCGGCGATTCTCTGCACGAAACGCAGGTTTTTATCCTAGCCTGAGCAAAAGCGGCGATTCTGTGCACGAACCGCACGTTTTGTGCCAAAACTGAGCAAAAGCGGCGATTCTATGTACGAAACGCACGTTTTGTTGCAAAACAGCAAAAGCGGCTATTCTGTGCACGAAACGCATGTATTGTGCCAAAACTGAGCAAAAGCGGCGATTCTGTGCACGAAACGCACGTTTTGTGCCAAAACTGAGCAAAAGTGGCGATTCTGATCACGAAACGCACGTTATGTGCCAAAAGGAGAAATTCGGAGCGAAACACGCACGTTTTGTGCCAAAACTGTTCAAAAGCGGCGATTCTGTGCACGAAACGCACGTTTTGTGCCAAAACTGAGCAAAACCGGCGATTCTGTGCACGAACCGCACGTTTTGTGCCAAAACTGAGCAAAAGCGGCGATTCTATGTACGAAAAGCACGTTTTGTGCCAAAACTGAGAAAAAGCGACGATTCTGTGCTAGAAACACAGGATTTGTGCCAAAACTGAGCAAAAGCGGCGATTCTGTGCACGAAGCGCACGTTATGTGCCAAAAGGAGAAATTCGGAGCGCAAAACGCACGTTTTGTGCCAAAACTGGGCAAAAGCTGCGATTCTGTGCACGAAACACATAATTTGTGAAAAAACTAAGCAAAAGCGACGATTCTGTGCACGAAACGCACGTTTTGTGCCAAAACTGAGCAAAAGCGGTGATTCTATGCACGAAACGCTCGTTTTGTGCCAAAACTGAGCAAAAGCGGCGATTCTGTGCACGAAAGGCACGTTTTGTTGCAAAACAGCAAAAGCTGCGATTCTGTGCACGAAACACATAATTTGTGAAAAAACTAAGCAAAAGCGACGATTCTGTGCACGAAACGCACGTTTTGTGCCAAAACTGAGCAAAAGCGGTGATTCTATGCACGAAACGCTCGTTTTGTGCCAAAACTGAGCAAAAGCGGCGATTCTGTGCACGAAAGGCACGTTTTGTTGCAAAACAGCAAAAGCGGCTATTCTGTGCACGAAACGCATGTATTGTGCCAAAACTGAGCAAAAGCTGCGATTCTGTGCACGAAACGCACGTTTTGTGCCAAAACTGAGCAAAAGCGGCGATTCTGTGCACAAAACGCACGTATTGTGCCAAAACTGAGCAAAAGCCGCGATTCTGAGCACGAAACGCACGTTTTATGAAAAGAGGAGCAATTCGGTGCGTGGAACGCACGTTTTGTGCCAAAACTGAGCAAAAGCGGCGATTCTGTGCACCAAACGCACGTTTTGTTGCAAAACTGAGCAAAAACGGCGATTCTGTGCACGAAACGCACGTTTTGTTGCAAAACTGAGCAAAAGCGGCTATTCTGTGCACGAAACGCACGTATTGTGCCAAAACTGAGCAAAAGCGGCGATTCCATGCTCGAAATGCACGTTTTGTGCCAAAACTGAGCATAAGCGGCGATTCTCTGCACGAAACGCAGGTTTTTATCCAAAACTGAGCAAAAGCGGCGATTCTGTGCACGAAACGCACGTATTGTGAAAAAACTGAGCAAAAGCGGCGATTCTGAGCACGAAACGCACGTTTTGTTCCAAAACTGAGCAAAAGCGGCGATTCTATGCACGAAACGCTCGTTTTGTGCCAAAACTGAGCAAAAGCGGCTATTCTGTGCACGAAACGCACGTATTGTGACAAAAGGAGAAATTCGGAGCGTAACACGCACGTTTTGTGCCAAAAGTGAATTAAAGCGGCGATTCTATACACGAAACGCACGTTTTGTGCCAAAACTGAGCAAAAGCGGCGACTCTATGCACGAAAAGCACGTTTTGTGCCAAAACTGAGCATAAGCGGCGATTCTCTGCACGAAACGCAGGTTTTTATCCAAAACTGAGCAAAAGCGGCGATTCTGTGCACGAAACGCACGTATTATGCCAAGAGGAGCAATTCGGCGCGTGGAACGCACGTTTTGTGCCAAAACTGAGTAAAAGCGGCGATTCTGTGCACGAAACGCACGTTTTGTGCCACAACTGAGCAAAAGCGGCGATTCTATGCTCGAAATGCACGTTTTGCCGCCAAAACTGAGCAAAAGCGGCGATTCTGTGCACGAAACGCACGTGTTGCGCCAAAACTGAACAAAAGCGGCGATTCTGTGCACGAAACGCACGTATTGTGCCAAAACTGCGCAAAAGCGGCGATTCTATGCTCGAAATGCACGTTTTGTGCCAAAACTGAGCATAAGCGGCGATTCTCTGCACGAAACGCAGGTTTTTATCCAAAACTGGGCAAAAGCGGCGATTCTGTGCACGAAACGCACGTTTTATGCCAAGAGGAGTAATTCGGAGCGTGGAACGCACGTTTTGTGCCAAAACTGAGCAAAAGCGGCGATTCAATGCACGAAACGCACGTTTTGTGCCAAAACTGAGCAAAAGCGGCGATTCTGTGAACGAAACGCACGTTTTGTGCCAAAACAGCGCAAAAGCGGCGATTCCTTGCACGAAAAGCACGTTTTGTGCCTAAACTGAGCATAAGCGGCGATTCTCTGCACGAAACGCAGGTTTTTATCCTAGCCTGAGCAAAAGCGGCGATTCTGTGCACGAAACGCACGTTATGTGCCAAAAAGAGAAATACGGAGCGTAAAACGCACGTTTTGTGCCAAAACTGAGCAAAAGTGGCGATTGTGATCACGAAACGCACGTTATGTGCCAAAAGGAGAAACTCGGAGCGAAACACGCACGTTTTGTGCCAAAAATGTTCAAAAGCGGCGATTCTGTGCACGAAACGCGCGTTTTGTGCCAAAACTGAGCAAAACCGGCGATTCTGTGCACGAAACGCACGTTTTGTGCCAAAACTGAACAAAAGCGGCGATTCTGTGCACGAAACCCACGCTTTGTAGCAAAACTGACCAAAAACGGCGATTCTGTGCACGAAAAGCACGTTTTGTGCCAAAACTGAGCATAAGCGGCGATTCTCTGCCCGAAACGCAGGTTTTTATCCAAAACTGAGCAAAAGCGGCGATTCTGTGCACGAAACGCACGTTATGTGCCAAAAGGAGAATTTCGGAGCGTAAAACGCACGTTTTGTGCCCAAACTGAGCAAAAGCGGCGATTCTGTGCACGAAACGCACGTTTTGTGCCAAAACTGAGCAAAAGCGGCGATTCAGAGCACGAAACGCACGTTTTGTGCCAAAGCTGAGCAAAAGCGGCGATTCTGTGCACGAAGCGCACGTTATGTGCCAAAAGGAGAAATTCGGAGCGTAAAACGCACGTTTTGTGCCAAAACTGGGCAAAAGCGGCGATTCTATGCTCGAAATGCACATTTTGTGCCAAAACTGAGCAAAAGCGGCGATTCTATGCTCGAAATGCATGTTTTGCCGCCAAAACTGAGCAAAAGCGGCGATTCTGTGCACGAAACGCACGTATTGTGCCAAAACTGAGCAAAAGCCGCGATTCTATGCTCGAAATGCACGTTTTGTGCTAAAACTGAGCATAAGCGCCGAAACTCTGCACGAAACGCAGATTTTTATCCAAAACTGGGCAAAAAAGGCGATTCTGTGCACGAAACGCACGTTTTATGCCAAGAGGAGCAATTCGGAGCGTGGAACGCACGTTTTGTGCCAAAACTGAGCAAAAGCGGCGATTCTGTGCACGAAACGCACGTTTTGTGCCAAAACTGAGCAAAAGCGGCGATTCTGTGCACGAAACGCACGTATTGTGCAATAGCTGAGCAAAAGCGGCGATTCTGTTCACGAAGCGCACGTTATGTGCCAAAAGGAGAAATTCGGAGCGTAAAACGCACGTTTTGTGCCAAAACTGGGCAAAAGCGGCGATCCTGTGCACGAAACACAGGATTTGTGCCAAAACTAAGCAAAAGCGACGATTCTGTGCACGAAACGCAGGTTTTTATCCAAAACTGAGCAAAAGCGGCGATTCTGTGCACGAAACGCACGTTTTATGAAAAGAGGAGCAATTCGGTGCGTGGAACGCACGTTTTGTGCCAAAACTAAGCATAAGCGGCGATTCTCTACCCGAAACGCAGGTTTTTATCCAAAACTGAGCAAAAGCGGCGATTCTGTGCACGAACCGCACGTTTTGTGCCAAAACTGAGCAAAAGCGGAGATTCTATGTACGAAAAGCACGTTTTGTGCCAAAACTGAGCGAAAGCGACGATTCTATGCTCGAAACGCGCGTTTTGTGCCAAAACTGAGCAAAACCGGCGATTCTGTGCACGAAACGCACGTTTTGTGCCAAAACTGAACAAAAGCGGCGATTCTGTGCACGAAACCCACGCTTTGTAGCAAAACTGACCAAAAACGGCGATTCTGTGCACGAAAAGCACGTTTTGTGCCAAAACTGAGCATAAGCGGCGATTCTCTGCCCGAAACGCAGGTTTTTATCCAAAACTGAGCAAAAGCGGCGATTCTGTGCACGAAACGCACGTTATGTGCCAAAAGGAGAATTTCGGAGCGTAAAACGCACGTTTTGTGCCCAAACTGAGCAAAAGCGGCGATTCTGTGCACGAAACGCACGTTTTGTGCCAAAACTGAGCAAAAGCGGCGATTCAGAGCACGAAACGCACGTTTTGTGCCAAAGCTGAGCAAAAGCGGCGATTCTGTGCACGAAGCGCACGTTATGTGCCAAAAGGAGAAATTCGGAGCGTAAAACGCACGTTTTGTGCCAAAACTGGGCAAAAGCGGCGATTCTATGCTCGAAATGCACATTTTGTGCCAAAACTGAGCAAAAGCGGCGATTCTATGCTCGAAATGCATGTTTTGCCGCCAAAACTGAGCAAAAGCGGCGATTCTGTGCACGAAACGCACGTATTGTGCCAAAACTGAGCAAAAGCCGCGATTCTATGCTCGAAATGCACGTTTTGTGCTAAAACTGAGCATAAGCGCCGAAACTCTGCACGAAACGCAGATTTTTATCCAAAACTGGGCAAAAAAGGCGATTCTGTGCACGAAACGCACGTTTTATGCCAAGAGGAGCAATTCGGAGCGTGGAACGCACGTTTTGTGCCAAAACTGAGCAAAAGCGGCGATTCTGTGCACGAAACGCACGTTTTGTGCCAAAACTGAGCAAAAGCGGCGATTCTGTGCACGAAACGCACGTATTGTGCAATAGCTGAGCAAAAGCGGCGATTCTGTTCACGAAGCGCACGTTATGTGCCAAAAGGAGAAATTCGGAGCGTAAAACGCACGTTTTGTGCCAAAACTGGGCAAAAGCGGCGATCCTGTGCACGAAACACAGGATTTGTGCCAAAACTAAGCAAAAGCGACGATTCTGTGCACGAAACGCAGGTTTTTATCCAAAACTGAGCAAAAGCGGCGATTCTGTGCACGAAACGCACGTTTTATGAAAAGAGGAGCAATTCGGTGCGTGGAACGCACGTTTTGTGCCAAAACTAAGCATAAGCGGCGATTCTCTACCCGAAACGCAGGTTTTTATCCAAAACTGAGCAAAAGCGGCGATTCTGTGCACGAACCGCACGTTTTGTGCCAAAACTGAGCAAAAGCGGAGATTCTATGTACGAAAAGCACGTTTTGTGCCAAAACTGAGCGAAAGCGACGATTCTATGCTCGAATGCACGTTTTGTGCCAAAACTGAGCAAAAGCGGCGATTCTGATCACGAAACGCACGTTATGTGCCAAAACTGAGCAAAAGCGGCGATTCTATATACGAATCGCTCGTTTTGTGCCAAAACTGAGCAAAAGCGGCGATTCTGTGCACGAAACGCACGTTTTGTTGCGAAACTGAGCAAAAACGGCGATTCTGTGTACCAAACGCACGTTTTGTTGCAAAACTGTGCAAAAGCGGCGATTCTGATCACGAAACGCACGTTATGTGCCAAAAGGAGAAATTTGGAGCGTAACACGCACGTTTTGTGCCAAAACTGAGTAAAAGCGGCGATTCTATTCACGAAACGCTCGTTTTGTACCGAAACTGAGCAAACGCGGCGATTCTGTGCACGAAACGCACGTATTGAGAAAAAACTGAGCAAAAGCGGCGATTCTATGCTCGAAATGCACGTTTTGTGCAAAACTGAGCAAAAGCGGCGATTCTGTGCACGAAACGCACGTATTGTGCCAAAACTGAGCAAAAGCGGCGATTCTGTGCACGCAACGCACGTTTTGTGCCAAAACTGAGCAAAAGCGGCGATTCTGTGCACGAAACACAGGATTTGTGCCAAAACTATGCAAAAGCGACGATTCTGAGCACGAAACGCAGGTTTCTATCCAAAACTGAGCAAAACCGGCGATTCTGTGCACGAAACGCACGTTTTATGCCATGAGGATCAATTCGGTGCGTGGAACGCTTGTTTTGTGCCAAAAGTGAGCAAAAGCGGCTATTCTGTGCACGAAACGCTCGTTTTGTGCCAAAACTGAGCAAAAGCGGCGATTCTGTGCACGAAACGCACGTATTGTGCCAAAACTGAGCATAAGCGGCGATTCTCTGCACGAAACGCAGGTTTTTATCCAAAACTGAGCAAAAGCGGCGATTCTGTGGACGAAGCGCACGTTATGTGCCAAAAGGAGAAATTCGGAGCGTAAAACGCACGTTTTGTGCCAAAACTGAGCAAAAGCGGCGATTTTATGATCGAAACGCACGTTTTGTGCCAAAACTGAGTAAAAGATGCGATTCTGTGCACGAAACGCAGGTTTTGTGCCAAAACTGAGCAAAAGCGGCGATTCTATGCACGAAACGCTCGTTTTGTGCCAAAACTGAGCAAAAGCGGCGATTCTGTGCACGAAACGCACGTTTTGTAGCAAAACTGAGCAGAAACGGCGATTCTGTGCACGAAAAGTATGTTTTGTGCCAAAACTGAGCATAAGCGGCGATTCTCTGCCCGAAACGCAGGTTTTTATCCAAAACTGAGCAAAAGCGGCGATTCTGTGGACGAAGCGCACGTTATGTGCCAAAAGGAGAAATTCGGAGCGTAAAACGCACGTTTTGTGCCAAAACTGAGCAAAAGCGGCGATTTTATGAACGAAACGCACGTTTTGTGCCAAAACTGAGTAAAAGATGCGATTCTGTGCACGAAACGCAGGTTTTGTGCCAAAACTGAGCAAAAGCGGCGATTCTATGCACGAAACGCTCGTTTTGTGCCAAAACTGAGCAAAAGCGGCGATTCTGTGCACGAAACGCACGTATTGTGCCAAAACTGAGCAAAAGCGGCGATTCTATGCTCGAAATGCACGTTTTGTGCCAAAACTGAGCAAAAGCGGCGATTCTGTGCACGACACGCACGTTTTATGCCAAGAGGAGCAATTCGGTGCGTGGAACGTACGTTTTGTGCCAAAACTGAGCAAAAGCGGCGATTCAATGCTCGAAATGCACGTTTTGTGCCAAAACTGAGCATAAGCGGCGATTCTCTGCACGAAACGCGGTTTTTATCCAAAACTGAGCAAAAGCGGCGATTCTGTGCACGAAACGCACGTGTTACGCCAAAACTGAACAAAAGCGGCTATTCTGTGCAAGAAACGCACGTATTGTGCCAAAACTGAGCAAAAGCGGCGATTCTATGCTCGAAATGCACGTTTTGTGCCAAAACTGAGCATAAGCGGCGATTCTGTGCACGAAACGCACGTATTGTGCCAAAACTGAGCAAAAGCGGCGATTCTAGGCTCGAAATGCACGTTTTGTGCCAAAACTGAGCAAAAGCGGCGATTCTGTGCACGAAACGCACGTTTTATGCCATGAGGAGCAATTCGGTGCTTGGAACGCACGTTTTGTGCCAAAGCTGAGCAAAAGCGACGATTCTGTGCACGAAACGCTCGTTCTGTGCCAAAACTGAGCAAAAGCGGCGATTCTGTGCACGAAACGCACGAATTGTGCCAAAACTGAGCAAAAGCGGCGATTCTATGCTCGAAATGCACGTTTTGTGCCAAAACTGAGCAAAAGCGGCGATTCTGTGCACGACACGCACGTTTTATGCCAAGAGGAGCAATTCGGTGCGTGGAACGTACGTTTTGTGCCAAAACTGGGCAAAAGCGGCGATTCTGTGCACGAAACACAGGATTTGTGCCAAAACTAAGCAAAAGCGACGATTCTGTGCACGAAACGCACGTTATGTGCCAAAAGGAGAAATTCGGAGCGTAAAACGCACGTTTTGTGCCAAAACTGGTCAAAAGCTGCGATTCTGTGCACGAAACACAGGATTTGTGCCAAAACTAAGCAAAAGCGACGATTCTGTGCACGAAACGCACGTTTTGTGCCGAAACTGAGCAAAAGCGGCGATTCTGTGCACGAAACGCAGGTTTTGTGCCAAAACTGAGCAAAAGCGGCGATTCTATGCACGAAACGCTCGTTTTGTGCCAAAACTGAGCAAAAGCGGCGATTCTGTGCACGAAACGCACGTATTGTGCCAAAACTGAGCAAAAGCGGCGATTCTATGCTCGAAATGCACGTTTTGTGCCAAAACTGAGCAAAAGCGGCGATTCTGTGCACGACACGCACGTTTTATGCCAAGAGGAGCAATTCGGTGCGTGGAACGTACGTTTTGTGCCAAAACTGAGCAAAAGCGGCGATTCAATGCTCGAAATGCACGTTTTGTGCCAAAACTGAGCATAAGCGGCGATTCTCTGCACGAAACGCGGTTTTTATCCAAAACTGAGCAAAAGCGGCGATTCTGTGCACGAAACGCACGTGTTACGCCAAAACTGAACAAAAGCGGCTATTCTGTGCAAGAAACGCACGTATTGTGCCAAAACTGAGCAAAAGCGGCGATTCTATGCTCGAAATGCACGTTTTGTGCCAAAACTGAGCATAAGCGGCGATTCTGTGCACGAAACGCACGTATTGTGCCAAAACTGAGCAAAAGCGGCGATTCTAGGCTCGAAATGCACGTTTTGTGCCAAAACTGAGCAAAAGCGGCGATTCTGTGCACGAAACGCACGTTTTATGCCATGAGGAGCAATTCGGTGCTTGGAACGCACGTTTTGTGCCAAAGCTGAGCAAAAGCGACGATTCTGTGCACGAAACGCTCGTTCTGTGCCAAAACTGAGCAAAAGCGGCGATTCTGTGCACGAAACGCACGAATTGTGCCAAAACTGAGCAAAAGCGGCGATTCTATGCTCGAAATGCACGTTTTGTGCCAAAACTGAGCAAAAGCGGCGATTCTGTGCACGACACGCACGTTTTATGCCAAGAGGAGCAATTCGGTGCGTGGAACGTACGTTTTGTGCCAAAACTGGGCAAAAGCGGCGATTCTGTGCACGAAACACAGGATTTGTGCCAAAACTAAGCAAAAGCGACGATTCTGTGCACGAAACGCACGTTATGTGCCAAAAGGAGAAATTCGGAGCGTAAAACGCACGTTTTGTGCCAAAACTGGTCAAAAGCTGCGATTCTGTGCACGAAACACAGGATTTGTGCCAAAACTAAGCAAAAGCGACGATTCTGTGCACGAAACGCACGTTTTGTGCCGAAACTGAGCAAAAGCGGCGATTCTGTGCACGAAACGCAGGTTTTGTGCCAAAACTGAGCAAAAGCGGCGATTCTATGCACGAAACGCTCGTTTTGTGCCAAAACTGAGCAAAAGCGGCGATTCTGTGCACGAAACGCACGTATTGTGCCAAAACTGAGCAAAAGCGGCGATTCTATGCTCGAAATGCACGTTTTGTGCCAAAACTGAGCAAAAGCGGCGATTCTGTGCACGACACGCACGTTTTATGCCAAGAGGAGCAATTCGGTGCGTGGAACGTACGTTTTGTGCCAAAACTGAGCAAAAGCGGCGATTCAATGCTCGAAATGCACGTTTTGTGCCAAAACTGAGCATAAGCGGCGATTCTCTGCACGAAACGCGGTTTTTATCCAAAACTGAGCAAAAGCGGCGATTCTGTGCACGAAACGCACGTGTTACGCCAGAACTGAACAAAAGCGGCTATTCTGTGCAAGAAACGCACGTATTGTGCCAAAACTGAGCAAAAGCGGCGATTCTATGCTCGAAATGCACGTTTTGTGCCAAAACTGAGCATAAGCGGCGATTCTGTGCACGAAACGCACGTATTGTGCCAAAACTGAGCAAAAGCGGCGATTCTAGGCTCGAAATGCACGTTTTGTGCCAAAACTGAGCAAAAGCGGCGATTCTGTGCACGAAACGCACGTTTTATGCCATGAGGAGCAATTCGGTGCGTGGAACGCACGTTTTGTGCCAAAGCTGAGCAAAAGCGACGATTATGTGCACGAAACGCTCGTTTTGTGCCAAAACTGAGCAAAAGCGGCGATTCTGTGCACGAAACGCACGTATTGTGCCAAAACTGAGCAAAAGCGGCGATTCTGTGCGCGCAACGCTCGTTTTGTGCCAAAACTGAGCAAAAGCGGCGATTCTGTGCACGAAACACAGGATTTGTGCCAAGAGGAGCAATTCGGTGCGTGGAACGTACGTTTTGTGCCAAAACTGGGCAAAAGCGGCGATTCTGTGCACGAAACACAGGATTTGTGCCAAAAATAAGCAAAAGCGACGATTCTGTGCACGAAACGCACGTTATGTGCCAAAAGGAGAAATTCGGAGCGTAAAACGCACGTTTTGTGCCAAAACTGGTCAAAAGCTGCGATTCTGTGCACGAAACACAGGATTTGTGCCAAAACTAAGCAAAAGCGACGATTCTGTGCACGAAACGCACGTTTTGTGCCGAAACTGAGCAAAAGCGGCGATTCTATGCTCGAGATGCACGTATTGTGCCAAAACTGAGCAAAAGCGGCGATTCTGTGCGCGCAACGCTCGTTTTGTGCCAAAACTGAGCAAAAGCGGCGATTCTGTGCACGAAACACAGGATTTGTGCCCAAACTAAGCAAAAGCGACGATTCTGTGCACGAAACGCACGTTTTGTGCCATAACTGAGCAAAAGCGGCGATTCTATGCTCGAAATGCACGTATTGTGCCAAAACTGAGCAAAAGCGGCGATTCTATGCTCGAAATGCACGTTTTGTGCCAAAACTGAGCAAAAGCGGCGATTCTGTTCACGAAACGCACGTCATGTGCCAAAAGGAGAATATCGGGCCGTAACACGCACGTTTTGTGCCAAAACTGAGTAAAAGCGGCGATTTTATGTACGAAACGCACGTTTTATGCCAAGAGGAGCAATTCGGTGCGTGGAACGCACGTTTTGTGCCCAAACTGAGCAAAAGCGGCGATTCTGTGCACGAAACGCACGTTTTGTGCCAAAACTGAGCAAAAGCGGCGATTCAGTGCACGAAACGCACGTTTTGTGCCAAAGCTGAGCAAAAGCGGCGATTCTGTGCACGAAGCGCACGTTATGTGCCAAAAGGAGAAATTCGGAGCGTAAAACGCACGTTTTGTGCCAAAACTGGGCAAAAGCGGCGATTCTGTGCACGAAACGCACGTTTTGTGCCAAAACTGAGCAAAAGCGGCGATTCTGTGCACGAAACGCACGTATTGTGCAATAGCTGAGCAAAAGCGGCGATTCTGTGCACGAAGCGCACGTTATGTGCCAAAAGGAGAAATTCGGAGCGTAAAACGCAGGTTTTGTGCCAAAACTGGGCAAAAGCGGCGATTCTGTGCACGAAACACAGGATTTGTGCCAAAACTAAGCAAAAGCGACGATTCTGTACACGAAACGCACGTTTTGTGCCAAAACTGAGCAAAAGCAGCGATTCTGTGCACGAACCGCACGTTTTGTGCCAAAACTGAGCAAAAGCGGCGATTCTATGCACGAAAAGCACGTTTTGTGCCAAAACTGAGCAAAAGCGGCGATTCTGTGCACGAAACGCACGTTTTGTGCCAAAACTGAGCAAAAGCGGCGATTCTATGCACGAAAAGCACGTTTTGTGCCAAAACTGAGCATAAGCGGCGATTCTCTGCACGAAACGCAGGTTTCTATCCAAAACTGAGCAAAATCGGCGATTCTGTGCACGAAACGCACGTATTATGCCAAGAGGAGCAATTCGGTGCGTGGAACGCACGTTTTGTGCCAAAACTGAGCAAAAGCGGCGATTCTGTGCACGAAACGCACGTTTTGTGCCAAAACTGAGCAAAAGCGGCGATTCTGTGCACGAAACGCACGTCTTGTGCCAAAACTGCCGAAAAGCGGCGATTCTGTGCACGAAACGCACGTATTGTGCCAAAACTGAGCAAAAGCGGCGATTCTGAGCACGAAACGCACGTTTTGCTCCAAAACTGAGCAAAAGCGGCGATTCTATTCACGAAACGCTCGTTTTGTGCCAAAACTGAGCAAAAGCGGCTATTCTGTGCACGAAACGCACGTATTGTGCCAAAACTGAGCAAAAGCGGCGATTCTATGCTCGAAACGCACGTTTTGTGCCAAAACTGAGCAAAAGTGGCGATTGTGATCACGAAACGCACGTTATGTGCCAAAAGGAGAAACTCGGAGCGAAACACGCACGTTTTGTGCCAAAAATGTTCAAAAGCGGCGATTCTGTGCACGAAACGCACGTTTTGTGCCAAAACTGAGCATAAGCGGCGATTCTCTGCACGAAACGCAGGTTTTTATCCAAAACTGAGCAAAATCGGCGATTCTGTGCACGAAACGCACGTATTATGCCAAGAGGAGCAATTCGGTGCGTGGAACGCACGTTTTGTGCCAAAACTGAGCAAAAGCGGCGATTCTGTGCACGAAACGCACGTTTTGTGCCAAAACTGAGCAAAAGCGGCGATTCTGTGCACGAAACGCACGTCTTGTGCCAAAACTGCGCAAAAGCGGCGATTCTGTGCACGAAACGCACGTATTGTGCCAAAACTGAGCAAAAGCGGCGATTCTATGCTCGAAACGCACGTTTTGTGCCAAAACTGAGCAAAAGTGGCGATTGTGATCACGAAACGCACGTTATGTGCCAAAAGGAGAAACTCGGAGCGAAACACGCACGTTTTGTGCCAAAAATGTTCAAAAGCGGCGATTCTGTGCACGAAACGCACGTTTTGTGCCAAAACTGAGCAAAAGCGGCGATTCTGTGCACGAAACGCACGTCTTGTGCCAAAACTGCGCAAAAGCGGCGATTCTGTGCACGAAACGCACGTATTGTGCCAAAACTGAGCAAAAGCGGCGATTCTGAGCACGAAACGCACGTTTTGCTCCAAAACTGTGCAAAAGCGGCGATTCTATTCACGAAACGCTCGTTTTGTGCCAAAACTGAGCAAAAGCGGCTATTCTGTGCACGAAACGCACGTATTGTGCCAAACCTGAGCAAAAGCGGCGATTCTATGCTCGAAACGCACGTTTTGTGCCAAAACTGAGCAAAAGTGGCGATTGTGATCACGAAACGCACGTTATGTGCCAAAAGGAGAAACTCGGAGCGAAACACGCACGTTTTGTGCCAAAAATGTTCAAAAGCGGCGATTCTGTGCACGAAACGCACGTTTTGTGCCAAAACTGAGCAAAACCGGCGATTCTGTGCACGAAACGCACGTTTTGTGCCAAACTGAGCAAAAGCGGCGATTCTATGCACGAAAAGCACGTTTTGTGCCAAAACTGAGCATAAGCGGCGATTCTCTGCACGAAACGCAGGTTTTTATCCAAAACTGAGCAAAAGCGGCGATTCTGTGCACGAAACGCACGTATTATGCCAAGAGGAGCAATTCGGTGCGTGGAACGCACGTTTTGTGCCAAAACTGAGCAAAAGCGGCGATTCTGTGCACGAAACGCACGTTTTGTGCCAAAACTGAGCAAAAGCGGCGATTCTGTGCACGAAACGCACGTATTGTGCAATAGCTGAGCAAAAGCGGCGATTCTGTGCACGAAGCGCACGTTATGTGCCAAAAGGAGAAATTCGGAGCGTAAAACGCACGTTTTGTGCCAAAACTGGGCAAAAGCGGCGATTCTGTGCACGAAACACAGGATTTGTGCCAAAACTAAGCAAAAGCGACGATTCTGTGCACGAAACGCACGTTTTGTGCCAAAACTGAGCAAAAGCAGCGATTCTGTGCACGAACCGCACGTTTTGTGCCAAAACTGAGCAAAAGCGGCGATTCTATGCACGAAAAGCACGTTTTGTGCCAAAACTGAGCAAAAGCGGCGATTCTGTGCACGAAACGCACGTTTTGTGCCAAAACTGAGCAAAAGCGGCGATTCTATGCACGAAAAGCACGTTTTGTGCCATAACTGAGCATAAGCGGCGATTCTCTGCACGAAACGCAGGTTTTTATCCAAAACTGAGCAAAATCGGCGATTCTGTGCACGAAACGCACGTATTATGCCAAGAGGAGCAATTCGGTGCGTGGAACGCACGTTTTGTGCCAAAACTGAGCAAAAGCGGCGATTCTGTGCACGAAACGCACGTATTGTGCCAAAACTGAGCAAAAGCGGCGATTGTGATCACGAAACGCACGTTATGTGCCAAAAGGAGAAACTCGGAGCGAAACACGCACGTTTTGTGCCAAAAATGTTCAAAAGCGGCGATTCTGTGCACGAAACGCACGTTTTGTGCCAAAACTGAGCAAAACCGGCGATTCTGTGCACGAAACGCACGTTTTGTGCCAAACTGAGCAAAAGCGGCGATTCTATGCACGAAAAGCACGTTTTGTGCCAAAACTGAGCATAAGCGGCGATTCTCTGCACGAAACGCAGGTTTTTATCCAAAACTGAGCAAAAGCGGCGATTCTGTGCACGAAACGCACGTTTTGTGCCAAAACTGAGCAAAAGCGGCGATTCTATGCACGAAAAGCACGTTTTGTGCCAAAACTGAGCATAAGCGGCGATTCTCTGCACGAAACGCAGGTTTTTATCCAAAACTGAGCAAAATCGGCGATTCTGTGCACGAAACGCACGTATTATGCCAAGAGGAGCAATTCGGTGCGTGGAACGCACGTTTTGTGCCAAAACTGAGCAAAAGCGGCGATTCTGTGCACGAAACGCACGTTTTGTGCCAAAACAGCAAAAGCGGCGATTCTGTGCACGAAACGCACGTCTTGTGCCAAAACTGCGCAAAAGCGGCGATTCTGTGCACGAAACGCACGTATTGTGCCAAAACTGAGCAAAAGCGGCGATTCTGAGCACGAAACGCACGTTTTGCTCCAAAACTGAACAAAAGCGGCGATTCTATGCTCGAAACGCACGTTTTGTGCCAAAACTGAGCAAAAGTGGCGATTGTGATCACGAAACGCACGTTATGTGCCAAAAGGAGAAACTCGGAGCGAAACACGCACGTTTTGTGCCAAAAATGTTCAAAAGCGGCGATTCTGTGCACGAAACGCGCGTTTTGTGCCAAAACTGAGCAAAACCGGCGATTCTGTGCACGAAACGCACGTTTTGTGCCAAAACTGAACAAAAGCGGCGATTCTGTGCACGAAACCCACGCTTTGTAGCAAAACTGACCAAAAACGGCGATTCTGTGCACGAAAAGCACGTTTTGTGCCAAAACTGAGCATAAGCGGCGATTCTCTGCCCGAAACGCAGGTTTTTATCCAAAACTGAGCAAAAGCGGCGATTCTGTGCACGAAACGCACGTTATGTGCCAAAAGGAGAATTTCGGAGCGTAAAACGCACGTTTTGTGCCCAAACTGAGCAAAAGCGGCGATTCTGTGCACGAAACGCACGTTTTGTGCCAAAACTGAGCAAAAGCGGCGATTCAGTGCACGAAACGCACGTTTTGTGCCAAAGCTGAGCAAAAGCGGCGATTCTGTGCACGAAGCGCACGTTATGTGCCAAAAGGAGAAATTCGGAGCGTAAAACGCACGTTTTGTGCCAAAACTGGGCAAAAGCGGCGATTCTATGCTCGAAATGCACATTTTGTGCCAAAACTGAGCAAAAGCGGCGATTCTATGCTCGAAATGCATGTTTTGCCGCCAAAACTGAGCAAAAGCGGCGATTCTGTGCACGAAACGCACGTATTGTGCCAAAACTGAGCAAAAGCCGCGATTCTATGCTCGAAATGCACGTTTTGTGCTAAAACTGAGCATAAGCGCCGAAACTCTGCACGAAACGCAGATTTTTATCCAAAACTGGGCAAAAAAGGCGATTCTGTGCACGAAACGCACGTTTTATGCCAAGAGGAGCAATTCGGAGCGTGGAACGCACGTTTTGTGCCAAAACTGAGCAAAAGCGGCGATTCTGTGCACGAAACGCACGTTTTGTGCCAAAACTGAGCAAAAGCGGCGATTCTGTGCACGAAACGCACGTATTGTGCAATAGCTGAGCAAAAGCGGCGATTCTGTGCACGAAGCGCACGTTATGTGCCAAAAGGAGAAATTCGGAGCGTAAAACGCACGTTTTGTGCCAAAACTGGGCAAAAGCGGCGATCCTGTGCACGAAACACAGGATTTGTGCCAAAACTAAGCAAAAGCGACGATTCTGTGCACGAAACGCACGTTTTGTGCCAAAACTGAGCAAAAGCGGCGATTCTATGCACGAAAAGCACGTTTTGTGCCAAAACTGAGCATAAGCGGCGATTCTCTGCACGAAACGCAGGTTTTTATCCAAAACTGAGCAAAAGCGGCGATTCTGTGCACGAAACGCACGTATTATGCCAAGGGGAGCAATTCGGTGCGTGGAACGCACGTTTTGTGCCAAAACTGAGCAAAAGCGGCGATTCTGTGCACGAAACGCACGTTTTGTGCCAAAACTGAGCAAAAGCGGCGATTCTGTGCACGAAACGCACGTATTGTGCAATAGCTGAGCAAAAGCGGCGATTCTGTGCACGAAGCGCACGTTATGTGCCAAAAGGAGAAATTCGGAGCGTAAAACGCACGTTTTGTGCCAAAACTGGGCAAAAGCGGCGATTCTGTGCACGAAACACAGGATTTGTGCCAAAACTAAGCAAAAGCGACGATTCTGTGCATGAAACGCACGTTTTGTGCCAAAACTGAGCAAAAGCAGCGATTCTGTGCACGAACCGCACGTTTTGTGCCAAAACTGAGCAAAAGCGGCGATTCTATGCACGAAAAGCACGTTTTGTGCCAAAACTGAGCAAAAGCGGCGATTCTGTGCACGAAACGCACGTTTTGTGCCAAAACTGAGCAAAAGCGGCGATTCTATGCACGAAAAGCACGTTTTGTGCCAAAACTGAGCATAAGCGGCGATTCTCTGCACGAAACGCAGGTTTTTATCCAAAACTGAGCAAAAGCGGCGATTCTGTGCACGAAACGCACGTATTATGCCAAGAGGAGCAATTCGGTGCGTGGAACGCACGTTTTGTGCCAAAACTGAGCAAAAGCGGCGATTCTGTGCACGAAACACACGTTTTGTGCCAAAACTGAGCAAAAGCGGCGATTCTGTGCACGAAACGCACGTCTTGTGCCAAAACTGCGCAAAAGCGGCGATTCTGTGCACGAAACGCACGTATTGTGCCAAAACTGAGCAAAAGCGGCGATTCTGAGCACGAAACGCACGTTCTGCTCCAAAACTGAGCAAAAGCGGCGATTCTATTCACGAAACGCTCGTTTTGTGCCAAAACTGAGCAAAAGCGGCGATTCTGTGCCCGAAACGCACGTTATGTGCCAAATGGAGAAATTCTGTGCGTAAAACGCACGTTTTGTGCCAAAACTGTGCAAAAGCGGCGATTCTGTGCACGAAACACAGGATTTGTGCCAAAAATGAGCAAAAGCGGCGATTCTGTGCACGAAACGCACGTTTTGTGCCAAAACTGAGCAAAAGCGGCGGTTCTGTGCACGAAACGCACGTTTTGTGCCACAACTGAGCAAAAGCGGCGATTCTGTGCACGCAACGCACGTTTTGTGCCAAAACTGAGCAAAAGCGGCGATTCTATGCTCGAAATGCACGTTTTCCAACCAAAACTGAGCAAAAGCGGCGATTCTGTGCACGAAACGCACGTGTTGCGCCAAAACTGAACAAAAGCGGCGATTCTGTGCACGAAACGCACGTATTGTGCCAAAACTGAGCAAAAGCGGCGATTCTATGCTCGAAATGCACGTTTTGTGCCAAAACTGAGCATAAGCGGCGATTCTCTGCACGAAACGCAGGTTTTTATCCAAAACTGGGCAAAAGCGGCGATTCTGTGCACGAAACGCACGTTTTATGCCAAGAGGAGTAATTCGGAGCGTGGAACGCACGTTTTGAGAGAAAACTGAGCAAAAACGGCGATTCTGTGCACGAAACGCACGTTTTGTGCCAAAACTGAGCAAAAGCGGGGATTCTGTGCACGAAACGCAAGTATTGTGCAATAGCTGAGCAAAAGCGGCGATTCTGTGCACGAAGCGCACGTTATGTGCCAAAAGGAGAAATTCGGAGCGTAAAACGCACGTTTTGTGCCAAAACTGGGCAAAAGCGGCGATTCTGTGCACGAAACACAGGATTTGTGCCAAAACTAAGCAAAAGCGACGATTCTGTGCATGAAACGCACGTTTTGTGCCAAAACTGAGCAAAAGCAGCGATTCTGTGCACGAACCGCACGTTTTGTGCCAAAACTGAGCAAAAGCGGCGATTCTATGCACGAAAAGCACGTTTTGTGCCAAAACTGAGCAAAAGCGGCGATTCTGTGCACGAAACGCACGTTTTGTGCCAAAACTGAGCAAAAGCGGCGATTCTATGCACGAAAAGCACGTTTTGTGCCAAAACTAAGCATAAGCGGCGATTCTCTGCACGAAACGCACGTATTGTGCCAAAACTGAGCAAAAGCGGCGATTCTATGCTCGAAACGCACGTTTTGTGCCAAAACTGAGCAAAAGTGGCGATTCTGATCACGAAACGCACGTTATGTGCCAAAAGGAGAAATTCGGAGCGAAACACGCACGTTTTGTGCCAAAACTGTTCAAAAGCGGCGATTCTGTGCACGAAACGCACGTTTTGTGCCAAAACTGAGCAAAACCGGCGATTCTGTGCACGAAACGCACGTTTTGTGCCAAAACTGAACAAAAGCGGCGATTCTGTGCACGAAACCCACGCTTTGTAGCAAAACTGACCAAAAACGGCGATTCTGTGCACGAAAAGCACGTTTTGTGCCAAAACTGAGCATAAGCGGCGATTCTCTGCCCGAAACGCAGGTTTTTATCCAAAACTGAGCAAAAGCGGCGATTCTGTGCACGAACCGCACGTTTTGTGCCAAAACTGAGCAAAAGCGGCGATTCTATGTACGAAACGCACGTTTTGTTGCAAAACAGCAAAAGCGGCTATTCTGTGCACGAAACGCATGTATTGTGCCAAAACTGAGCAAAAGCGGCGATTCTGTGCACGAAACGCACGTTTTGTGCCAAAACTGAGCAAAAGTGGCGATTCTGATCACGAAACGCACGTTATGTGCCAAAAGGAGAAATTCGGAGCGAAACACGCACGTTTTGTGCCAAAACTGTTCAAAAGCTGCGATTCTGTGCACGAAACACATAATTTGTGAAAAAACTAAGCAAAAGCGACGATTCTGTGCACGAAACGCACGTTTTGTGCCAAAACTGAGCAAAAGCGGTGATTCTATGCACGAAACGCTCGTTTTGTGCCAAAACTGAGCAAAAGCGGCGATTCTGTGCACGAAAGGCACGTTTTGTTGCAAAACAGCAAAAGCGGCTATTCTGTGCACGAAACGCATGTATTGTGCCAAAACTGAGCAAAAGCGGCGATTCTGTGCACGAAACGCACGTTTTGTGCCAAAACTGAGCAAAAGCGGCGATTCTGTGCACGAAACGCACGTTTTGTTGCAAAACTGAGCAAAAACGGCGATTCTGTGCACGAAACGCACGTTTTGTTGCAAAACTGAGCAAAAGCGGCTATTCTGTGCACGAAACGCACGTATTGTGCCAAAACTGAGCAAAAGCGGCGATTCCATGCTCGAAATGCACGTTTTGTGCCAAAACTGAGCATAAGCGGCGATTCTCTGCACGAAACGCAGGTTTTTATCCAAAACTGAGCAAAAGCGGCGATTCTGTGCACGAAACGCACGTATTGTGAAAAAACTGAGCAAAAGCGGCGATTCTGAGCACGAAACGCACGTTTTGTTCCAAAACTGAGCAAAAGCGGCGATTCTATGCACGAAACGCTCGTTTTGTGCCAAAACTGAGCAAAAGCGGCTATTCTGTGCACGAAACGCACGTATTGTGACAAAAGGAGAAATTCGGAGCGTAACACGCACGTTTTGTGCCAAAAGTGAATTAAAGCGGCGATTCTATACACGAAACGCACGTTTTGTGCCAAAACTGAGCAAAAGCGGCGATTCTATGCACGAAAAGCACGTTTTGTGCCAAAACTGAGCATAAGCGGCGATTCTCTGCACGAAACGCAGGTTTTTATCCAAAACTGAGCAAAAGCGGCGATTCTGTGCACGAAACGCACGTATTATGCCAAGAGGAGCAATTCGGCGCGTGGAACGCACGTTTTGTGGCAAAACTGAGCAAAAGCGGCGATTCTGTGCACGAAACGCACGTTTTGTGCCACAACTGAGCAAAAGCGGCGATTCTATGCTCGAAATGCACGTTTTGCCGCCAAAACTGAGCAAAAGCGGCGATTCTGTGCACGAAACGCACGTGTTGCGCCAAAACTGAACAAAAGCGGCGATTCTGTGCACGAAACGCACGTATTGTGCCAAAACTGCGCAAAAGCGGCGATTCTATGCTCGAAATGCACGTTTTGTGCCAAAACTGAGCATAAGCGGCGATTCTCTGCACGAAACGCAGGTTTTTATCCAAAACTGGGCAAAAGCGGCGATTCTGTGCACGAAACGCACGTTTTATGCCAAGAGGAGTAATTCGGAGCGTGGAACGCACGTTTTGTGCCAAAACTGAGCAAAAGCGGCGATTCAATGCACGAAACGCACGTTTTGTGCCAAAACTGAGCAAAAGCGGCGATTCTGTGAACGAAACGCACGTTTTGTGCCAAAACAGCGCAAAAGCGGCGATTCCTTGCACGAAAAGCACGTTTTGTGCCTAAACTGAGCATAAGCGGCGATTCTCTGCACGAAACGCAGGTTTTTATCCTAGCCTGAGCAAAAGCGGCGATTCTGTGCACGAACCGCACGTTTTGTGCCAAAACTGAGCAAAAGCGGCGATTCTATGTACGAAATGCACGTTTTGTTGCAAAACAGCAAAAGCGGCTATTATGTGCACGAAACGCATGTATTGTGCCAAAACTGAGCAAAAGCGGCGATTCTGTGCACGAAACGCACGTTTTGTGCCAAAACTGAGCAAAAGTGGCGATTCTGATCACGAAACGCACGTTATGTGCCAAAAGGAGAAATTCGGAGCGAAACACGCACGTTTTGTGCCAAAACTGTTCAAAAGCGGCGATTCTGTGCACGAAACGCACGTTTTGTGCCAAAACTGAGCAAAACCGGCGATTCTGTGCACGAACCGCACGTTTTGTGCCAAAACTGAGCAAAAGCGGCGATTCTATGTACGAAAAGCACGTTTTGTGCCAAAACTGAGCAAAAGCGACGATTCTGTGCTAGAAACACAGGATTTGTGCCAAAACTGAGCAAAAGCGGCGATTCTGTGCACGAAGCGCACGTTATGTGCCAAAAGGAGAAATTCGGAGCGCAAAACGCACGTTTTGTGCCAAAACTGGGCAAAAGCTGCGATTCTGTGCACGAAACACATAATTTGTGAAAAAACTAAGCAAAAGCGACGATTCTGTGCACGAAACGCACGTTTTGTGCCAAAACTGAGCAAAAGCGGTGATTCTATGCACGAAACGCTCGTTTTGTGCCAAAACTGAGCAAAAGCGGCGATTCTGTGCACGAAAGGCACGTTTTGTTGCAAAACAGCAAAAGCGGCTATTCTGTGCACAAAACGCACGTATTGTGCCAAAACTGAGCAAAAGCCGCGATTCTGAGCACGAAACGCACGTTTTATGAAAAGAGGAGCAATTCGGTGCGTGGAACGCACGTTTTGTGCCAAAACTGAGCAAAAGCGGCGATTCTGTGCACGAAACGCACGTTTTGTTGCAAAACTGAGCAAAAACGGCGATTCTGTGCACGTAACGCACGTTTTGTTGCAAAACTGAGCAAAAGCGGCTATTCTGTGCACGAAACGCTCGTTTTGTGCCAAAACTGAGCAAAAGCGGCGATTCTGTGCACAACACGCACGTATTGTGCCAAAACTGAGCATAAGCGGCGATTCTCTGCACGAAACGCAGGTTTTTATCCAAAACTGAGCAAAAGCGGCGATTCTGTGGACGAAGCGCACGTTATGTGCCAAAAGGAGAAATTCGGAGCGTAAAACGCACGTTTTGTGCCAAAACTGAGCAAAAGCGGCGATTTTATGATCGAAACGCACGTTTTGTGCCAAAACTGAGTAAAAGATGCGATTCTGTGCACGAAACGCAGGTTTTGTGCCAAAACTGAGCAAAAGCGGCGATTCTATGCACGAAACGCTCGTTTTGTGCCAAAACTGAGCAAAAGCGGCGATTCTGTGCACGAAACGCACGTTTTGTAGCAAAACTGAGCAGAAACGGCGATTCTGTGCACGAAAAGTATGTTTTGTGCCAAAACTGAGCATAAGCGGCGATTCTCTGCCCGAAACGCAGGTTTTTATCCAAAACTGAGCAAAAGCGGCGATTCTGTGGACGAAGCGCACGTTATGTGCCAAAAGGAGAAATTCGGAGCGTAAAACGCACGTTTTGTGCCAAAACTGAGCAAAAGCGGCGATTTTATGAACGAAACGCACGTTTTGTGCCAAAACTGAGTAAAAGATGCGATTCTGTGCACGAAACGCAGGTTTTGTGCCAAAACTGAGCAAAAGCGGCGATTCTATGCACGAAACGCTCGTTTTGTGCCAAAACTGAGCAAAAGCGGCGATTCTGTGCACGAAACGCACGTATTGTGCCAAAACTGAGCAAAAGCGGCGATTCTATGCTCGAAATGCACGTTTTGTGCCAAAACTGAGCAAAAGCGGCGATTCTGTGCACGACACGCACGTTTTATGCCAAGAGGAGCAATTCGGTGCGTGGAACGTACGTTTTGTGCCAAAACTGAGCAAAAGCGGCGATTCAATGCTCGAAATGCACGTTTTGTGCCAAAACTGAGCATAAGCGGCGATTCTCTGCACGAAACGCGGTTTTTATCCAAAACTGAGCAAAAGCGGCGATTCTGTGCACGAAACGCACGTGTTACGCCAAAACTGAACAAAAGCGGCTATTCTGTGCAAGAAACGCACGTATTGTGCCAAAACTGAGCAAAAGCGGCGATTCTATGCTCGAAATGCACGTTTTGTGCCAAAACTGAGCATAAGCGGCGATTCTGTGCACGAAACGCACGTATTGTGCCAAAACTGAGCAAAAGCGGCGATTCTAGGCTCGAAATGCACGTTTTGTGCCAAAACTGAGCAAAAGCGGCGATTCTGTGCACGAAACGCACGTTTTATGCCATGAGGAGCAATTCGGTGCTTGGAACGCACGTTTTGTGCCAAAGCTGAGCAAAAGCGACGATTCTGTGCACGAAACGCTCGTTCTGTGCCAAAACTGAGCAAAAGCGGCGATTCTGTGCACGAAACGCACGAATTGTGCCAAAACTGAGCAAAAGCGGCGATTCTATGCTCGAAATGCACGTTTTGTGCCAAAACTGAGCAAAAGCGGCGATTCTGTGCACGACACGCACGTTTTATGCCAAGAGGAGCAATTCGGTGCGTGGAACGTACGTTTTGTGCCAAAACTGGGCAAAAGCGGCGATTCTGTGCACGAAACACAGGATTTGTGCCAAAACTAAGCAAAAGCGACGATTCTGTGCACGAAACGCACGTTATGTGCCAAAAGGAGAAATTCGGAGCGTAAAACGCACGTTTTGTGCCAAAACTGGTCAAAAGCTGCGATTCTGTGCACGAAACACAGGATTTGTGCCAAAACTAAGCAAAAGCGACGATTCTGTGCACGAAACGCACGTTTTGTGCCGAAACTGAGCAAAAGCGGCGATTCTGTGCACGAAACGCAGGTTTTGTGCCAAAACTGAGCAAAAGCGGCGATTCTATGCACGAAACGCTCGTTTTGTGCCAAAACTGAGCAAAAGCGGCGATTCTGTGCACGAAACGCACGTGTTACGCCAGAACTGAACAAAAGCGGCTATTCTGTGCAAGAAACGCACGTATTGTGCCAAAACTGAGCAAAAGCGGCGATTCTATGCTCGAAATGCACGTTTTGTGCCAAAACTGAGCATAAGCGGCGATTCTGTGCACGAAACGCACGTATTGTGCCAAAACTGAGCAAAAGCGGCGATTCTAGGCTCGAAATGCACGTTTTGTGCCAAAACTGAGCAAAAGCGGCGATTCTGTGCACGAAACGCACGTTTTATGCCATGAGGAGCAATTCGGTGCGTGGAACGCACGTTTTGTGCCAAAGCTGAGCAAAAGCGACGATTATGTGCACGAAACGCTCGTTTTGTGCCAAAACTGAGCAAAAGCGGCGATTCTGTGCACGAAACGCACGTATTGTGCCAAAACTGAGCAAAAGCGGCGATTCTGTGCGCGCAACGCTCGTTTTGTGCCAAAACTGAGCAAAAGCGGCGATTCTGTGCACGAAACACAGGATTTGTGCCAAGAGGAGCAATTCGGTGCGTGGAACGTACGTTTTGTGCCAAAACTGGGCAAAAGCGGCGATTCTGTGCACGAAACACAGGATTTGTGCCAAAACTAAGCAAAAGCGACGATTCTGTGCACGAAACGCACGTTATGTGCCAAAAGGAGAAATTCGGAGCGTAAAACGCACGTTTTGTGCCAAAACTAAGCAAAAGCGACGATTCTGTGCACGAAACGCACGTTTTGTGCCGAAACTGAGCAAAAGCGGCGATTCTATGCTCGAGATGCACGTATTGTGCCAAAACTGAGCAAAAGCGGCGATTCTGTGCGCGCAACGCTCGTTTTGTGCCAAAACTGAGCAAAAGCGGCGATTCTGTGCACGAAACACAGGATTTGTGCCAAAACTAAGCAAAAGCGACGATTCTGTGCACGAAACGCACGTTTTGTGCCATAACTGAGCAAAAGCGGCGATTCTATGCTCGAAATGCACGTATTGTGCCAAAACTGAGCAAAAGCGGCGATTCTATGCTCGAAATGCACGTTTTGTGCCAAAACTGAGCAAAAGCGGCGATTCTGTTCACGAAACGCACGTCATGTGCCAAAAGGAGAATATCGGGCCGTAACACGCACGTTTTGTGCCAAAACTGAGTAAAAGCGGCGATTTTATGTACGAAACGCACGTTTTATGCCAAGAGGAGCAATTCGGTGCGTGGAACGCACGTTTTGTGCCCGAACTGAGCAAAAGCGGCGATTCTGTGCACGAAACGCACGTTTTGTGCCAAAACTGAGCAAAAGCGGCGATTCAGTGCACGAAACGCACGTTTTGTGCCAAAGCTGAGCAAAAGCGGCGATTCTGTGCACGAAGCGCACGTTATGTGCCAAAAGGAGAAATTCGGAGCGTAAAACGCACGTTTTGTGCCAAAACTGGGCAAAAGCGGCGATTCTATGCTCGAAATGCACATTTTGTGCCAAAACTGAGCAAAAGCGGCGATTCTGTGCACGAAACGCACGTTTTGTGCCAAAACTGAGCAAAAGCGGCGATTCTGTGCACGAAACGCACGTATTGTGCAATAGCTGAGCAAAAGCGGCGATTCTGTGCACGAAGCGCACGTTATGTGCCAAAAGGAGAAATTCGGAGCGTAAAACGCACGTTTTGTGCCAAAACTGGGCAAAAGCGGCGATTCTGTGCACGAAACACAGGATTTGTGCCAAAACTAAGCAAAAGCGACGATTCTGTGCACGAAACGCACGTTATGTGCCAAAAGGAGAAATTCGGAGCGTAAAACGCACGTTTTGTGCCAAAACTGGTCAAAAGCTGCGATTCTGTGCACGAAACACAGGATTTGTGCCAAAACTAAGCAAAAGCGACGATTCTGTGCACGAAACGCACGTTTTGTGCCGAAACTGAGCAAAAGCGGCGATTCTATGCTCGAGATGCACGTATTGTGCCAAAAATGAGCAAAAGCGGCGATTCTGTGCGCGCAACGCTCGTTTTGTGCCAAAACTGAGCAAAAGCGGCGATTCTGAGCACGAAACACAGGATTTGTGCCAAAACTAAGCAAAAGCGACGATTCTGTGCACGAAACGCACGTTTTGTGCCATAACTGAGCAAAAGCGGCGATTCTATGCTCGAAATGCACGTATTGTGCCAAAACTGAGCAAAAGCGGCGATTCTATGCTCGAAATGCACGTTTTGTGCCAAAACTGAGCAAAAGCGGCGATTCTGTTCACGAAACGCACGTCATGTGCCAAAAGGAGAATATCGGGCCGTAACACGCACGTTTTGTGCCAAAGCTGAGCAAAAGCGGCGATTCTGTGCACGAAACGCACGTTTTATGCCAAGAGGAGCAATTCGGAGCGTGGAACGCACGTTTTGTGCCAAAACTGAGCAAAAGCGGCGATTCTGTGCACGAAACGCACGTTTTGTGCCAAAACTGAGCATAAGCGGCGATTCTCTGCACGAAACGCAGGTTTTTATCCAAAACTGAGCAAAAGCGGCGATTCTGTGCACGAAACGCACGTATTATGCCAAGAGGAGCAATTCGATGCGTGGAACGCACGTTTTGTGCCAAAACTGAGCAAAAGCGGCGATTCTGTGCACGAAACGCACGTTTTGTGCCAAAACTGAGCAAAAGCGGCGATTCTGTGCACGAAACGCACGTATTGTGCAATAGCTGAGCAAAAGCGGCGATTCTGTGCACGAAGCGCACGTTATGTGCCAAGAGGAGAAATTCGGAGCGTAAAACGCACGTTTTGTGCCAAAACTGGGCAAAAGCGGCGATTCTGTGCACGAAACACAGGATTTATGCCAAAACTAAGCAAAAGCGACGATTCTGTGCACGAAACGCACGTTTTGTGCCAAACTGAGCAAAAGCGGCGATTCTATGCACGAAAAGCACGTTTTGTGCCAAAACTGAGCATAAGCGGCGATTCTCTGCACGAAACGCAGGTTTTTATCCAAAACTGAGCAAAAGCGGCGATTCTGTGCACGAAACGCACGTATTATGCCAAGAGGAGCAATTCGGTGCGTGGAACGCACGTTTTGTGCCAAAACTGAGCAAAAGCGGCGATTCTGTGCACGAAACGCACGTTTTGTGCCAAAACTGAGCAAAAGCGGCGATTCTGTGCACGAAACGCACGTATTGTGCAATAGCTGAGCAAAAGCGGCGATTCTGTGCACGAAGCGCACGTTATGTGCCAAAAGGAGAAATTCGGAGCGTAAAACGCAGGTTTTGTGCCAAAACTGGGCAAAAGCGGCGATTCTGTGCACGAAACACAGGATTTGTGCCAAAACTAAGCAAAAGCGACGATTCTGTGCACGAAACGCACGTTTTGTGCCAAAACTGAGCAAAAGCAGCGATTCTGTGCACGAACCGCACGTTTTGTGCCAAAACTGAGCAAAAGCGGCGATTCTATGCACGAAAAGCACGTTTTGTGCCAAAACTGAGCAAAAGCGGCGATTCTGTGCACGAAACGCACGTTTTGTGCCAAAACTGAGCAAAAGCGGCGATTCTATGCACGAAAAGCACGTTTTGTGCCAAAACTGAGCATAAGCGGCGATTCTCTGCACGAAACGCAGGTTTTTATCCAAAACTGAGCAAAATCGGCGATTCTGTGCACGAAACGCACGTATTATGCCAAGAGGAGCAATTCGGTGCGTGGAACGCACGTTTTGTGCCAAAACTGAGCAAAAGCGGCGATTCTGTGCACGAAACGCACGTTTTGTGCCAAAACTGAGCAAAAGCGGCGATTCTGTGCACGAAACGCACGTCTTGTGCCAAAACTGCGCAAAAGCGGCGATTCTGTGCACGAAACGCACGTATTGTGCCAAAACTGAGCAAAAGCGGCGATTCTGAGCACGAAACGCACGTTTTGCTCCAAAACTGAGCAAAAGCGGCGATTCTATTCACGAAACGCTCGTTTTGTGCCAAAACTGAGCAAAAGCGGCTATTCTGTGCACGAAACGCACGTATTGTGCCAAAACTGAGCAAAAGCGGCGATTCTATGCTCGAAACGCACGTTTTGTGCCAAAACTGAGCAAAAGTGGCGATTGTGATCACGAAACGCACGTTATGTGCCAAAAGGAGAAACTCGGAGCGAAACACGCACGTTTTGTGCCAAAAATGTTCAAAAGCGGCGATTCTGTGCACGAAACGCACGTTTTGTGCCAAAACTGAGCAAAACCGGCGATTCTGTGCACGAAACGCACGTTTTGTGCCAAACTGAGCAAAAGCGGCGATTCTATGCACGAAAAGCACGTTTTGTGCCAAAACTGAGCATAAGCGGCGATTCTCTGCACGAAACGCGGGTTTTTATCCAAAACTGAGCAAAAGCGGCGATTCTGTGCACGAAACGCACGTATTATGCCAAGAGGAGCAATTCGGTGCGTGGAACGCACGTTTTGTGCCAAAACTGAGCAAAAGCGGCGATTCTGTGCACGAAACGCACGTTTTGTGCCAAAACTGAGCAAAAGCGGCGATTCTGTGCACGAAACGCACGTATTGTGCAATAGCTGAGCAAAAGCGGCGATTCTGTGCACGAAGCGCACGTTATGTGCCAAAAGGAGAAATTCGGAGCGTAAAACGCACGTTTTGTGCCAAAACTGGGCAAAAGCGGCGATTCTGTGCACGAAACACAGGATTTGTGCCAAAACTAAGCAAAAGCGACGATTCTGTGCACGAAACGCACGTTTTGTGCCAAACTGAGCAAAAGCGGCGATTCTATGCACGAAAAGCACGTTTTGTGCCAAAACTGAGCATAAGCGGCGATTCTCTGCACGAAACGCAGGTTTTTATCGAAAACTGAGCAAAATCGGCGATTCTGTGCACGAAACGCACGTTTTGTGCCAAACTGAGCAAAAGCGGCGATTCTATGCACGAAAAGCACGTTTTGTGCCAAAACTGAGCAAAAACGGCGATTCTATGCACGAAAAGCACGTTTTGTGCCAAAACTGAGCAAAAGCGGCGATTCTGTGCACGAAACGCACGTTTTGTGCCAAAACTGAGCAAAAGCGGCGATTCTATGCACGAAAAGCACGTTTTGTGCCAAAACTGAGCATAAGCGGCGATTCTCTGCACGAAACGCAGGTTTTTATCCAAAACTGAGCAAAATCGGCGATTCTGTGCACGAAACGCACGTATTATGCCAAGAGGAGCAATTCGGTGCGTGGAACGCACGTTTTGTGCCAAAACTGAGCAAAAGCGGCGATTCTGTGCACGAAACGCACGTTTTGTGCCAAAGCTGAGCAAAAGCGGCGATTCTGTGCACGAAACGCACGTATTGTGCAATAGCTGAGCAAAAGCGGCGATTCTGTGCACGAAGCGCACGTTATGTGCCAAAAGGAGAAATTCGGAGCGTAAAACGCACGTTTTGTGCCAAAACTGGGCAAAAGCGGCGATTCTGTGCACGAAACACAGGATTTGTGCCAAAACTAAGCAAAAGCGACGATTCTGTGCACGAAACGCACGTTTTGTGCCTAAACTGAGCAAAAGCAGCGATTCTGTGCACGAACCGCACGTTTTGTGCCAAAACTGAGCAAAAGCGGCGATTCTATGCACGAAAAGCACGTTTTGTGCCAAAACTGAGCAAAAGCGGCGATTCTGTGCACGAAACGCACGTTTTGTGCCAAAACTGAGCAAAAGCGGCGATTCTATGCACGAAAAGCACGTTTTGTGCCAAAACTGAGCATAAGCGGCGATTCTCTGCACGAAACGCAGGTTTTTATCCAAAACTGAGCAAAAGCGGCGATTCTGTGCACGAAACGCACGTATTATGCCAAGAGGAGCAATTCGGTGCGTGGAACGCACGTTTTGTGCCCAAACTGAGCAAAAGCGGCGATTCTGTGCACGAAACGCACGTATTGTGCCAAAACTGAGCAAAAGCCGCGATTCTATGCTCGAAATGCACGTTTTGTGCTAAAACTGAGCATAAGCGGCGAAACTCTGCACGAAACGCAGAGTTTTATCCAAAACTGGGCAAAAAAGGCGATTCTGTGCACGAAACGCACGTTTTATGCCAAGAGGAGCAATTCGGTGCGTGGAACGCACGTTTTGTGCCAAAACTGAGCAAAAGCGGCGATTCTGTGCACGAAACGCACGTTTTGTGCCAAAACTGAGCAAAAGCGGCGATTCTGTGCACGAAACGCACGTATTGTGCAATAGCTGAGCAAAAGCGGCGATTCTGTGCACGAAGCGCACGTTATGTGCCAAAAGGAGAAATTCGGAGCGTAAAACGCACGTTTTGTGCCAAAACTGGGCAAAAGCGGCGATTCTGTGCACGAAACACAGGATTTGTGCCAAAACTAAGCAAAAGCGACGATTCTGTGCACGAAACGCACGTTTTGTGCCAAACTGAGCAAAAGCGGCGATTCAATGCACGAAAAGCACGTTTTGTGCCAAAACTGAGCATAAGCTGCGATTCTCTGCACGAAACGCAGGTTTTTATCCAATACTGAGCAAAAGCGGCGATTCTGTGCACGAAACGCACGTATTATGCCAAGAGGAGCAATTCGGTGCGTGGAACGCACGTTTTGTGCCAAAACTGAGCAAAAGCGGCGATTCTGTGCACGAAACGCACGTTTTGTGCCAAAACTGAGCAAAAGCGGCGATTCTGTGCACGAAACGCACGTATTGTGCAATAGCTGAGCAAAAGCGGCGATTCTGTGCACGAAGCGCACGTTATGTGCCAAAAGGAGAAATTCGGAGCGTAAAACGCACGTTTTGTGCCAAAACTGGGCAAAAGCGGCGATTCTGTGCACGAAACACAGGATTTGTGCCAAAACTAAGCAAAAGCGACGATTCTGTGCACGAAACGCACGTTTTGTGCCAAAACTGAGCAAAAGCAGCGATTCTGTGCACGAACCGCACGTTTTGTGCCAAAACTGAGCAAAAGCGGCGATTCTATGCACGAAAAGCACGTTTTGTGCCAAAACTGAGCAAAAGCGGCGATTCTGTGCACGAAACGCACGTTTTGTGCCAAAACTGAGCAAAAGCGGCGATTCTATGCACGAAAAGCACGTTTTGTGCCAAAACTGAGCATAAGCGGCGATTCTCTGCACGAAACGCAGGTTTTTATCCAAAACTGAGCAAAAGCGGCGATTCTGTGCACGAAACGCACGTATTATGCCAAGAGGAGCAATTCAGTGCGTGGAACGCACGTTTTGTGCCAAAACTGAGCAAAAGCGGCGATTCTGTGCACGAAACGCACGTTTTGTGCCAAAACTGAGCAAAAGCGGCGATTCTGTGCACGAAACGCACGTCTTGTGCCAAAACTGCGCAAAAGCGGCGATTCTGTGCACGAAACGCACGTATTGTGCCAAAACTGAGCAAAAGCGGCGATTCTGAGCACGAAACGCACGTTTTGCTCCAAAACTGAGCAAAAGCGGCGATTCTATTCACGAAACGCTCGTTTTGTGCCAAAACTGAGCAAAAGCGGCTATTCTGTGCACGAAACGCACGTATTGTGCCAAAACTGAGCAAAAGCGGCGATTCTATGCTCGAAATGCACGTTTTGTGCTAAAACTGAGCATAAGCGGCGAAACTCTGCACGAAACGCAGAGTTTTATCCAAAACTGGGCAAAAAAGGCGATTCTGTGCACGAAACGCACGTTTTATGCCAAGAGGAGCAATTCGGTGCGTGGAACGCACGTTTTGTGCCAAAACTGAGCAAAAGCGGCGATTCTGTGCACGAAACGCACGTTTTGTGCCAAAACTGAGCAAAAGCGGCGATTCTGTGCACGAAACGCACGTATTGTGCAATAGCTGAGCAAAAGCGGCGATTCTGTGCACGAAGCGCACGTTATGTGCCAAAAGGAGAAATTCGGAGCGTAAAACGCACGTTTTGTGCCAAAACTGGGCAAAAGCGGCGATTCTGTGCACGAAACACAGGATTTGTGCCAAAACTTAGCAAAAGCGACGATTCTGTGCTAGAAACACAGGATTTGTGCCAAAACTGAGCAAAAGCGGCGATTCTGTGCACGAAACGCACGTTATGTGCCAAAAGGAGAATTTCGGGGCGTAAAACGCACGTTTTGTGCCAAAACTGGGCAAAAGCGGCGATTCTGTGCACGAAACACAGGATTTGTGCCAAAACTAAGCAAAAGCGACGATTCTGTGCACGAAACGCACGTTTTGTGCCAAACTGAGCAAAAGCGGCGATTCAATGCACGAAAAGCACGTTTTGTGCCAAAACTGAGCATAAGCTGCGATTCTCTGCACGAAACGCAGGTTTTTATCCAATACTGAGCAAAAGCGGCGATTCTGTGCACGAAACGCACGTATTATGCCAAGAGGAGCAATTCGGTGCGTGGAACGCACGTTTTGTGCCAAAACTGAGCAAAAGCGGCGATTCTGTGCACGAAACGCACGTTTTGTGCCAAAACTGAGCAAAAGCGGCGATTCTGTGCACGAAACGCACGTATTGTGCAATAGCTGAGCAAAAGCGGCGATTCTGTGCACGAAGCGCACGTTATGTGCCAAAAGGAGAAATTCGGAGCGTAAAACGCACGTTTTGTGCCAAAACTGGGCAAAAGCGGCGATTCTGTGCACGAAACACAGGATTTGTGCCAAAACTAAGCAAAAGCGACGATTCTGTGCACGAAACGCACGTTTTGTGCCAAAACTGAGCAAAAGCAGCGATTCTGTGCACGAACCGCACGTTTTGTGCCAAAACTGAGCAAAAGCAGCGATTCTATGCACGAAAAGCACGTTTTGTGCCAAAACTGAGCAAAAGCGGCGATTCTGTGCACGAAACGCACGTTTTGTGCCAAAACTGAGCAAAAGCGGCGATTCTATGCACGAAAAGCACGTTTTGTGCCAAAACTGAGCATAAGCGGCGATTCTCTGCACGAAACGCAGGTTTTTATCCAAAACTGAGCAAAAGCGGCGATTCTGTGCACGAAACGCACGTATTATGCCAAGAGGAGCAATTCGGTGCGTGGAACGCACGTTTTGTGCCAAAACTGAGCAAAAGCGGCGATTCTGTGCACGAAACGCACGTTTTGTGCCAAAACTGAGCAAAAGCGGCGATTCTGTGCACGAAACGCACGTCTTGTGCCAAAACTGCGCAAAAGCGGCGATTCTGTGCACGAAACGCACGTATTGTGCCAAAACTGAGCAAAAGCGGCGATTCTGAGCACGAAACGCACGTTTTGCTCCAAAACTGAGCAAAAGCGGCGATTCTATTCACGAAACGCTCGTTTTGTGCCAAAACTGAGCAAAAGCGGCTATTCTGTGCACGAAACGCACGTATTGTGCCAAAACTGAGCAAAAGCGGCGATTCTATGCTCGAAACGCAGATTTTTATCCAAAACTCGGCAAAAAAGGCGATTCTGTGCACGAAACGCACGTTTTATGCCAAGAGGAGCAATTCGGAGCGTGGAACGCACGTTTTGTGCCAAAACTGAGCAAAAGCGGCGATTCTGTGCACGAAACGCACGTTTTGTGCCAAAACTGAGCAAAAGCGGCGATTCTGTGCACGAAACGCACGTATTGTGCAATAGCTGAGCAAAAGCGGCGATTCTGTGCACGAAGCGCACGTTATGTGCCAAAAGGAGAAATTCGGAGCGTAAAACGCACGTTTTGTGCCAAAACTGGGCAAAAGCGGCGATTCTGTGCACGAAACACAGGATTTGTGCCAAAACTAAGCAAAAGCGACGATTCTGTGCACGAAACGCACGTTTTGTGCCAAAACTGAGCAAAAGCGGCGATTCTATGCACGAAAAGCCCGTTTTGTGCCAAAACTGAGCATAAGCGGCGATTCTCTGCACGAAACGCAGGTTTTTATCCAAAACTGAGCAAAAGCGGCGATTCTGTGCACGAAACGCACGTATTATGCCAAGAGGAGCAATTCGGTGCGTGGAACGCACGTTTTGTGCCAAAACTGAGCAAAAGCGGCGATTCTGTGCACGAAACGCACGTTTTGTGCCAAAACTGAGCAAAAGCGGCGATTCTGTGCACGAAACGCACGTCTTGTGCCAAAACTGCGCAAAAGCGGCGATTCTGTGCACGAAACGCACGTATTGTGCCAAAACTGAGCAAAAGCGGCGATTCTGAGCACGAAACGCACGTTTTGCTCCAAAACTGAGCAAAAGCGGCGATTCTATTCACGAAACGCTCGTTTTGTGCCAAAACTGAGCAAAAGCGGCTATTCTGTGCACGAAACGCACGTATTGTGCCAAAACTGAGCAAAAGCGGCGATTCTATGCTCGAAACGCACGTTTTGTGCCAAAACTGAGCAAAAGTGGCGATTCTGATCACGAAACGCACGTTATGTGCCAAAAGGAGAAATTCGGAGCGAAACACGCACGTTTTGTGCCAAAACTGTTCAAAAGCGGCGATTCTGTGCACGAAACGCACGTTTTGTGCCAAAACTGTGCAAAACCGGCGATTCTGTGCACGAAACCCACGCTTTGTAGCAAAACTGACCAAAAACGGCGATTCTGTGCACGAAAAGCACGTTTTGTGCCAAAACTGAGCATAAGCGGCGATTCTGTGCACAAAACGCACGTTTTGTGCCAAAACTGGGCAAAAGCGGCGATTCTGTGCACGAAACACAGGATTTGTGCCAAAACTAAGCAAAAGCGACGATTCTGTGCACGAAATGCACGTTTTGTGCCAAAACTGAGCAAAAGCGGCGATTCTGTGCACGAAACGCACGTTTTGTTGCAAAACAGCAAAAGCGGCTATTCTGTGCACCAAACCCATGTATTGTGCCAAAACTGAGCAAAAGCGGCGATTCTGTGCACGAAACGCACGTTTTGTGCCAAAACTGAGCAAAAGCGGCGATTCTGTGCACAAAACGCACGTATTGTGCCAAAACTGAGCAAAAGCCGCGATTCTGAGCACGAAACGCACGTTTTATGAAAAGAGGAGCAATTCGGTGCGTGGAACGCACGTTTTGTGCCAAAACTGAGCAAAAGCGGCGATTCTGTGCACGAAACGCACGTTTTGTTGCAAAACTGAGCAAAAACGGCGATTCTGTGCACGAAACGCACGTTTTGTTGCAAAACTGAGCAAAAGCGGCTATTCTGTGCACGAAACGCACGTATTGTGCCAAAACTGAGCAAAAGCGGCGATTCCATGCTCGAAATGCACGTTTTGTGCCAAAACTGAGCATAAGCGGCGATTCTCTGCACGAAACGCAGGTTTTTATCCAAAACTGAGCAAAAGCGGCGATTCTGTGCACGAAACGCACGTATTGTGAAAAAACTGAGCAAAAGCGGCGATTCTATGCACGAAACGCTCGTTTTGTGCCAAAACTGAGCAAAAGCGGCTATTCTGTGCACGAAACGCAAGTATTGTGACAAAAGGAGAAATTCGGAGCGTAACACGCACGTTTTGTGCCAAAAGTGAATTAAAGCGGCGATTCTATACACGAAACGCACGTTTTGTGCCAAAACTGAGCAAAAGCGGCGATTCTATGCACGAAAAGCACGTTTTGTGCCAAAACTGAGCATAAGCGGCGATTCTCTGCACGAAACGCAGGTTTTTATCCAAAACTGAGCAAAAGCGGCGATTCTGTGCACGAAGCGCACGTTATGTGCCAAAAGGAGAAATTCGGAGCGTAAAACGCACGTTTTGTGCCAAAACTGGGCAAAAGCGGCGATTCTGTGCACGAAACACAGGATTTGTGCCAAAACTAAGCAAAAGCGACGATTCTGTGCACGAAACGCACGTTTTGTGCCAAAACTGAGCAAAAGCAGCGATTCTGTGCACGAACCGCACGTTTTGTGCCAAAACTGAGCAAAAGCGGCGATTCTATGCACGAAAAGCACGTTTTGTGCCAAAACTGAGCAAAAGCGGCGATTCTGTGCACGAAACGCACGTTTTGTGCCAAAACTGAGCAAAAGCGGCGATTCTATGCACGAAAAGCACGTTTTGTGCCAAAACTGAGCATAAGCGGCGATTCTCTGCACGAAACGCAGGTTTTTATCCAAAACTGAGCAAAAGCGGCGATTCTGTGCACGAAACGCACGTATTATGCCAAGAGGAGCAATTCGGTGCGTGGAACGCACGTTTTGTGCCAAAACTGAGCAAAAGCGGCGATTCTGTGCACGAAACGCACGTTTTGTGCCAAAACTGAGCAAAAGCGGCGATTCTGTGCACGAAACGCACGTCTTGTGCCAAAACTGCGCAAAAGCGGCGATTCTGTGCACGAAACGCACGTATTGTGCCAAAACTGAGCAAAAGCGGCGATTCTGAGCACGAAACGCACGTTTTGCTCCAAAACTGAGCAAAAGCGGCGATTCTATTCACGAAACGCTCGTTTTGTGCCAAAACTGAGCAAAAGCGGCTATTCTGTGCACGAAACGCACGTATTGTGCCAAAACTGAGCAAAAGCGGCGATTCTATGCTCGAAACGCACGTTTTGTGCCAAAACTGAGCAAAAGTGGCGATTCTGATCACGAAACGCACGTTATGTGCCAAAAGGAGAAATTCGGAGCGAAACACGCACGTTTTGTGCCAAAACTGTTCAAAAGCGGCGATTCTGTGCACGAAACGCACGTTTTGTGCCAAAACTGAGCAAAACCGGCGATTCTGTGCACGAAACGCACGTTTTGTGCCAAAACTGAACAAAAGCGGCGATTCTGTGCACGAAACCCACGCTTTGTAGCAAAACTGACCAAAAACGGCGATTCTGTGCACGAAAAGCACGTTTTGTGCCAAAACTGAGCATAAGCGGCGATTCTCTGCCCGAAACGCAGGTTTTTATCCAAAACTGAGCAAAAGCGGCGATTCTGTGCACGAAACGCACGTTATGTGCCAAAAGGAGAATTTCGGAGCGTAAAACGCACGTTTTGCGCCAAAACTGGGCAAAAGCGGCGATTCTGTGCACGAAACACAGCATTTGTGCCAAAACTAAGCAAAAGCGACGATTCTGTGCACGAAATGCACGTTTTGTGCCAAAACTGAGCAAAAGCGGCGATTCTGTGCACGAACCGCACGTTTTGTGCCAAAACTGAGCAAAAGCGGCGATTCTATGTACGAAAAGCACGTTTTGTGCCAAAACTGAGCAAAAGCGACGATTCTGTGCTAGAAACACAGGATTTGTGCCAAAACTGAGCAAAAGCGGCGATTCTGTGCACGAAGCGCACGTTATGTGCCAAAAGGAGAAATTCGGAGCGCAAAACGCACGTTTTGTGCCAAAACTGGGCAAAAGCTGCGATTCTGTGCACGAAACACATGATTTGTGCCAAAACTAAGCAAAAGCGACGATTCTGTGCACGAAACGCACGTTTTGTGCCAAAACTGAGCAAAAGCGGCGATTCTATGCACGAAACGCTCGTTTTGTGCCAAAACTGAGCAAAAGCGGCGATTCTGTGCACGAAACGCACGTTTTGTTGCAAAACAGCAAAAGCGGCTATTCTGTGCACGAAACGCATGTATTGTGCCAAAACTGAGCAAAAGCGGCGATTCTGTGCACGAAACGCACGTTTTGTGCCAAAACTGAGCAAAAGTGGCGATTCTGATCACGAAACGCACGTTATGTGCCAAAAGGAGAAATTCGGAGCGAAACACGCACGTTTTGTGCCAAAACTGTTCAAAAGCGGCGATTCTGTGCACGAAACGCACGTTTTGTGCCAAAACTGAGCAAAACCGGCGATTCTGTGCACGAACCGCACGTTTTGTGCCAAAACTGAGCAAAAGCGGCGATTCTATGTACGAAAAGCACGTTTTGTGCCAAAACTGAGCAAAAGCGACGATTCTGTGCTAGAAACACAGGATTTGTGCCAAAACTGAGCAAAAGCGGCGATTCTGTGCACGAAGCGCACGTTATGTGCCAAAAGGAGAAATTCGGAGCGCAAAACGCACGTTTTGTGCCAAAACTGGGCAAAAGCTGCGATTCTGTGCACGAAACACATAATTTGTGCCAAAACTAAGCAAAAGCGACGATTCTGTGCACGAAACGCACGTTTTGTGCCAAAACTGAGCAAAAGCGGTGATTCTATGCACGAAACGCTCGTTTTGTGCCAAAACTGAGCAAAAGCGGCGATTCTGTGCACGAAAGGTACGTTTTGTTGCAAAACAGCAAAAGCGGCTATTCTGTGCACGAAACGCATGTATTGTGCCAAAACTGAGCAAAAGCGGCGATTCTGTGCACGAAACGCACGTTTTGTGCCAAAACTGAGCAAAAGCGGCGATTCTGTGCACAAAACGCACGTATTGTGCCAAAACTGAGCAAAAGCCGCGATTCTGAGCACTAAACGCACTTTTATGAAAAGAGGAGCAATTCGGTGCGTGGAACGCACGTTTTGTGCCAAAACTGAGCAAAAGCGGCGATTCTGTGCACGAAACTTACGTTTTGTTGCAAAACTGAGCAAAAACGGCGATTCTGTGCACGAAACGCACGTTTTGTTGCAAAACTGAGCAAAAGCGGCTATTCTGTGCACGAAACGCACGTATTGTGCCAAAACTGAGCAAAAGCGGCGATTCCATGCTCGAAATGCACGTTTTGTGCCAAAACTGAGCATAAGCGGCGATCCTCTGCACGAAACGCACGTTTTGTTCCAAAACTGAGCAAAAGCGGCGATTCTATGCACGAAACGCTCGTTTTGTGCCAAAACTGAGCAAAAGCGGCTATTCTGTGCACGAAACGCACGTATTGTGACAAAAGGAGAAATTCGGAGCGTAACACGCACGTTTTGTGCCAAAAGTGAATTAAAGCGGCGATTCTATACACGAAACGCACGTTTTGTGCCAAAACTGAGCAAAAGCGGCGATTCTATGCACGAAAAGCACGTTTTGTGCCAAAACTGAGCATAAGCGGCGATTCTCTGCACGAAACGCAGGTTTTTATCCAAAACTGAGCAAAAGCGGCGATTCTGTGCACGAAACGCACGTATTATGCCAAGAGGAGCAATTCGGCGCGTGGAACGCACGTTTTGTGCCAAAACTGAGCAAAAGCGGCGATTCTGTGCACGAAACGCACGTTTTGTGCCACAACTGAGCAAAAGCGGCGATTCTATGCTCGAAATGCACGTTTTGCCGCCAAAACTGAGCAAAAGCGGCGATTCTGTGCACGAAACGCACGTGTTGCGCCAAAACTGAACAAAAGCGGCGATTCTGTGCACGAAACGCACGTATTGTGCCAAAACTGCGCAAAAGCGGCGATTCTATGCTCGAAATGCACGTTTTGTGCCAAAACTGAGCATAAGCGGCGATTCTCTGCACGAAACGCAGGTTTTTATCCAAAACTGGGCAAAAGCGGCGATTCTGTGCACGAAACGCACGTTTTATGCCAAGAGGAGTAATTCGGAGCGTGGAACGCACGTTTTGTGCCAAAACTGAGCAAAAGCGGCGATTCAATGCACGAAACGCACGTTTTGTGCCAAAACTGAGCAAAAGCGGCGATTCTGTGAACGAAACGCACGTTTTGTGCCAAAACAGCGCAAAAGCGGCGATTCCTTGCACGAAAAGCACGTTTTGTGCCTAAACTGAGCATAAGCGGCGATTCTCTGCACGAAACGCAGGTTTTTATCCTAGCCTGAGCAAAAGCGGCGATTCTGTGCACGAAACGCACGTTATGTGCCAAAAAGAGAAATACGGAGCGTAAAACGCACGTTTTGTGCCAAAACTGGGCAAAAGCGGCGATTCTGTGCACGAAACACTGGATTTGTGCCAAAACTAAGCAAAAGCGACGATTCTGTGCACGAAACGCACGTTTTGTGCAAAAAAATTTTTTTTTAAAAATACAACCGACTTCGAAATGCACTAAAAAGGACGAAATAAATTTAATTTAAATTTCGGTGACGGCGCAAAATTAAAAATTGTATTAATGAAAGATGTTGCTAATGTGATAATATGTAAAAGGATCAAAGAATTTTGACAATTTCCAATGTAGGAAATTTTTAATTTTGCGCCGTCTCCGAAATTTAAATTAAATTTATTTCGTCCTTTTTAGTGCATTTCGAAGTTGGTTGTATTTTTAAAAAAAAATTTTTTTATTTCACATTTTTTAGTGGCGAGCGGAGCTTTCCTTGAAGCGTTCAACAAAGGGTTTGGAAGGGAAGGGCTGGGTAGTGAAGGGACGGGCAAGGAGGTGAAGGGAATGTTGCAAATGGGATCATCGTGGAAACATCTCCGGTCGCAAAATGTAATACTAGGCTTCGTCGATATTAGGCAGATTATACGTGAAATAGTACGGTTTTTACAATAAACGTGGGAAAAAACGAAAAAATGCATAATATGTTTGTTGCTAGACCAACTGGAAGTCATACTCTACAAGATCCAACAAGTTTCGATCCGATTGGTCAATCCATCATGGAGCAATCGGTGACCATACATGACGTGGACGAAACAATACTCTTCTATGCAATAAAAAAGGGGTACACGATGATAAAATGCAAAATGTTTATTATACGGGACCAACTGGGAGGCATACCCTACAAGATACGAAAAATTTCGTTCCGATTGGTTAATCCATCTCGGAGAAATCGCCGGACATACATGACGCGGACGAAACGGTACTCTTTGATTTGTAGTAATTTATAATAAAACATGATAAAACATGGTAACCAATGTTAAAATAAAAAATGTATTTTATCCCGTTTCTAGTGGGGGTCATAGCCTACAAGATGAAAATGGTTTTGTTCGGATTGGTCCATCCATCTCGGCGTAATCGGTGACCAAACCAAGCATGTACAAAACTGCGTTTTTGCAATAAAAAAGGGGTAAAGAATGAAAAAATGCAAAATGTTTTTCTTACGGGACCAACTGGGAGTCATACCCTACAAGATGTAAAAGGTTTCATCCCGATTGGTCCAGCCATCTCGGCGTAATCGGCGGACATACATAAAAAAAAAAAAAAAAAAAAAAAAAAAAAATATACTGATCGAATTGAGTAACCTCCTCCTTTTCGAAGTCGGTTAAAAACTGAGCAAAAGCGGCGATTCTATTCTCGAAATGCACGTATTGTGCCAAAACTGAGCAAAAGCGGCGATTCTATGCTCGAAATGCACGTTTTGTGCCAAAACTGAGCAAAAGGGGCGATTCTGTGCACGAAACGCACGTATTGTGCCAAAACTGAGCAAAAGCGGCGATTCTATGCTCGAAATGCACGTTTTGTGCCAAAACTGAGCAAAAGCGGCGATTCTGTGCACGAAACGCACGTGTTGCGCCAAAACTGAACAAAAGCGGCGATTCTGTGCACGAAACGCACGTTTTGTGCCAAAACTGAGCAAAAGCGGCGATTCTGTGCACAAAACGCACGTATTGTGCCAAAACTGAGCAAAAGCCTCGATTCTGAGCATGAAACGCACGTATTGTGCCAAAACTGAGCAAAAGCGGCAATTCTATGCTCGAAATGCACGTTTTGTGCCAAAACTGAGCAAAAGCGGCGATTCTGATCACGAAACGCACGTTATGTGCCAAAAGGAGAAATTCGGAACGTAACACGCACGTTTTGTGCCAAAACTGAGTAAAAGCGGCGATTCTATGCACAAAACGCTCGTTTTGTGCCAAAACTGAGCAAAAGCGGTGATTCTATGCACGAAACGCTCGGTTTGTGCCAAAACTGAGCAGAAGCGGCTATTCTGTGCACGACACGCACGTATTGTGCCAAAACTGAGCAAAAGCGGCGATTCTATGCTCGAAATGCACGTTTTGTGCCAAAACTGAGCAAAAGCGGCGATTCTGAGCACGAAACGCACGTTTTGTTCCAAAACTGAGCGAAAGCGGCGATTCTATATACGAATCGCTCGTTTTGTGCCAAAACTGAGCAAAAGTGGCGATTCTGTGCACGAAACGCTCGTTTTGTTGCGAAACTGAGCAAAAACGGCGATTCTGTGTACGAAACGCACGTTTTGTTGCAAAACTGAGCAAAAGCGGCGATTCTGTGCACGAAACGCACGTATTGTGCCAAAACTGAGCAATAGCGGCGATTCTATGCTCGAAATGCACGTTTTGTGCCAAAACTGAGCAAAAGCGGCGATTCTGATCTCGAAACGCACGTTATGTGACAAAAGGAGAAATTCGGAGCGTAACACGCACGTTTTGTGCCAAAACTGAGTAAAAGCGGCGATTCTATTCACGAAACGCTCGTTTTGTACCAAAACTGAGCAAAAGCGGCGATTCTGTGCACGAAACGCACGTATTGAGAATTAACTGAGCAAAAGCGACGATTCTGTGCACGAAACGCAGGTTTCTATCCAAAACTGAGCAAAACCGGCGATTCTGTGCACGAAACGCACGTTTTGTGCCAAAACTGAACAAAAGCGACGATTCTGTGCACGAAACGCACGTTTTGTGCCAAAACTGAGCAAAAGCGGCGATTCTGTGCACGAAACGCACGTTTTGTGCCAAAACTGACCAAATGCGGCGATTCTCTGCACGAAACGCAGGTTTTTATCCAAAACTGAGCAAAAGCCGCGATTCTGTGCACGAAAGGCACGTTTTATGCCAAGAGCAGCAATTCGATGCGTGGGATGCACGTCTTGTGCCAAACTGAGCAAAAGCGGCGATTCTGTGCACGAAACGCACGTTTTGTGCCAAAAGGAGAAATTCGGAACGTAACACGCACGTTTTGTGCCATAACTGAGTAAAAGCGGCGATTCTATGCACAAAACGCTCGTTTTGTGCCAAAACTGAGCAAAAGCGGTGATTCTATGCACGAAACGCTCGGTTTGTGCCAAAACTGAGCAGAAGCGGCTATTCTGTGCACGACACGCACGTATTGTGCCAAAACTGAGCAAAAGCGGCGATTCTATGCTCGAAATGCACGTTTTGTGCCAAAACTGAGCAAAAGCGGCGATTCTGAGCACGAAACGCACGTTTTGTTCCAAAACTGAGCGAAAGCGGCGATTCTATATACGAATCGCTCGTTTTGTGCCAAAACTGAGCAAAAGTGGCGATTCTGTGCACGAAACGCTCGTTTTGTTGCGAAACTGAGCAAAAACGGCGATTCTGTGTACGAAACGCACGTTTTGTGCCAAAACTGAGCAAAAGCGGCGATTTCTGTGCACGAAACGCACGTTTTGTGCCAAAACTGAGCATAAGGGGCGATTCTCTGCACGAAACGCAGGTTTTTATCCAAAACTGAGCAAAAGCGGCGATTCTGTGCACGAAAGGCACGTTTCATGCCAAGAGTAGCAATTCGGTGCGTGGAACGCACGTCTTGTGCCAAAACTGAGCATAAGCGACTATTCTCTGCACGAAACGCAGGTTTTTATCCAAAACTGAGCAAAAGCGGCGATTCTGTGCACGAAACGCACGTTTTGTGCCAAAACTGAGCAAAAGCGGCGATTCTGTGCAAGAAACACAGGATTTGTGCCAAAACTGAGCAAAAGCGGCGATTCTATGCTCGAAATGCACGTTTTGCCGCCAAAACTGAGCAAAAGCGGCGATTATGTGCACGAAACGCACGTTCTGTGCTAAAACTAAGGAAAAGCGGCGATTTTGCGCACGAAACACGGGATTTGTGCCAAAACTGAGCAAAAGCGGCGATTCTGAGCACGAAACGCACGTTTTGTTCCAAAACTGAGCAAAAGCGGCGATTCTATGCACGAATCGCTCGTTTTGTGCCAAAACTGAGCAAAAGCGGCGATTCTGTGCAAGAAACACAGGATTTGTGCCAAAACTGAGCAAAAGCGGCGATTCTGTGCACGAAGCGCACGTTATGTGCCAAAAGGAGAAATTCGGAGCGCAAAACGCACGTTTTGTGCCAAAACTGGGCAAAAGCTGCGATTATGAGCACGAAACGCACGTTTTGTTCCAAAACTGAGCAAAAGCGGCGATTCTATATACGAATCGCTCGTTTTGTGCCAAAACTGAGCAAAAGCGGCGATTCTGTGCACGAAACGCACGTTTTGTTGCGAAACTGAGCAAAAACGGCGATTCTGTGTACGAAACGCACGTTTTGTTGCAAACTAAGCAAAAGCGGCGATCCTGTGCACGAAACGCACGTATTGTGCCAAAACTGAACAAAAGCGGCGATTCTGTGCACGAAACACAGGATTTGTGCCAAAACTATGCAAAAGCGACGATTCTGTGCACGAAACGCAGGTTTCTATCCAAAACTGAGCAAAACCGGCGATTCTGTGCACGAAACGCACGTTTTATGCCATGAGGAGCAATTCGGTGCGTGGAACGCTCGTTTTGTGCCAAAACTGAGCAAAAGCGGCGATTCTATGCTCGAAATGCACATTTTGTGCCAAAACTGAGCAAAAGCGGCGATTCTATGCTCGAAATGCACGTTTTGCCGCCAAAACTGAGCAAAAGCGGCGATTCTGTGCACGAAACGCACGTGTTGCGCCAAAACTGAACAAAAGCGGCGATTCTGTGCACGAAACTCATGTATTGTGCCAAAACTGAGCAAAAGCGGCGATTCATACTCGAAATGCACGTTTTGTGCCAAAACTGAGCATAAGCGGCGATTCTCTGCACGAAACGCACGTATTGTGCAAAAGCTGAGCAAAAGCGGCGATTCTGTGCACGAAGCGCACGTTATGTGCCAAAACTGAGCAAAAGCGGCGATTCTGTGCACGAAACGCACGAATTGTGCCAAAGCTGAGCAAAAGCGGCGATTCTGTGCACGAAGCGCACGTTATGTGCCAAAAGGAGAAATTCGGAGCGTAAAACGCACATTTTGTGCCAAAACTGGGCAAAAGCGGCGATTCTGTGCACGAAACACAGGATTTGTGTCAAAACTGAGCAAAAGCGGCGATTCTGTGCACGAAACGCACGTATTGTGCCAAAACTGAGCATAAGCGGCGATTCTCTGCACGAAACGCAGGTTTTTATCCAAAACTGAGCAAAAGCTGCGATTCTGTGCACGAAACGCACGTTTTATGCCAAGAGTAGCAATTCGGTGCGTGGAACGCACGTCTTGTGCCAAAACTGAGCAAAAGCGGCGATTCTGTGCACAAAACGCACGTTTTGTGCCAAAACTGAGCAAAAGCGGCGATTCTATGCACGAAAAGCACGTTTTGTGCCAAAACTGAGCAAAAGCGGCGATTCTGCGCACGAAACACGGGATTTGTTCCAAAACTGAACAAAAGCGGCGATTCTGGGCACGAAACACAGGATTTGTGCCAAAACTGAGCAAAAGCGGCGATTCTGTGCACGAAGCGCACGTTATGTGCCAAAAGGAGTAATTCGGAGCGCAAAACGCACGTTTTGTGCCAAAACTGGGCAAAAGCTGCGATTCTGTGCACGAAACACAGGATTTGTGCCAAAACGAAGCAAAAGCGACGATTCTGTGCACGAAACGCACGTTTTGTGCCAAAACTGAGCATAAGGGGCGATTCTATGCTCGAAATGCACATTTTGTGCCAAAACTGAGCAAAAGCGGCGATTCTATGCTCAAAATGCACGTTTTGCCGCCAAAACTGAGCAAAAGCGGCGATTCTGTGCACGAAACGCACGTATTGTGCCAAAACTGAGCAAAAGCGGCGATTCTACGAACGAAACGCTCGTTTTGTGCCAAAACTGAGCAAAAGCGGCGATTCTATGCTCGAAATGCACATTTTGTGCCAAAACTGAGCAAAAGCGGCGATTCTATGCTCGAAATGCACGTTTTGCCGCCAAAACTGAGCAAAAGCGGCGATTCTGTGCACGAAACGCACGTGTTGCGCCAAAACTGAACAAAAGCGGCGATTCTGTGCACGAAACTCATGTATTGTGCCAAAACTGAGCAAAAGCGGCGATTCATACTCGAAATGCACGTTTTGTGCCAAAACTGAGCATAAGCGGCGATTCTCTGCACGAAACGCACGTATTGTGCAAAAGCTGAGCAAAAGCGGCGATTCTGTGCACGAAGCGCACGTTATGTGCCAAAACTGAGCAAAAGCGGCGATTCTGTGCACGAAACGCACGAATTGTGCCAAAGCTGAGCAAAAGCGGCGATTCTGTGCACGAAGCGCACGTTATGTGCCAAAAGGAGAAATTCGGAGCGTAAAACGCACATTTTGTGCCAAAACTGGGCAAAAGCGGCGATTCTGTGCACGAAACACAGGATTTGTGTCAAAACTGAGCAAAAGCGGCGATTCTGTGCACGAAACGCACGTATTGTGCCAAAACTGAGCATAAGCGGCGATTCTCTGCACGAAACGCAGGTTTTTATCCAAAACTGAGCAAAAGCTGCGATTCTGTGCACGAAACGCACGTTTTATGCCAAGAGTAGCAATTCGGTGCGTGGAACGCACGTCTTGTGCCAAAACTGAGCAAAAGCGGCGATTCTGTGCACAAAACGCACGTTTTGTGCCAAAACTGAGCAAAAGCGGCGATTCTATGCACGAAAAGCACGTTTTGTGCCAAAACTGAGCAAAAGCGGCGATTCTGCGCACGAAACACGGGATTTGTTCCAAAACTGAACAAAAGCGGCGATTCTGGGCACGAAACACAGGATTTGTGCCAAAACTGAGCAAAAGCGGCGATTCTGTGCACGAAGCGCACGTTATGTGCCAAAAGGAGTAATTCGGAGCGCAAAACGCACGTTTTGTGCCAAAACTGGGCAAAAGCTGCGATTCTGTGCACGAAACACAGGATTTGTGCCAAAACGAAGCAAAAGCGACGATTCTGTGCACGAAACGCACGTTTTGTGCCAAAACTGAGCATAAGGGGCGATTCTATGCTCGAAATGCACATTTTGTGCCAAAACTGAGCAAAAGCGGCGATTCTATGCTCAAAATGCACGTTTTGCCGCCAAAACTGAGCAAAAGCGGCGATTCTGTGCACGAAACGCACGTATTGTGCCAAAACTGAGCAAAAGCGGCGATTCTACGAACGAAACGCTCGTTTTGTGCCAAAACTGAGCAAAAGCGGCGATTCTATGCTCGAAATGCACATTTTGTGCCAAAACTGAGCAAAAGCGGCGATTCTATGCTCGAAATGCACGTTTTGCCGCCAAAACTGAGCAAAAGCGGCGATTCTGTGCACGAAACGCACGTATTGTGCCAAAACTGAGCAAAAGCGGCGATTCTATGCTCTGTTGTGCCCGACGGGTATCAACAATTTATTTATGGGATAGCTGAGGTTCTGGAGCGTTTAAAGAATTGGAATTCACCGGAACTTCACGAGAATAGACGAAGTGATACTTGGTTTATTGAATATTTCTGAGTTACAAGTCTGATTGTTCTAGAGTTACTTTATGTACGTTCTGCTTACGATCTTTCGGTTATTACTTCTCTCTGTGTGTCTCCCCGCGCGACGATGCGCGGTGCTTTTATATTCTTTAATCGTGCCAGTTGCTTAATTGGAATGTCATACTTATTTGGGATATTTCTCAATAGATCGAAGTCTTTTGCCGTTCGGTAGGCACGTGTCGCTGAGTTAGACATTCCTAGCTCGATGGAGGTCGTTCATCGCTCGCTTTGTAGGAGTTGCTGAATTGTGCATTCTTTATGTGCGTATCCGGGGCACAACATCCCTCCCCCCGTGGAGAGAGTGCGCTTACAATGTTTCGGTATTGAAAGTGCATTTTCGTCGTATGGTTAATAATGCGATATTACAATAATACTTACAGTAATAATAATACAATACAAAATAGTAGTAATAATACAATACAATATAATATTATGAAATATGTGTCTTTACAGCTGATTTTACATTGTGCTCTTTCGATTTGTCTTTTTAGGTTTTTCTCTATTGTTAAGTTGTACATTGGCAAATAACTGTAGGTTTCTTCTGATTTGTAAATTTTTCCAGTTTGCATCATGAATTCGGTGGTAGAAATTATACATTTTCCTCTAATAGATATGATACCACAATCTTGTATTTGAGTGTTTTTGTGTTGTGTGTTGTGTGTTGTTCGCAAATGATTATCGCTCGTAAGGGTTTTGGCGCAATATAAATCTAAGTTGCCGGATGAAGTAATTCGAATAAAATTGTTTGATAAAGGTGTATGAATCTAGTGTTACAGTTTTTCGGTTGTTGAACTAATTTTGTAAAAATTTGTATTTCGCATGAGCCATATGGGATGGCCTTAAATATGGGATAATACTGATTTTAGGCTATTAACTTGTGTTGGTGATATAACGGTTGGATTGAGAAATCCCTTTTTTTTTATGACTTTAGTGAAATCGATCAAATTTTGTATTGTCGCTTAGATCTTTTGTGATGCCTTCGATAATGATGGCATTTTCATCAATGGCGATTTGAATTTGGCATGTGGTTAGTTTTTTAATTCGTCCTCGTCTGATGATTGCGTTGCGTAATGGTACTTTGTCGCCTACGTTAAATTTGTTATTCCTCGTCCTTTTATCATAATAGCGTTTCAATAGTTTTTGTTTGTAATATTTATGTTTTAGTAATGGTCGATTCAATGCTCGTTTAACTCTCAGATGTCCGTCTAATGGAGCGTCGTAGTATTCGTGTAGTAGCCCTTTCTTTTCGTCGTCCGGATATGTGTCATGCGGTGCGACAGTCGAGTCATCAGAATGGGATTCATAGGAATAGTCAGTGTCTTGTTCTGTGTCTGTATTTTGATTAATTTTTTCTTTTTTATAGCAAATGTGGTGATTGTTTAACATTTCGTTTACTTGTTTGTTTACTTCCTCTTTGTGTACCTGCGATAGTCTATAGGGTTTCGCGTTTACTGATTTAGTATTTTGAACTGGTCGCATTTTCTGTTTGATTCTGTCAGGACGTCCTACTCTATCGCCTTTACGGGAAAATATGTCGTTGTGATTTTTACATAGTTCTATCAGGTTCAATTTTTCTTTGTGATTTAAATGTTCTGTAATAGTTATGCTTGCTCGGAGCGTCTCCGTTCTATCCGTGCCGGCCAATGGTCTAACTTCGCACACGGGCGTCTCGTTACAATCTTCGTTACCGCTGTCGCGTAGGTCAGTGTCATAAGTTATCGAGGTCGTATCTGGTTGCATTACTGGGGCTCGTGACGATATTGTCGTATCCGTCACGTTTATTGCGGGGCACGCGCTGTTATTAATTACTGTTAAACTTCCTATGTACATTTCCGGTTCTATTAATTGTTTTCCTAATCCTTGTCCATTTTTGTCCGTACGTGCGCTTATTATCGTCTCTGTGCGAGGTTGTAACTGAATAAGGGGCCAGTGTGCTCCTAGTAATTCTACGCGTGTTCCTGCTTCTATGATGGCTTCGTGCTCTGTTATAAAATCGTATCCTAAAATTCCGTCGGCTCGTAATGGAAAATCGTCTCTTACTACACGACATGGATGCTTGACGTATGTGTTACCTATTTTGATATTCAAGTCTATTTTGCAAACCGTAAGTATATCTGTGCGTCCGATGCCCCTTAGGGTTATCGCCTCTCGAGTGGTAGGCACTTCACCACGAATTTTGCTGAATTTTAGGAGGGTTAATTCCGCTCCTGTGTCGACTAACATCCGTACTTTCTGAGCTTTTAGCTCTTGTGCCTCAATTTCTACTATGTTCTTTAGTCTAAGATTTCTTTCCGTGCAATTTATTTCGTAGGATCGAAGAGGTAATCCTTGGTCCGACTCTGGTTGTCGCGTTCTATTCGGCTGGTCGCTATTTCGCGCGTTAAATTCCCTATTACTGTTTGAGACCCGTTGATTCTCGTACTGTTGCCTAGTGTCGTTATTGTTTGTCCAGCCTCCGTTATCTCTCATTAACGTTCGACAATCGCGTTGAACATGCCCCGGCCTTCTACAATAATTGCATACTACAGAGGTGTAATTCACCTCTCGTTTAATCCCAAAGCTTTGACGATTGGGCAAGGTGCGATCTGAAAGATAGGCAGGTCGCGGCATGCTCAGACGTGCATAGCAGTTATTCGCGTGGTGTCCTTGTCTATGACATCTTCCACATTGGACAACGGTGGATCTTTGATCTGTCCTACTTGTGGGATAACCCGAACTTCCTGGATTTTCGAAATTATACCCTAACGCCTGCTCTTCTTCGATTGCCGCGGAAATGGCTGCCCTTAGCGTGTCGTATTTTCTGGCCCTTATAATTACCCTCAAGTTTTCTTTTAGACCCATACTAAAGATATTTAGTGCTTGTCGATTAATTGAGTTGGTTAACGCGTTATTTACTTCATTACTATTTTCTGGGCTAGTTATCAATTGAGTCAATTCGACAGTTAGACTCTCTACTCTAGACGCGAAGCTTCTGACATTTTCATTTTCTCTTTGCTTACAATCATTGAACTCTATCTGTACTGCACATAGTGATCGTTTTTCAGTAAATAGTGAATACAATAATGTTTTTAATGTACCGAAACTGTCCACGTTTCTATATTCTAGCTCTACTGCTGCTCTGTCCTTCAGTTTAGTCCCTAACACTGCTCGCAATAATAGGGGTCGATCTGCACTGGAGACTAACTCCACCGCCGTATCGCATGACTTCAAAAAGGAGTGCAGTTCACTAGTCGATTCTCCGCCAAATTCTTTAACCCATGAAAGTGCCGTGGATAATGATACTGTTGTGTTTGCCATATCGGGTGTCTCGAGTAAACTAAAATCGGTTACGTTGATGGGGAATTCTCTTTCTACAATTACGTGTTCAAAGTTTTCGCTATCGCTCGATGAGTCTGAGTCGAAACTAAAGTGTGGTGCGCGTAAGCGTTTTCGTGTTGATGTTGGAGGGTCGGAAAAAGGTGTATTCTCTACTCTTCTAGTATACGAAAGATATTCTTCAAAGATTGATTCAAAGGATCTTGATATGACTTTACTATTCGGTAATCTAAAGCGATTTATGTCTTCACCTTCTTTCGACATTCAAGATTCTGGTTTACAATTTTAAGATTTATAATCGGTTTAACTAACTTACAATATTAGCTGTATAAGCATTTCGTATTTCTGCTAGCTGCTGCTGCTGTTGCTCCTTCAACTTCCTTCTATCCAACCAATGGTCCTCGGACTGCTATTGGCTGCTTGCTCGTGTTCCGTTTGCTCCTGCTGCTTGACGGTGAAGGGTTGTCTGGATCGTCGATCTCCTCAGATGATCGGCTGCCAAGATTCCTCCTTCGTTGTCGTCAATCGGCTGTCGGGTATCGCCAAGGTCGTGCGGTTCACACCTGAGCCTGGTATCGGCTTCCTGATTTAGGGCTGCTGCACGTCTCCTCAAAGCACGTTCAGAATCAGCTCCTTGATGCCACCCCAGTAGCTGTCAGTTGCCTTTTTCGTCAGGTTTCGACGCTTGCTTAGCGATCTTGAAGGGAATTGCACTTTTGTGTTGCAAATTCCACCCGGTTTCACGTACTTCTCGAAGCACTTTATTCAATGACTTTCAGCGTATATCCCACCGCTGCCACCAAAATGTTGTGCCCGACGGGTATCAACAATTTATTTATGGGATAGCTGAGGTTCTGGAGCGTTTAAAGAATTGGAATTCACCGGAACTTCACGAGAATAGACGAAGTGATACTTGGTTTATTGAATATTTCTGAGTTACAAGTCTGATTGTTCTAGAGTTACTTTATGTACGTTCTGCTTACGATCTTTCGGTTATTACTTCTCTCTGTGTGTCTCCCCGCGCGACGATGCGCGGTGCTTTTATATTCTTTAATCGTGCCAATTGCTTAATTGGAATGTCATACTTATTTGGGATATTTCTCAATAGATCGAAGTCTTTTGCCGTTCGGTAGGCACGTGTCGCTGAGTTAGACATTCCTCGCTCGATGGAGGTCGGTCATCGCTCGCTTTGTAGGAGTTGCTGAATTGTGCATTCTTTATGTGCGTATCCGGGGCACAACAGCTCGAAATGCACGTTTTGTGCCAAAACTGAGCATAAGCGGCGATTCTGTGCACGAAACGCACGTATTGATGAAAAACTGAGCAAAAGCGGCGATTCTATGCTCGAAATGCACGTTTTGTGCAAAACTGAGCAAAAGCGGCGATTCTGTGCACGAAACGCACGTATTGTGCCAAAACTGAGCAAAAGCGGCGATTCTGTGCACGAAACGCACGTTCTGTGCTAAAACTAAGGAAAAGCGGCGATTCTGCGCACGAAACACGGGATTTGTGCCAAAACTGAGCAAAAGCGGCGATTCTGAGCACGAAACGCACGTTTTGTTCCAAAACTGAGCAAAAGCGGCGATTCTATACACGAATCGCTCGTTTTGTGCCAAAACTGAGCAAAAGCGGCGATTCTGTGCAAGAAACACAGGATTTGTGCCAAAACTGAGCAAAAGCGGCGATTCTGTGCACGAAGCGCACGTTATGTGCCAAAAGGAGAAATTCGGAGCGCAAAACGCACGTTTTGTGCCAAAACTGGGCAAAAGCTGCGATTCTGTGCACGAAACACAGGATTTGTGCCAAAACTAAGCAAAAGCGACGATTCTGTGCACGAAACGCACGTTTTGTGCCAAAACTGAGCAAAAGCGGCGATTCTATGCTCGAGATGCACGTATTGTGCCAAAACTGAGCAAAAGCGGCGATTCTATATACGAATCGCTCGTTTTGTGCCAAAAACTGAGCAAAAGCGGCGATTCTGTGCACGAAACGCACGTTTTGTTGCGAAACTGAGCAAAAACGGCGATTCTGTGTACGAAACGCACGTTTTGTTGCAAACTTAGCAAAAGCGGCGATCCTGTGCACGAAACGCACGTATTGTGCCAAAACTGAACAAAAGCGGCGATTCTATGCTCGAATGCACGTTTTGTGCTAAAACTGAGCAAAAGCGGCGATTCTGATCACGAAACGCACGTTATGTGCCAAAAGGAGAAATTCGGAGCGTAAAACGCACGTTTTGTGCCAAAACTGGGCAAAAGCGGCGATTCTGTGCACGAAACACAGGATTTGTGCCAAAACTAAGCAAAAGCGACGATTCTGTGCACGAAACGCACGTTTTGTGCCAAAACTGAGCAAAAGCGGCGATTCTGTGCACGAAACGCACGAATTGTGCCAAAACTGAGCAATAGCGGCGATTCTATGCTCGAAATGCACGTTTTGTGCCAAAGCGGAGCAAAAGCGGCGATTCTGAGCACGAAACGCACGTTTTGTTCCAAAACTGAGCAAAAGCGGCGATTCTATATACGAATCGCTCGTTTTGTGCCAAAACTGAGCAAAAGCGGCGATTTTGTGCACGAAACGCACGTTTTGTTGCGAAACTGAGCAAAAACGGCGATTCTGTGTACGAAACGCACGTTTTGTTGCAAACTTAGCAAAAGCGGCGATCCTGTGCACGAAACGCACGTATTGTGCCAAAACTGAACAAAACCGGCGATTCTATGCTCGAATGCACGTTTTGTGCCAAAACTGAGCAAAAGCGGCGATTCTGATCACGAAACGCACGTTATGTGCCAAAAGGAGAAATTCGGAGCGTAACACGCACGTTTTGTGCCAAAACTGAGTAAAAGCGGCGATTCTATTCACGAAACGCTCGTTTTGTACCAAAACTGAGCAAAAGCGGCGTTTCTGTGCACGAAACGCACGTGTTGCGCCAAAACTGAACAAAAGCGGCGATTCTGTTCAGGAAACGCATGTATTGTGCCAAAACTGAGCAAAAGCGGCGATTCTATGCTCGAAATGCACGTTTTGTGCCAAAACTGAGCATAAGCGGCGATTCTCTGCACGAAACGCACGAATTGTGCAAAAGCTGAGCGAAAGCTGCGATTCTGTGCACGAAGCGCACGTTATGTGCCAAAAGGAGAAATTCGGAGCGTAAAACGCACGTTTTGTGCCAAAACTGGGCAAAAGCGGCGATTCTGTGCACGAAACACAGGATTTGTGCCAAAACTAAGCAAAAGCGACGATTCTGTGCACGAAACGCACGTTTTGTGCCAAAACTGAGCAAAAGCGGCGATTCTGTGCACGAAACGCAGGTTTTTATCCAAAACTGAGCAAAAGCTGCGATTCTGTGCACGAAACGCACGTTTTATGCCAAAAGGAGTAATTCGGAGCGCAAAACGCACGTTTTGTGCCAAAACTGGGCAAAAGCGGCGATTCTGTGCACGAAACACAGGATTTGTGCCAAAACTAAGCAAAAGCGACGATTCTGTGCACGAAACGCACGTTTTGTGCCAAAACTGAGCAAAAGCGGCGATTCTGTGCACGAAACGCACGTTTTGTGCCAAAACTGAGCAAAAGCGGCGATTCTGTGCACAAAGCGCCCGTATTGTGCCAAAACTGAGCAAAAGCCGCGATTCTGTGCACGAAATGCACGTTTTGTGCAAAGAGGAGCAATTCGGTGCGTGGAACGCACGTTTTGTGCCAAAACTGAGCAAAAGCGGCGATTCTATGCACGAAACGCTCGTTTTGTGCCAAAACTGAGCAAAAGCGGCGATTCTGTGCACGAAACGCACGTTTTGTGCCAAAACTGAGCAAAAGCGGCGATTCTATGCACGAAACGCTCGTTTTGTGCCAAAACTGAGCAAAAGCGGCGATTCTGTGCACGAAACGCACGTTTTGTTGCAAAACTGAGCAAACACGGCGATTCTGTGCACGAAAAGCACGTTTTGTGCCAAAACTGAGCATAAGCGGCAATTCTCTGCACGAAACGCAGGTTTTTTTCCAAAACTGAGCAAAAGCGGCGATTCTGTGCACGAAACGCACGTTTTATGAAAAGAGGAGCAATTCGGTGCGTGGAACGCACGTTTTGTGCCAAAACTGAGCAAAAGCGGCGATTCTATGCTCGAAATGCACGTTTTGTGCCAAAACTGAGCAAAAGCGGCGATTCTGTGCACAAAGCGCACGTATTGTGCCAAAACTGAGCAAAAGCCGCGATTCTGTGCACGAAACGCACGTTTTATGAAAAGAGGTGCAATTCGGTGCGTGGAACGCACGTTTTGTGCCAAAACTGAGCAAAAGCGGCGATTCTGTGCACGAAACGCACGTTTTGTGCCAAAACTGAGCAAAAGCGGCGTTTCTATGCACGAAACGCTCGTTTTGTGCCAAAACTGAGCAAAAGCGGCGATTCTGTGCACGAAACGCACGTTTTGTTGCAAAACTGAGCAAAAACGGCGATTCTGTGCACGAAAAGCACGTTTTGTGCCAAAACTGAGCATAAGCGGCAATTCTCTGCACGAAACGCAGGTTTTTATCCAAAACTGAGCAAAACCGGCGATTCTGTGCACGAAACGCACGTTTTATGAAAAGAGGAGCAATTCGGTGCGTGGAACGCACGTTTTGTGCCAAAACTGAGCAAAAGCGGCGATTCTGTGCACGAAACGCACGTATTGTGCCAAAACTGAGCATAAGCGGCGATTCTCTGCACGAAACGCAGGTTTTTATCCAAAACTGAGCAAAAGCGGCGATTCTGTGCACGAAACGCACGTTTTATGAAAAGAGGAGCAATTCGGTGCGTGGAACGCACGTTTTGTGCCAAAACTGAGCAAAAGCGGCGATTCTATGCTCGAAATGCACGTTTTGTGCCAAAACTGAGCAAAAGCGGCGATTCTGTGCACAAAGCGCACGTATTGTGCCAAAACTGAGCAAAAGCCGCGATTCTGTGCACGAAACGCACGTTTTATGAAAAGAGGTGCAATTCGGTGCGTGGAACGCACGTTTTGTGCCAAAACTGAGCAAAAGCGGCGATTCTGTGCACGAAACGCACGTTTTGTGCCAAAACTGAGCAAAAGCGGCGTTTCTATGCACGAAACGCAGGTTTTTATCCAAAACTGAGCAAAACCGGCGATTCTGTGCACGAAACGCACGTTTTATGAAAAGAGGAGCAATTCGGTGCGTGGAACGCACGTTTTGTGCCAAAACTGAGCAAAAGCGGCGATTCTGTGCACGAAACGCACGTATTGTGCCAAAACTGAGCATAAGCGGCGATTCTCTGCACGAAACGCAGGTTTTTATCCAAAACTGAGCAAAAGCGGCGATTCTGTGCACGAAACGCACGTTTTATGCCAAGAATAGCAATTCGGTGCGTGGAACGCACGTCTTGTGCCAAAACTCAGCAAAAGCGGCGATTCTGTTCATGAAACGCACGTCATGTGCCAAAAGGAGAATATCGGACCGTAACACGCACGTTTTGTGCCAAAACTGAGTAATAGCGGCGATTATATGCACGAAACGCATGTTTTATGCCAAGAGGAGCAATTCGGTGCGTGGAACGCACGTTTTGTGCCAAAACTGTGCACAAGCGGCGATTCTGTGCACGAAACGCACGTATTGTGCCAAAGATGAGCAAAAGCGGCGATTCTGTGCACGAAGCGCACGTTATGTGCCAAAAGGAGAATATCGGACCGTAACACGCACGTTTTGTGCCATAACTGGGCAAAAGCGGCGATTATGTGCACGAAACACAGGATTTGTGCCAAAACTCAGCAAAAGCGACGATTCTGTGCACGAAACGCACGTTTTTTGCCAAAACTGAGCAAAGGCGGCGATTCTGTGCACGAAACGCACGTTTTGTGCCAAAACTGAGCAAAAGCGGCGATTGTGTGCACGAACCGTACGTTTTGTGCCAAAACTGAGCAAAAGCGGCGATTCTGTGCAAGAAACACAGGATTTGTGCCAAAACTGAGCAAAAGCGGAGATTCTGTGCACGAAGCGCACGTTATGTGCCAAAAGGAGAAATTCGGAGCGCAAAACGCACGTTTTGTGCCAAAACTGGCAAAAGCTGCGATTCTGTGCACGAAACACAGGATTTGTGCCAAAACTAAGCAAAAGCGACGATTCTGTGCACGAAAGGCACGTTTTGTGCCAAAACTGAGCAAAAGCGGCGATTCTATGCTCGAGATGCACGTATTGTGCCAAAACTGAGCAAAAGCGGCGATTCTATGCTCGAAATGCACGTTTTGTGCCAAAACTGAGCAAAAGCGGCGATTCTGAGCACGAAACGCACGTTTTGTTCCAAAACTGAGCAAAAGCGGCGATTCTATATACGAATCGCTCGTTTTGTGCCAAAACTGAGCAAAAGCGGCGACTCTGTGCACGAAACGCACGTTTTGTTGCGAATCTGAGCAAAAACGGCGATTCTGTGTACGAAACGCACGTTTTGTTGCAAAACTGAGCAAAAGCGGCGATTCTGTGCACGAAACGCACGTTTTATACCATGAGGAGCAATTCGGTGCCTGGAACGCACGTTTTGTGCCAAAACTGAGCAAAAGCGGCGATTCTGTGCACGAAACGCACGTTTTGTGCCAAAACTGAGCAAAATCGTCGATTCTGTGCACGAAACGCACGTTTTGTGCCAAAACTGAGCAAAAGCGGCGATTCTGTGCACAAAGCGCACGTATTGTGCCAAAACTGAGCAAAAGCGGCGATTCTGTGCACAAAGCGCACGTTTTGTGCCAAAACTGAGCAAAAGCGGCGATTCTATGCACGAAAAGCACGTTTTGTGCCAAAACTGAGCAGAAGCGGCGATTTTATTCACGAAACGCACGTTTTATGCCAAGAGGAGCAATTCGGTGCGTGGAACGCACGTTTTGTGCCAAAACTGAGCAAAAACGGCGATTCTGTGCACGAAACGCACGTTTTGTGCTAAAACTGAGCAAAAGCGGCGATTCTGTGCACGAAACGCACGTTTTGTTGCAAAACTGAGTAAAAGCGGAGATTCTGTGCACGAACCGCAAGTTTCGTGCCAGAAGGAGCAATTGGGTGCGTGAAACGCACGTTTTGTGCCAAAACTGAGCAAAAGTGGCGATTATGTGCACGAATCGCTCGTTTTGTGCCAAAGCTGAGCAAAAGCGACGATTCTGTTCACGAAATGCACGTTTTGTCCCAGAAGGAGCAATTGGGTGCGTGAAACGCACGTTTTGTGCCAAAACTAAGCAAAAGTGGCGATTCCGTGCACCAAACGCACGCTTTGTGCCAAAACTGAGCAAAAGCGGCGATTCCGTGCACGAAACGCACGTTTTGTGCCAAAACTGAGCAGAAGTGGCGGTTCTGTGCACGAACCGCAAGTTTCGTGCCTGAAGGAGCAATTGGGTGCGTGAAACGCACGTTTTGTGCCAAAACTGAGCAAAAGCGGCGATTATGTGCACGAATCGCTCGTTTTGTGCCAAAGCTGAGCAAAAGCGACGATTCTGTTCACGAAATGCACGTTTTGTCCCAGAAGGAGCCATTGGGTGCGTGAAACGCACGTTTTGTGCCAAAACTAAGCAAAAGTGGCGATTCCGTGCACCAAACGCACGCTTTGTGCCAAAACTGAGCAAAAGCGGCGATTCTGTGCACGAAACGCAGGTTTTGTTCCAAAACTGAGCGAAAGCGGCGATTCTGTGCACGAAACGCAGGTTTTGATCCAAAACTGAGCAAAAGCGGCGATTATGTGCACGAATCGCTCGTTTTGTGCCAAAGCTGAGCAAAAGCGACGATTCTGTTCACGAAATGCACGTTTTGTCCCAGAAGGAGCCATTGGGTGCGTGAAACGCACGTTTTGTGCCAAAACTAAGCAAAAGCGGCGATTCCGTGCACCAAACGCACGTTTTGTGCCAAAACTGAGCAAAAGCGGCGATTTTATTCACGAAACGCACGTTTTATGCCAAGAGGAGCAATTCGGTGCGTGGAACGCACGTTTTGTGCCAAAACTGAGCAAAAGAAGCAATTCTGTGCACGAAACGCACGTTTTGTACCAAAACTGAGCAAATGCGGCGATTCTGTTCACGAAACGCACGTTATGTGCCAAAAGGAGAAATTCGGAGCGTAAAACGCACGTTTTGTGCCAAAACTGAGCAAAAGCGGCGTTTCTGTTCACGAAACGCACGTTTGTTGCCAGAAGGAGCAATTGGGTGCGTGAAACGTACGTTTTGTACCAAAGCTGAGCAAAAGCGGCGATTCTGTGCACGAAACCGCACGTTTTGTCCGAGAACTGAGCATAAGCGGCGATTCTGTTCACGAAACGCACGTTATGTGCTAAAAGGAGAAATTCGGAGCGTAAAACGCACGTTTTGTGCCAAAACTGAGCAAAAGAAGCGATTCTATGCACGAAACGCTCGTTTTGTGCCAAACTGAGCAAAAGCGGCGATTCTGTGCACGAAACGCACGTTTTGTTGCAAAACTGAGCAAAAACGGCGATTCTGTGCACTAAGCGCACGTTTTGTTGCAAAACTGAGCAAAAGCGGCGAGTCTGTGCACGAAACGCTCGTATTGTGCCAAAACTGAGCAAATGCGGCGATTCTGCGCACGAAACACGGGATTTGTGCCCAAAACTGAGCAAAAGCGGCGATTCCGAGCACGAAACGCTCGTTTTGTGCCAAAACTGTGCAAAAGCGGCGATTCTGTGCACGAAACCGCACGTTTTGTGCGAGAACTGATCATAAGCGACGATTCTGTGCACGAAGCGAAGGTCTTTATCCATAACAGAGCAAAAGCGGCGATTCTGTGCACGAAGCGCACGTTTTGTGCCAAAACTGAGCAAAAGCGGCGATTCTGTGCTGGAAACGCACGTATTGTGCCAAAACCGAGCAAAAGCGGGGATTCTGCGCACGAAACACGGTATTTCTGCCAAAACTGAGCAAATGCGGCGTTTCTGTGCACGAAACGCACGTTTTGTGCCAAAACTGAGCAAAAGCGGCGATTCTATGCACGAAACGCTCGTTTGGTGCCAAAACTGTGCAAAAGCGGCGATACTGTGCACGAAACGCACGTATTGTGCCAAAACTGAGCAAAAGCGGCGATTCTGTGCACGAAACGAACGTTATGTGCCAAAAGGAGAAATTCGGAGAATAAAACGCACGTTTGGTTCCAAAACTGAGCGAAAGCGGCGATTCTGTGTACGAAACGCACGTTTTGTGCCAAAACTGAGCAGAAGCGGCGGTTCTGTGCACGAACCGCAAGTTTCGTGCCAGAAGGAGCAATTGGGTGCGTGAAACGCACGTTTTGTGCGAGAACAGAGCAAAAGCGGCGATTCTGTGTGCGAAACGCTGGTTTTGTACCAAAACTGAGCAAAAGCGGCGATTATGTGCACGAAACGACCGTTTTGTGCCAAAGCTGAGCAAAAGCGACGATTCTGTTCACGAAATGCACGTTTTGTCCGAGAAGGAGCAATTCGGTGCGTGAAACACCCGTTTTGTTGCAAAACTGAGCAAATGCGGCGATTCTGTGCACGAAACGCACGTTTTGTGCTAAAACAGAGCAAAAGCGGCGATTCTGCGCACGAAACATGGGATTTGTGCCAAAACTGAGCAAAAGCTTCGATTCTGTGCACGAAACGCACGTTTTGTGCTAAAACTGAGCAAAAGCGGCGATTCTGTGCACGAAACGCACGTTTTGTTGCAAAACTGAGTAAAAGCGGAGATTCTGTGCACGAACCGCAAGTTTCGTGCCAGAAGGAGCAATTGGGTGCGTGAAACGCACGTTTTGTGCCAAAACTGAGCAAAAGTGGCGATTATGTGCACGAATCGCACGTTTTGTGCCAAAACTAAGCAAAAGTGGCGATTCCGTGCACCAAACGCACGCTTTGTGCCAAAACTGAGCAAAAGCGGCGATTCTGTGCACGCAGCGCACGTTTTGTGGCAAAACTGAGCAAAACCGGCGGTTCTGTGCACAAAACGCAGGTTTTGTTCAAAAGGAGCAATTCGGTGCTTGCAACGCACGTTGTGTTGCAAAACTGAACAAAAGCGGCGATTCAGTGCAGGAAACGCACGTTTAGAGCCAAAACTGAGCAAAAGCGGCGATTCTGTGCACGAAACGCACGTTTTGTGCCAAAACTGAGCAAAAGCGGCGATTCTGTGCACAAAGCGCACGTATTGTGCCAAAACTGAGCAAAAGCGGCGATTCTGTGCACAAAGCGCACGTATTGTGCCAAAACTGAGCAAAAGCCGCGATTCTGTGCACGAAACGCACGTTTTATGAAAAGAGGAGCAATTCGGTGCGTGGAACGCACGTTTTGTGCCAAACCTGAGCAAAAGCGGCGATTCTGTGCACGAAACGCACGTTTTGTGCCAAAACTGAGCAAAAGCGGCGATTCTATGCACGAAAAGCACGTTTTGTGCCAAAACTGAGCAGAAGCGGCGATTTTATTCACGAAACGCACGTTTTATGCCAAGAGGAGCAATTCGGTGCGTGGAACGCACGTTTTGTGCCAAAACTGAGCAAAAACGGCGATTCTGTGCACGAAACGCACGTTTTGTGCTAAAACTGAGCAAAAGCGGCGATTCTGTGCACGAAACGCACGTTTTGTTGCAAAACTGAGTAAAAGCGGAGATTCTGTGCACGAACCGCAAGTTTCGTGCCAGAAGGAGCAATTGGGTGCGTGAAACGCACGTTTTGTGCCAAAACTGAGCAAAAGTGGCGATTATGTGCACGAATCGCTCGTTTTGTGCCAAAGCTGAGCAAAAGCGACGATTCTGTTCACGAAATGCACGTTTTGTCCCAGAAGGAGCAATTGGGTGCGTGAAACGCACGTTTTGTGCCAAAACTAAGCAAAAGTGGCGATTCCGTGCACCAAACGCACGCTTTGTGCCAAAACTGAGCAAAAGCGGCGATTCCGTGCACGAAACGCACGTTTTGTGCCAAAACTGAGCAGAAGTGGCGGTTCTGTGCACGAACCGCAAGTTTCGTGCCTGAAGGAGCAATTGGGTGCGTGAAACGCACGTTTTGTGCCAAAACTGAGCAAAAGCGGCGATTATGTGCACGAATCGCTCGTTTTGTGCCAAAGCTGAGCAAAAGCGACGATTCTGTTCACGAAATGCACGTTTTGTCCCAGAAGGAGCCATTGGGTGCGTGAAACGCACGTTTTGTGCCAAAACTAAGCAAAAGTGGCGATTCCGTGCACCAAACGCACGCTTTGTGCCAAAACTGAGCAAAAGCGGCGATTCTGTGCACGAAACGCAGGTTTTGTTCCAAAACTGAGCGAAAGCGGCGATTCTGTGCACGAAACGCAGGTTTTGATCCAAAACTGAGCAAAAGCGGCGATTATGTGCACGAATCGCTCGTTTTGTGCCAAAGCTGAGCAAAAGCGACGATTCTGTTCACGAAATGCACGTTTTGTCCCAGAAGGAGCCATTGGGTGCGTGAAACGCACGTTTTGTGCCAAAACTAAGCAAAAGCGGCGATTCCGTGCACCAAACGCACGTTTTGTGCCAAAACTGAGCAAAAGCGGCGATTTTATTCACGAAACGCACGTTTTATGCCAAGAGGAGCAATTCGGTGCGTGGAACGCACGTTTTGTGCCAAAACTGAGCAAAAGAAGCAATTCTGTGCACGAAACGCACGTTTTGTACCAAAACTGAGCAAATGCGGCGATTCTGTTCACGAAACGCACGTTATGTGCCAAAAGGAGAAATTCGGAGCGTAAAACGCACGTTTTGTGCCAAAACTGAGCAAAAGCGGCGTTTCTGTTCACGAAACGCACGTTTGTTGCCAGAAGGAGCAATTGGGTGCGTGAAACGTACGTTTTGTACCAAAGCTGAGCAAAAGCGGCGATTCTGTGCACGAAACCGCACGTTTTGTCCGAGAACTGAGCATAAGCGGCGATTCTGTTCACGAAACGCACGTTATGTGCTAAAAGGAGAAATTCGGAGCGTAAAACGCACGTTTTGTGCCAAAACTGAGCAAAAGAAGCGATTCTATGCACGAAACGCTCGTTTTGTGCCAAACTGAGCAAAAGCGGCGATTCTGTGCACGAAACGCACGTTTTGTTGCAAAACTGAGCAAAAACGGCGATTCTGTGCACTAAGCGCACGTTTTGTTGCAAAACTGAGCAAAAGCGGCGAGTCTGTGCACGAAACGCTCGTATTGTGCCAAAACTGAGCAAATGCGGCGATTCTGCGCACGAAACACGGGATTTGTGCCCAAAACTGAGCAAAAGCGGCGATTCCGAGCACGAAACGCTCGTTTTGTGCCAAAACTGTGCAAAAGCGGCGATTCTGTGCACGAAACCGCACGTTTTGTGCGAGAACTGATCATAAGCGACGATTCTGTGCACGAAGCGAAGGTCTTTATCCATAACAGAGCAAAAGCGGCGATTCTGTGCACGAAGCGCACGTTTTGTGCCAAAACTGAGCAAAAGCGGCGATTCTGTGCTGGAAACGCACGTATTGTGCCAAAACCGAGCAAAAGCGGGGATTCTGCGCACGAAACACGGTATTTCTGCCAAAACTGAGCAAATGCGGCGTTTCTGTGCACGAAACGCACGTTTTGTGCCAAAACTGAGCAAAAGCGGCGATTCTATGCACGAAACGCTCGTTTGGTGCCAAAACTGTGCAAAAGCGGCGATACTGTGCACGAAACGCACGTATTGTGCCAAAACTGAGCAAAAGCGGCGATTCTGTGCACGAAACGAACGTTATGTGCCAAAAGGAGAAATTCGGAGAATAAAACGCACGTTTGGTTCCAAAACTGAGCGAAAGCGGCGATTCTGTGTACGAAACGCACGTTTTGTGCCAAAACTGAGCAGAAGCGGCGGTTCTGTGCACGAACCGCAAGTTTCGTGCCAGAAGGAGCAATTGGGTGCGTGAAACGCACGTTTTGTGCGAGAACAGAGCAAAAGCGGCGATTCTGTGTGCGAAACGCTGGTTTTGTACCAAAACTGAGCAAAAGCGGCGATTATGTGCACGAAACGACCGTTTTGTGCCAAAGCTGAGCAAAAGCGACGATTCTGTTCACGAAATGCACGTTTTGTCCGAGAAGGAGCAATTCGGTGCGTGAAACACCCGTTTTGTTGCAAAACTGAGCAAATGCGGCGATTCTGTGCACGAAACGCACGTTTTGTGCTAAAACAGAGCAAAAGCGGCGATTCTGCGCACGAAACATGGGATTTGTGCCAAAACTGAGCAAAAGCTTCGATTCTGTGCACGAAACGCACGTTTTGTGCTAAAACTGAGCAAAAGCGGCGATTCTGTGCACGAAACGCACGTTTTGTTGCAAAACTGAGTAAAAGCGGAGATTCTGTGCACGAACCGCAAGTTTCGTGCCAGAAGGAGCAATTGGGTGCGTGAAACGCACGTTTTGTGCCAAAACTGAGCAAAAGTGGCGATTATGTGCACGAATCGCACGTTTTGTGCCAAAACTAAGCAAAAGTGGCGATTCCGTGCACCAAACGCACGCTTTGTGCCAAAACTGAGCAAAAGCGGCGATTCTGTGCACGCAGCGCACGTTTTGTGGCAAAACTGAGCAAAACCGGCGGTTCTGTGCACAAAACGCAGGTTTTGTTCAAAAGGAGCAATTCGGTGCTTGCAACGCACGTTGTGTTGCAAAACTGAACAAAAGCGGCGATTCAGTGCAGGAAACGCACGTTTAGAGCCAAAACTGAGCAAAAGCGGCGATTCTGTGCACGATACGATTGTTTTTTGCAAATACTGAGCAATAGCGGCGATTCTGTGCACGAAACGCACGGTTTGTGTAAAATCTGAGCTTAAGCGGCGATTTCGTGCACGAAACGCACGTTTTGTGCCAAAACTGAGCAAAAGAGGCGATCCTGCGCACGAAACACGGTATTTCTGTTAAAACTGAGCAAAAGCGGCGATTATGTGCACGAATCGCTCGTTTTGTGCCAAAGCTGAGCAAAAGCGACGATTCTGTTCACGAAATGCACGTTTTGTCCCAGAAGGAGCCATTGGGTGCGTGAAACGCACGTTTTGTGCCAAAACTAAGCAAAAGTGGCGATTCCGTGCACCAAACGCACGCTTTGTGCCAAAACTGAGCAAAAGCGGCGATTCTGTGCACGAAACGCTCGTTTTGTTGCAAAACTGAGTAAAAGCGGAGATTCTGTGCACGAAACGCACGTTTTGTGCCAAAACTGAGCAACAGCGGCGATTCTATACCGAAACGCACGTTTTATGAAAAGAGGAGCAATTCGGTGCGTGGAACGCACGTTTTGTGCCAAAACTGAGCAAAAGCGGCGATTCTGTGCACGAAGCGCACATTTTGTGCCACAAGGAGCAATTCGGTGCTTGCAACGCACGCTTTGTTGCAAAACTGAGCAAGAGCGGCGATTCTGTGCACGAAACGCAGGTTTTGTTCCAAAACTGAGCGAAAGCGGCGATTCTGTGCACGAAACGCAGGTTTTGATCCAAAACTGAGCAAAAGCGGCGATTCTGTGAACGAAACTCTCGTTTTGTGCCAAAACTTAGCAAAAGCGGCGATTCCGTGCACCAAACGCACGCTTTGTGCCAAAACTGAGCAAAAGCGGCGATTATGTGCACGAAACGCACGGTTTGTGCCCAAACTGATCAAAAGCGGCGATTCCGTGCACGAAACGCTTGTTTTGTGCCAAAACTGAGCAAGAGCGGCGATTCCGTGCACCAAACGCACGCTTTGTGCAAAAACTGAGCAAAAGCGGCGATTCTGTGCACGAAACGCTCGTTTTGTTGCATAACTGAGCAAAAGCGGCGATCCTGCGGACGAAACACGGTATTTCTGGCAAAACTGAGCAAAAGCGGCGATTCTGATCACGAAACGCACGTTTTGTGCCAAAACTGAGCAAAATCGGCGATTCTGGGTACGAAACGCACGTTTCGTGCCAAAACTGAGCAAAAGCGGCGATTCTGTGCACGAAACGCACGTTTTGTGGCAAAACTGAGCAAAACCGGCGGTTCTGTGCACAAAACGCAGGTTTTGTTCAAAAGGAGCAATTCGGTGCTTGCAACGCTCGTTTTGTTGCAAAACTGAACAAAAGCGGCGATTCAGTGCACGAAACGCACGTTTAGAGCCAAAACTGAGCAAAAGCGGCGATCCTGTGCACGAAACGCACGTGTTGTTCCAGAAGGAGCATTTGGGTGCGTGAAACGCACGTTTTGTGCCAAAACTGAGCAAAAGAGGCGATCCTGCGCACGAAACACGGTATTTCTGTTAAAACTGAGCAAAAGCGGCGATTCTGAGCACGAAACGCACGTTTTGTGCCAAAACTGAGCAAAAGCGGCGATTCTGTGTACGAAACGCACGTTTTGTGCCAAAACTGAGCAGAAGCGGCGGTTCTGTGCACGAACCGCAAGTTTCGTGCCTGAAGGAGCAATTGGGTGCGTGAAACGCACGTTTTGTGCCAAAACTGAGCAAAAGCGGCGATTATGTGCACGAATCGCTCGTTTTGTGCCAAAGCTGAGCAAAAGCGACGATTCTGTTCACGAAATGCACGTTTTGTCCCAGAAGGAGCCATTGGGTGCGTGAAACGCACGTTTTGTGCCAAAACTAAGCAAAAGTGGCGATTCCGTGCACCAAACGCACGCTTTGTGCCAAAACTGAGCAAAAGCGGCGATTCTGTGCACGAAACGCAGGTTTTGTTCCAAAACTGAGCGAAAGCGGCGATTCTGTGCACGAAACGCAGGTTTTGATCCAAAACTGAGCAAAAGCGGCGATTCTGTGAACGAAACTCTCGTTTTGTGCCAAAACTTAGCAAAAGCGGCGATTCCGTGCACCAAACGCACGTTTTGTGCCAAAACTGAGCAAAAGCGGCGATTTTATTCACGAAACGCACGTTTTATGCGAAGAGGAGCAATTCGGTGCGTGGAACGCACGTTTTGTGCCAAAACTGAGCAAAAGAAGCAATTCTGTGCACGAAACGCACGTTTTGTACCAAAACTGAGCAAATGCGGCGATTCTGTTCACGAAACGCACGTTATGTGCCAAAAGGAGAAATTCGGAGCGTAAAACGCACGTTTTGTGCCAAAACTGAGCAAAAGCGGCGTTTCTGTTCACGAAACGCACGTTTGTTGCCAGAAGGAGCAATTGGGTGCGTGAAACGTACGTTTTGTACCAAAGCTGAGCAAAAGCGGCGATTCTGTGCACGAAACCGCACGTTTTGTCCGAGAACTGAGCATAAGCGGCGATTCTGTTCACGAAACGCACGTTATGTGCTAAAAGGAGGAATTCGGAGCGTAAAACGCACGTTTTGTGCCAAAACTGAGCAAAAGAAGCGATTCTATGCACGAAACGCTCGTTTTGTGCCAAACTGAGCAAAAGCGGCGATTCTGTGCACGAAACGCACGTTTTGTTGCAAAACTGAGCAAAAACGGCGATTCTGTGCACTAAGCGCACGTTTTGTTGCAAAACTGAGCAAAAGCGGCGAGTCTGTGCACGAAACGCTCGTATTGTGCCAAAACTGAGCAAATGCGGCGATTCTGCGCACGAAACACGGGATTTGTGCCCAAAACTGAGCAAAAGCGGCGATTCCGAGCACGAAACGCTCGTTTTGTGCCAAAACTGTGCAAAAGCGGCGATTCTGTGCACGAAACCGCACGTTTTGTGCGAGAACTGATCATAAGCGACGATTCTGTGCACGAAGCGAAGGTCTTTATCCATAACAGAGCAAAAGCGGCGATTCTGTGCACGAAGCGCACGTTTTGTGCCAAAACTGAGCAAAAGCGGCGATTCTGTGCTGGAAACGCACGTATTGTGCCAAAACCGAGCAAAAGCGGGGATTCTGCGCACGAAACACGGTATTTCTGCCAAAACTGAGCAAATGCGGCGTTTCTGTGCACGAAACGCACGTTTTGTGCCAAAACTGAGCAAAAGCGGCGATTCTATGCACGAAACGCTCGTTTGGTGCCAAAACTGTGCAAAAGCGGCGATACTGTGCACGAAACGCACGTATTGTGCCAAAACTGAGCAAAAGCGGCGATTCTGTGCACGAAACGAACGTTATGTGCCAAAAGGAGAAATTCGGAGAATAAAACGCACGTTTGGTTCCAAAACTGAGCGAAAGCGGCGATTCTGTGTACGAAACGCACGTTTTGTGCCAAAACTGAGCAGAAGCGGCGGTTCTGTGCACGAACCGCAAGTTTCGTGCCAGAAGGAGCAATTGGGTGCGTGAAACGCACGTTTTGTGCGAGAACAGAGCAAAAGCGGCGATTCTGTGTGCGAAACGCTGGTTTTGTACCAAAACTGAGCAAAAGCGGCGATTATGTGCACGAAACGACCGTTTTGTGCCAAAGCTGAGCAAAAGCGACGATTCTGTTCACGAAATGCACGTTTTGTCCGAGAAGGAGCAATTCGGTGCGTGAAACACCCGTTTTGTTGCAAAACTGAGCAAATGCGGCGATTCTGTGCACGAAACGCACGTTTTGTGCTAAAACAGAGCAAAAGCGGCGATTCTGCGCACGAAACATGGGATTTGTGCCAAAACTGAGCAAAAGCTTCGATTCTGTGCACGAAACGCACGTTTTGTGCTAAAACTGAGCAAAAGCGGCGATTCTGTGCACGAAACGCACGTTTTGTTGCAAAACTGAGTAAAAGCGGAGATTCTGTGCACGAACCGCAAGTTTCGTGCCAGAAGGAGCAATTGGGTGCGTGAAACGCACGTTTTGTGCCAAAACTGAGCAAAAGTGGCGATTATGTGCACGAATCGCTCGTTTTGTGCCAAAGCTGAGCAAAAGCGACGATTCTGTTCACGAAATGCACGTTTTGTCCCAGAAGGAGCAATTGGGTGCGTGAAACGCACGTTTTGTGCCAAAACTAAGCAAAAGTGGCGATTCCGTGCACCAAACGCACGCTTTGTGCCAAAACTGAGCAAAAGCGGCGATTCTGTGCACGCAGCGCACATTTTGTGCCACAAGGAGCAATTCGGTGCTTGCAACGCACGCTTTGTTGCAAAACTGAGCAAAAGCGGCGATTCTGTGCACGAAACGCAGGTTTTGTTCCAAAACTGAGCGAAAGCGGCGATTCTGTGCACGAAACTCTCGTTTTGTGCCAAAACTTAGCAAAAGCGGCGATTCCGTGCACCAAACGCACGCTTTGTGCCAAAACTGAGCAAAAGCGGCGATTATGTGCACGAAACGCACGGTTTGTGCCCAAACTGATCAAAAGCGGCGATTCCGTGCACGAAACGCTTGTTTTGTGCCAAAACTGAGCAAGAGCGGCGATTCCGTGCACCAAACGCACGCTTTGTGCAAAAACTGAGCAAAAGCGGCGATTCTGTGCACGAAACGCACGTTTTGTTGCATAACTGAGCAAAAGCGGCGATCCTGCGGACGAAACACGGTATTTCTGGCAAAACTGAGCAAAAGCGGCGATTCTGATCACGAAACGCACGTTTTGTGCCAAAACTGAGCAAAATCGGCGATTCTGGGTACGAAACGCACGTTTCGTGCCAAAACTGAGCAAAAGCGGCGATTCTGTGCACGAAACGCACGTTTTGTGGCAAAACTGAGCAAAACCGGCGGTTCTGTGCACGATACGATTGTTTTTTGCAAATACTGAGCAATAGCGGCGATTCTGTGCACGAAACGCACGGTTTGTGTAAAATCTGAGCTTAAGCGGCGATTTCGTGCACGAAACGCACGTTTTGTGCCAAAACTGAGCAAAAGAGGCGATCCTGCGCACGAAACACGGTATTTCTGTTAAAACTGAGCAAAAGCGGCGATTATGTGCACGAATCGCTCGTTTTGTGCCAAAGCTGAGCAAAAGCGACGATTCTGTTCACGAAATGCACGTTTTGTCCCAGAAGGAGCCATTGGGTGCGTGAAACGCACGTTTTGTGCCAAAACTAAGCAAAAGTGGCGATTCCGTGCACCAAACGCACGCTTTGTGCCAAAACTGAGCAAAAGCGGCGATTCTGTGCACGAAACGCTCGTTTTGTTGCAAAACTGAGTAAAAGCGGAGATTCTGTGCACGAAACGCACGTTTTGTGCCAAAACTGAGCAACAGCGGCGATTCTATACCGAAACGCACGTTTTATGAAAAGAGGAGCAATTCGGTGCGTGGAACGCACGTTTTGTGCCAAAACTGAGCAAAAGCGGCGATTCTGTGCACGAAGCGCACATTTTGTGCCACAAGGAGCAATTCGGTGCTTGCAACGCACGCTTTGTTGCAAAACTGAGCAAGAGCGGCGATTCTGTGCACGAAACGCAGGTTTTGTTCCAAAACTGAGCGAAAGCGGCGATTCTGTGCACGAAACGCAGGTTTTGATCCAAAACTGAGCAAAAGCGGCGATTCTGTGAACGAAACTCTCGTTTTGTGCCAAAACTTAGCAAAAGCGGCGATTCCGTGCACCAAACGCACGCTTTGTGCCAAAACTGAGCAAAAGCGGCGATTATGTGCACGAAACGCACGGTTTGTGCCCAAACTGATCAAAAGCGGCGATTCCGTGCACGAAACGCTTGTTTTGTGCCAAACTGAGCAAGAGCGGCGATTCCGTGCACCAAACGCACGCTTTGTGCAAAAACTGAGCAAAAGCGGCGATTCTGTGCACGAAACGCTCGTTTTGTTGCATAACTGAGCAAAAGCGGCGATCCTGCGGACGAAACACGGTATTTCTGGCAAAACTGAGCAAAAGCGGCGATTCTGATCACGAAACGCACGTTTTGTGCCAAAACTGAGCAAAATCGGCGATTCTGGGTACGAAACGCACGTTTCGTGCCAAAACTGAGCAAAAGCGGCGATTCTGTGCACGAAACGCACGTTTTGTGGCAAAACTGAGCAAAACCGGCTGTTCTGTGCACAAAACGCAGGTTTTGTTCAAAAGGAGCAATTCGGTGCTTGCAACGCTCGTTTTGTTGCAAAACTGAACAAAAGCGGCGATTCAGTGCACGAAACGCACGTTTAGAGCCAAAACTGAGCAAAAGCGGCGATCCTGTGCACGAAACGCACGTGTTGTTCCAGAAGGAGCATTTGGGGTGCGTGAAACGCACGTTTTGTGCCAAAACTGTGCAAATGTGGCGATTGAGTGCTCGAAACGCAGGTTTTGTTCCAAAACTGAGCAAAAGCGGCGATTCTGTGCACGATACGATTGTTTTTTGCAAATACTGAGCAATAGCGGCGATTCTGCGCAGGAAACGCACGGTTTTTGTCCAAAGCTGAGCTAAAGCGGCGATTCTGTGCACGATACGATTGTTTTTTGCCAAAACTGAGCAATAGCGGCGATTCTGTGCACGAAACGCACGGTTTGTGTAAAATCTGAGCTTAAGCGGCGATTTCGTGCACGAAACGCACGTTTTGTGCCAAATTTGAGCAAAAGCGGCGATTATGTGGACGAAACGCACGGTTTGTGCCAAAACTGATCAAAAGCGGCGATTCCGTGCACGAAACGCTCGTTTTGTGGCAAAACTGAGCAAAAGCGGCGATTCCGTGCACCAAACGCACGCTTTGTGCCAAAATTGAGCAAAAGCGGCGATTCTGTGCACGAAACGCTCGTTTTGTTGCAAAACTGAGTAAAAGCGGAGATTCTGTGCACGAAACGCACGTTTTGTGCCAAAACTGAGCAACAGCGGCGATTCTATACCGAAACGCACGTTTTATGAAAAGAGGAGCAATTCGGTGCGTGGAACGCACGTTTTGTGCCAAACTGAGCAAAAGCGGCGATTCTGTGCACGAAGCGCACATTTTGTGCCACAAGGAGCAATTCGGTGCTTGCAACGCACGCTTTGTTGCAAAACTGAGCAAAAGCGGCGATTCTGTGCACGAAACGCACGTTTTGTTGCAAAACTGAGCAAAAGCGGCCATTCTGTGCACGAAACGCACGTGCTGCGCCAAAACTGAACAAAAGCGGCGACTCTGTGCACGAAACGCAGGTTTTGTTCCAAAACTGAGCAAAAGCGGCGATTCCGTGCACGAAACGCTTGTTTTGTGCCAAAACTGAGCAAAAGCGGCGATTCCGTGCACCAAACGCACGCTTTGTGCCAAAACTGAGCAAAAGCGGCGATTCTGTGCACGAAACGCTCGTTTTGTTGCAAAACTGAGTAAAAGCGGAGATTCTGTGCACGAAACGCACGTTTTGTGCCAAAACTGAGCAACAGCGGCCATTCTGTGCACGAAACGCACGTGTTGCGCCAAAACTGAACAAAAGCGGCGACTCTGTGCACGAAACGCAGGTTTTGTTCCAAAACTGAGCGAAAGCGGCGATTCTGTGCACGAAACGCAGGTTTTGATCCAAAACTGAGCAAAAGCGGCGATTCTGTGCACGAAACGCACGTTTTGTTGCATAACTGAGCAAAAGCGGCGATCCTGCGGACGAAACACGGTATTTCTGGCAAAACTGAGCAAAAGCGCCGATTCTGATCACGAAACGCACGTTTTGTGCCAAAACTGATCAAAAGCGGCGATTCTGTGCACGATACGATTGTTTTTTGCAAATACTGAGCAATAGCGGCGATTCTGTGCACGAAACGCACGGTTTGTGTAAAATCTGAGCTTAAGCGGCGATTTCGTGCACGAAACGCACGTTTTGTGCCAAAACTGAGCAAAAGAGGCGATCCTGCGCACGAAACACGGTATTTCTGTTAAAACTGAGCAAAAGCGGCGATTCTGAGCACGAAACGCACGTTTTGTGCCAAAACTGAGCAAAAGCGGCGATTCTATGCACGAAAAGCTCGTTTTGTGCCAAACTGAGCAAAAACGGCGATTCTGTGCACGAAACGCACGTTTTGTTGCAAAACTGAGCAAAAGCGGAGATTCTATGCACGAAAAGCACGTTTTGTGAAAAAACTGAGCAAAAGCGGCGTTTCTGTTCATGAAACGCACGTTTGGTGCCAGGAGGAGCAATTGGGTGCGTGAAACGCACGTTTTGTACCAAAGCTGAGCAAAAGCGGCGATTCTGTGCACGATACCGCACGTTTTGTGTGAGAACTGAGCATAAGCGGCGATTCTGTGCACCAAACGCACGTTATGTGCCAAACGGAGATATTCGGAGCGTAAAACGCACGTTTTGTGCCAAAACTGAGCAGAAGCGGCGATTTTATTCACGAAACGCACGTTTTATGCCAAGAGGAGCAATTCGGTGCGTGGAACGCACGTTTTGTGCCAAAACTGAGCAAAAACGGCGATTCTGTGCACGAAACGCACGGTTTGTGCGAAAACTGAGCAAAAGCGGCGATTACGTGGACGAAACGCACGTTTTGTTGCAAAACTGAGCGAAAGCGTCGTTTCTGTGCACGAAATCGCACGTTTTGTGCGAGAACTGAGCATAAGCGGCGATTCTGTGCACGAAACGCAGGTTCTGGCCCAAAACTGAGCAAAAGCGGCGATTCTGTGCACGAAACGCACGTTTTGTTGCAAAGCTGAGCAGAAGCGGCGATTCTGTGCACGAAACGCACGTTTTGTGCTAAAACTGAGCCAAAGCGGCGATTCTGCGCACGAAACACTGGATTTGTGCCAAAACTGAGCAAAAGCTGCGATTCTATGCACGAAACGCTCGTTTTGTGCCAAAACTGAGCAAAAGCTGCGATTCTATGCACGAAACGCTCGTTTTGTGCCAAAACTGAGCAAAAGCGGCGTTTCTGTTCACGAAACGCACATTTGTTGTCAGAAGGAGCAATTGGGTGTGTGAAACGCACGTTTTGTACCAAAGGTGAGCAAAAGCGGCGATTCTGTGCACGAAACCGCACGTTTTGTGCGAGAACTGAGCATAAGCGGCGATTCTGTGCACCAAACGCACGTTTTGTGACAGAACTGAGCAAAAGCGGCGATTCTGTGCTCGAAATGCACGTTTTGTGCCAAAACTGAGCAACAGCGGCCATTCTGTGCACGAAACGCACGTGTTGCGCCAAAACTGAACAAAAGCGGCGACTCTGTGCACGAAACGCAGGTTTTGTTCCAAAACTGAGCGAAAGCGGCGATTCTGTGCACAAAACGCAGGTTTTGATCCAAAACTGAGCAAAAGCGGCGATTCTGTGAACGAAACGCACAGTTTGTGCCCAAACTGATCAAAAGCGGCGATTCCGTGCACGAAACGCTTGTTTTGTGCCAAAAACTGAGCAAAAGCGGCGATTCCGTGCACCAAACGCACGCTTTGTGCCAAAACTGAGCAAAAGCGGCGATTCTGTGCACGAAACGCTCGTTTTGTTGCAAAACTGAGTAAAAGCGGAGATTCTGTGCACGAAACGCACGTTTTGTGCCAAAACTGAGCAACAGCGGCGATTCTATACCGAAACGCACGTTTGATGAAAAGAGGAGCAATTCGGTGCGTGGAACGCACGTTTTGTGCCAAAACTGAGCAAAAGCGGCGATTCTGTGCACGAAGCGCACGTTTTGTGAGAAAACTGAACAAAAGCGGCGATTCTGAGTACGAAACGCACGTTCTGTGCCAAAACTGAGCAAGAGCGGCGATTGTGTGCACGAAACGCTCGTTTTGTGCCAAAACTGAGCAAAAGCGGCGATTCTGAGCACGAAACGCACGTTTTGTGAGAAAACTGAACAAAAGCGGCGATTCTGTGCACGAAACGCTCGTTTTGTGCCAAAAGTGAGCAAAAGCGGCGATTCTGAGCACGAAACGCACGTTTTGTGCCAACACTGAGCAAAAGTGACGATTCTGTGCACGAAACGCACGTTTTGTGCCAAAACTGTGCAAAGGCGGCGGTTCTGAGCACGAAACGCACGTTTTGTGAGAAGACTGAGCGAAAGCGGCGATTCTGTGCACGAAACGCTCGGTTTCTCCCAAAACTGAGCAAAAGCGGCGATTCTGAGCACGAAACGCACGTTTTGTGAGAAAACTGAGCAACAGCGGCGATTCTATACCGAAACGCACGTTTTATGAAAAGAGGAGCAATTCGGTGCGTGGAACGCACGTTTTGTGCCAAAACTGAGCAAAAGCGGCGATTCTGTGCACGAAGCGCACATTTTGTGCCACAAGGAGCAATTCGGTGCTTGCAACGCACGCTTTGTTGCAAAACTGAGCAAGAGCGGCGATTCTGTGCACGAAACGCAGGTTTTGTTCCAAAACTGAGCGAAAGCGGCGATTCTGTGCACGAAACGCAGGTTTTGATCCAAAACTGAGCAAAAGCGGCGATTCTGTGAACGAAACTCTCGTTTTGTGCCAAAACTTAGCAAAAGCGGCGATTCCGTGCACCAAACGCACGCTTTGTGCCAAAACTGAGCAAAAGCGGCGATTATGTGCACGAAACGCACGGTTTGTGCCCAAACTGATCAAAAGCGGCGATTCCGTGCACGAAACGCTTGTTCTGTGCCAAAACTGAGCAAGAGCGGCGATTCCGTGCACCAAACGCACGCTTTGTGCAAAAACTGAGCAAAAGCGGCGATTCTGTGCACGAAACGCTCGTTTTGTTGCATAACTGAGCAAAAGCGGCGATCCTGCGGACGAAACACGGTATTTCTGGCAAAACTGAGCAAAAGCGGCGATTCTGATCACGAAACGCACGTTTTGTGCCAAAACTGAGCAAAATCGGCGATTCTGGGTACGAAACGCACGTTTCGTGCCAAAACTGAGCAAAAGCGGCGATTCTGTGCACGAAACGCACGTTTTGTGGCAAAACTGAGCAAAACCGGCGGTTCTGTGCACAAAACGCAGGTTTTGTTCAAAAGGAGCAATTCGGTGCTTGCAACGCTCGTTTTGTTGCAAAACTGAACAAAAGCGGCGATTCAGTGCACGAAACGCACGTTTAGAGCCAAAACTGAGCAAAAGCGGCGATCCTGTGCACGAAACGCACGTGTTGTTCCAGAAGGAGCATATGGGTGCGTGAAACGCACGTTTTGTGCCAAAACTGAGCAAATGTGGCGATTGAGTGCTCGAAACGCAGGTTTTGTTCCAAAACTGAGCAAAAGCGGCGATTCTGTGCACGATACGATTGTTTTTTGCAAATACTGAGCAATAGCGGCGATTCTGCGCAGGAAACGCACGGTTTTGTCCAAAGCTGAGCTAAAGCGGCGATTCTGTGCACGATACGATTGTTTTTTGCCAAAACTGAGCAATAGCGGCGATTCTGTGCACGAAACGCACGGTTTGTGTAAAATCTGAGCTTAAGCGGCGATTTCGTGCACGAAACGCACGTTTTGTGCCAAATTTGAGCAAAAGCGGCGATTATGTGGACGAAACGCACGGTTTGTGCCAAAACTGATCAAAAGCGGCGATTCCGTGCACGAAACGCTCGTTTTGTGCCAAAACTGAGCAAAAGCGGCGATTCCGTGCACCAAACGCACGCTTTGTGCCAAAATTGAGCAAAAGCGGCGATTCTGTGCACGAAACGCTCGTTTTGTTGCAAAACTGAGTAAAAGCGGAGATTCTGTGCACGAAACGCACGTTTTGTGCCAAAACTGAGCAACAGCGGCGATTCTATACCGAAACGCACGTTTTATGAAAAGAGGAGCAATTCGGTGCGTGGAACGCACGTTTTGTGCCAAACTGAGCAAAAGCGGCGATTCTGTGCACGAAGCGCACATTTTGTGCCACAAGGAGCAATTCGGTGCTTGCAACGCACGCTTTGTTGCAAAACTGAGCAAAAGCGGCGATTCTGTGCACGAAACGCACGTTTTGTTGCAAAACTGAGCAAAAGCGGCCATTCTGTGCACGAAACGCACGTGTTGCGCCAAAACTGAACAAAAGCGGCGACTCTGTGCACGAAACGCAGGTTTTGTTCCAAAACTGAGCAAAAGCGGCGATTCCGTGCACGAAACGCTTGTTTTGTGCCAAAACTGAGCAAAAGCGGCGATTCCGTGCACCAAACGCACGCTTTGTGCCAAAACTGAGCAAAAGCGGCGATTCTGTGCACGAAACGCTCGTTTTGTTGCAAAACTGAGTAAAAGCGGAGATTCTGTGCACGAAACGCACGTTTTGTGCCAAAACTGAGCAACAGCGGCCATTCTGTGCACGAAACGCACGTGTTGCGCCAAAACTGAACAAAAGCGGCGACTCTGTGCACGAAACGCAGGTTTTGTTCCAAAACTGAGCGAAAGCGGCGATTCTGTGCACGAAACGCAGGTTTTGATCCAAAACTGAGCAAAAGCGGCGATTCTGTGCACGAAACGCACGTTTTGTTGCATAACTGAGCAAAAGCGGCGATCCTGCGGACGAAACACGGTATTTCTGGCAAAACTGAGCAAAAGCGGCGATTCTGATCACGAAACGCACGTTTTGTGCCAAAACTGATCAAAAGCGGCGATTCTGTGCACGATACGATTGTTTTTTGCAAATACTGAGCAATAGCGGCGATTCTGTGCACGAAACGCACGGTTTGTGTAAAATCTGAGCTTAAGCGGCGATTTCGTGCACGAAACGCACGTTTTGTGCCAAAACTGAGCAAAAGAGGCGATCCTGCGCACGAAACACGGTATTTCTGTTAAAACTGAGCAAAAGCGGCGATTCTGAGCACGAAACGCACGTTTTGTGCCAAAACTGAGCAAAAGCGGCGATTCTATGCACGAAAAGCTCGTTTTGTGCCAAACTGAGCAAAAACGGCGATTCTGTGCACGAAACGCACGTTTTGTTGCAAAACTGAGCAAAAGCGGAGATTCTATGCACGAAAAGCACGTTTTGTGAAAAAACTGAGCAAAAGCGGCATTTCTGTTCATGAAACGCACGTTTGGTGCCAGGAGGAGCAATTGGGTGCGTGAAACGCACGTTTTGTACCAAAGCTGAGCAAAAGCGGCGATTCTGTGCACGATACCGCACGTTTTGTGTGAGAACTGAGCATAAGCGGCGATTCTGTGCACCAAACGCACGTTATGTGCCAAACGGAGATATTCGGAGCGTAAAACGCACGTTTTGTGCCAAAACTGAGCAGAAGCGGCGATTTTATTCACGAAACGCACGTTTTATGCCAAGAGGAGCAATTCGGTGCGTGGAACGCACGTTTTGTGCCAAAACTGAGCAAAAACGGCGATTCTGTGCACGAAACGCACGGTTTGTGCGAAAGCTGAGCAAAAGCGGCGATTACGTGGACGAAACGCACGTTTTGTTGCAAAACTGAGCGAAAGCGTCGTTTCTGTGCACGAAATCGCACGTTTTGTGCGAGAACTGAGCATAAGCGGCGATTCTGTGCACGAAACGCAGGTTCTGGCCCAAAACTGAGCAAAAGCGGCGATTCTGTGCACGAAACGCACGTTTTGTTGCAAAGCTGAGCAGAAGCGGCGATTCTGTGCACGAACCGCACGTTTTGTGCTAAAACTGAGCAAAAGCGGCGATTCTGCGCACGAAACACTGGATTTGTGCCAAAACTGAGCAAAAGCTGCGATTCTATGCACGAAACGCTCGTTTTGTGCCAAAACTGAGCAAAAGCTGCGATTCTATGCACGAAACGCTCGTTTTGTGCCAAAACTGAGCAAAAGCGGCGTTTCTGTTCACGAAACGCACGTTTGTTGTCAGAAGGAGCAATTGGGTGTGTGAAACGCACGTTTTGTACCAAAGGTGAGCAAAAGCGGCGATTCTGTGCACGAAACCGCACGTTTTGTGCGAGAACTGAGCATAAGCGGCGATTCTGTGCACCAAACGCACGTTTTGTGACAGAACTGAGCAAAAGCGGCGATTCTGTGCTCGAAATGCACGTTTTGTGCCAAAACTGAGCAACAGCGGCCATTCTGTGCACGAAACGCACGTGTTGCGCCAAAACTGAACAAAAGCGGCGACTCTGTGCACGAAACGCAGGTTTTGTTCCAAAACTGAGCGAAAGCGGCGATTCTGTGCACAAAACGCAGGTTTTGATCCAAAACTGAGCAAAAGCGGCGATTCTGTGAACGAAACGCACAGTTTGTGCCCAAACTGATCAAAAGCGGCGATTCCGTGCACGAAACGCTTGTTTTGTGCCAAAACTGAGCAAAAGCGGCGATTCCGTGCACCAAACGCACGCTTTGTGCCAAAACTGAGCAAAAGCGGCGATTCTGTGCACGAAACGCTCGTTTTGTTGCAAAACTGAGTAAAAGCGGAGATTCTGTGCACGAAACGCACGTTTTGTGCCAAAACTGAGCAACAGCGGCGATTCTATACCGAAACGCACGTTTTATGAAAAGAGGAGCAATTCGGTGCGTGGAACGCACGTTTTGTGCCAAAACTGAGCAAAAGCGGCGATTCTGTGCACGAAGCGCACGTTTTGTGAGAAAACTGAACAAAAGCGGCGATTCTGAGTACGAAACGCACGTTCTGTGCCAAAACTGAGCAAGAGCGGCGATTGTGTGCACGAAACGCTCGTTTTGTGCCAAAACTGAGCAAAAGCGGCGATTCTGAGCACGAAACGCACGTTTTGTGAGAAAACTGAACAAAAGCGGCGATTCTGTGCACGAAACGCTCGTTTTGTGCCAAAAGTGAGCAAAAGCGGCGATTCTGAGCACGAAACGCACGTTTTGTGCCAACACTGAGCAAAAGTGACGATTCTGTGCACGAAACGCACGTTTTGTGCCAAAACTGTGCAAAGGCGGCGGTTCTGAGCACGAAACGCACGTTTTGTGAGAAGACTGAGCGAAAGCGGCGATTCTGTGCACGAAACGCTCGGTTTCTCCCAAAACTGAGCAAAAGCGGCGATTCTGAGCACGAAACGCACGTTTTGTGAGAAAACTGAGCAAAAGCGGCGATTCGGTGCACGAAACGCACGTTTTGTGCCAACACTGAGCAAAAGTGACGATTCTGTGCACGAAACGCACGTTTTGTGCCAATAATGAGCAAAAGCGGTGATTCTGTGCACGAAACGCACGTTTTGTGCCAAAACTGAACGTAAGCGGAGATTCTGTGCACGAAGCGCACGTTTTGTGCCAAAAGGAGGAATCCGGTGTGTGAAACGCACGTTTTGTGCCAAAACGGAGCAAAAGCGGCGATTCTGAGTACGAAACGCCCGTTTTGTTCCAAATCTGAGCGAGATCGGCGATTCTGTGCACGAAACGCTCGTTTTGTGCCAAAAGTGAGCAAAAGCGGCGATCCTGAGCACGAAACGCATGTTTTGTGAGAAGACTGAGAAAAAGCGACGATTCTGTGCACGAAACGCTTGTTTTGTACCAAAACTGAGCAAAAGCGGCGAATCTGTGCACGAAACGCTTGTTTTATTCCAAAACTGAGCAAGAGCGACGATTCTGTGCACGAAACGCTCGGTTTCTGCCAAAACTGAGCAAAAGCGGCGATTCTGAGCACGAAACGCACGTTTTGTGAGAAGACTGAGCAAAAGCGGCGATTCTGTACACGAATCGCACGTTTTGTGCAAAAACTGAGCAAAAGCGGCGATTCTGAGCACAAAACGCACGTTTTGTGGCAATACTGAGCGAAAGCGGCGTTTCTGTGCACGAAACGCACGTTTTGTGCCAACACTGAGCAAAAGTGACGATTCTGTGCACGAAACGCACGCTTTGTGCCAAAACTGAACAAAAGCCGAGATTCTGTGCACGAAGCGCTTGTTTTGTACCAAAACTGAGCAAAAGCATCGATTCTGTGCACGAAACGCTTGTTTTTTGCTAAAACTGAGCAAAGGCGGCGGTTCTGTGCACGAAACGCACGTTTTGTGCCAATAATGAGCAAAAGCGGTGATTCTGTGCACGAAACGCACGTTTTGTGCCAAAACTGAACGTAAGCGGAGATTCTGTGCACGAAGCGCACGTTTTGTGCCAAAAGGAGGAATCCGGTGTGTGAAACGCACGTTTTGTGCCAAAACGGAGCAAAAGCGGCGATTCTGAGTACGAAACGCCCGTTTTGTTCCAAATCTGAGCGAGATCGGCGATTCTGTGCACGAAACGCTCGTTTTGTGCCAAAAGTGAGCAAAAGCGGCGATCCTGAGCACGAAACGCATGTTTTGTGAGAAGACTGAGAAAAAGCGACGATTCTGTGCACGAAACGCTTGTTTTGTACCAAAACTGAGCAAAAGCGGCGAATCTGTGCACGAAACGCTTGTTTTATTCCAAAACTGAGCAAGAGCGACGATTCTGTGCACGAAACGCTCGGTTTCTGCCAAAACTGAGCAAAAGCGGCGATTCTGAGCACGAAACGCACGTTTTGTGAGAAGACTGAGCAAAAGCGGCGATTCTGTACACGAATCGCACGTTTTGTGCAAAAACTGAGCAAAAGCGGCGATTCTGAGCACAAAACGCACGTTTTGTGGCAATACTGAGCGAAAGCGGCGTTTCTGTGCACGAAACGCACGTTTTGTGCCAACACTGAGCAAAAGTGACGATTCTGTGCACGAAACGCACGCTTTGTGCCAAAACTGAACAAAAGCCGAGATTCTGTGCACGAAGCGCTTGTTTTGTACCAAAACTGAGCAAAAGCATCGATTCTGTGCACGAAACGCTTGTTTTTTGCTAAAACTGAGCAAAGGCGGCGGTTCTGTGCACGAAACGCACGTTTTGTGCCAATAATGAGCAAAAGCGGTGATTCTGTGCACGAAACGCACGTTTTGAGCCAAGACTGAACGTAGGCGGAGATTCTGAGCACGAAACGCACGTTTTGTGCAAAAACTGAGCAGAAGCGGCGATTCTGTGCACGAAACGCTTGTTTTGTACCAAAACTGAGCAAAAGCGGCGATTCTGTGCACGAAACGCTCGTTTTGTGCCAAAACTGAGCAAGAGCGGCGATTCTGAGCACGCAACGCACGTTTTGTGAGAAAACTGAGCGAACGCGTCGATTCTGTGCACGAAACGCTCGGTTTCTGCCAAAACTGAGCAAAAGCGGCGATTCTGAGCACGAAACGCACGTTTTGTGCCAATAATGAGCAAAAGCGGTGATTCTGTTTACGAAACGCACGTTTTGTGCCAAAACTGAACGTAGGCGGAGATTCTGTGCACGAAGCGCTCGGTTTCTGCCAAAACTGAGCAAAAGCGGCGATTCTGAGCACGAAACGCACGTTTTGTGAGAAGAATGAGCGAAAGCGGCGATTCTGTGCACGAAACGCTCGGTTTCTGCCAAAACTGAGCAAAAGCGGCGATTCTGAGCACGAAACGCACGTTTTGTGAGAAGACTGAGCAATAGCGGCGATTCTGTACACGAATCGCACGTTTTGTGCAAAAACTGAGCAAAAGCGGCGATTCTGAGCACAAAACGCACGTTTTGTGGCAATACTGAGCGAAAGCGGCGTTTCTGTGCACGAAACGCACGTTTTGTGCCAACACTGAGCAAAAGTGACGATTCTGTGCACGAAACGCACGCTTTGTGCCAAAACTGAACAAAAGCCGAGATTCTGTGCACGAAGCGCTTGTTTTGTACCAAAACTGAGCAAAAGCATCGATTCTGTGCACGAAACGCTTGTTTTTTGCTAACACTGAGCAAAGGCGGCGGTTCTGTGCACGAAACGCACGTTTTGTGCCAATAATGAGCAAAAGCGGTGATTCTGTGCACGAAACGCACGTTTTGAGCCAAAACTGAACGTAGGCGGAGATTCTGTGCACGAAGCGCACGTTTTGTGCCAAAAGGAGGAATTCGGTGTGTGAAACGCACGTTTTGTGCCAAAACTGATCAAAAGCGGCGATTCTGAGCACGAAACGCACGTTTTGTGCAAAAACTGAGCAGAAGCGGCGATTCTGTGCACGAAACGCTTGTTTTGTACCAAAACTGAGCAAAAGCGGCGATTCTGTGCACGAAACGCTTGTTTTTTGCTAAAACTGTGCAAAGGCGGCGGTTCTGTGCACGAAACGCACGTTTTGTGCCAATAATGAGCAAAAGCAGTGATTCTGTGCACGAAACGCACGTTTTGTGCCAAAACTGAACGTAAGCGGAGATTCTGTGCACGAAGCGCACGTTTTGTGCCAAAAGGAGGAATTCGGTGTGTGAAACGCACGTTTTGTGCCAAAACGGAGCAAAAGCGGCGATTCTGTGCACGAAACGCTCTTTTTGTGCCAAAACTGTGCAAAAGCGACGATTCTGTGCACGAAACGCGGGTTTTGTGCCAAGACTGAGCAAAAGCGGCGAATCTGTGCACGAAACGCTCGTTTTGTGCCAAAACTGAGCAAGAGCGGCGATTCTGAGTACGCAACGCACGTTTTGTGAGAAAACTGAGCAAAAGCGGCGATTCGGTGCACGAAACGCACGTTTTGTGCCAACACTGAGCAAAAGTGACGATTCTGTGCACGAAACGCACGTTTTGTACCAATAATGAGCAAAAGCGGTGATTCTGTGCACGAAACGCACGTTTTGTGCCAAAACTGAACGTAAGCGGAGATTCTGTGCACGAAGCGCACGTTTTGTGCCAAAAGGAGGAATCCGGTGTGTGAAACGCACGTTTTGTGCCAAAACGGAGCAAAAGCGGCGATTCTGAGTACGAAACGCACGTTTTGTGAGAAAACTGAACAAAAGCGGCGATTCTGTGCACGAAACGCTCGTTTTGTGCCAAAACTGAGCAAAAGCGGCGATTCTGAGTACGAAACGCACGTTCTGTGCCAAAACTGAGCAAGAGCGGCGATTGTGTGCACGAAACGCTCGTTTTGTGCCAAAACTGAGCAAAAGCGGCGATTCTGAGCACGAAACGCACGTTTTGTGAGAAAACTGAACAAAAGCGGCGATTCTGTGCACGAAACGCTCATTTTGTGCCAAAACTGAGCAAAAGCGGCGATTCTGTGCACGAAACGCTCGTTTTGTGCCAAAAGTGTGCAAAAGCGGCGATTCTGAGCACGAAACGCACGTTTTGTGCAAAAACTGAGCGAAAGCGGCGATTCTGTGCACGAAACGCACGTTTGGTGAGAAGACTGAGCAAAAGCGACGATTCTGTGCACGAAACGCTTGTTTTGTACCAAAACTGAGCAAAAGCGGCGATTCTGTGCACGAAACGCACGTTTTGTGCCAATAGTGAGCAAAAGCGGCGATTCTGTGCACGAATCGCACGTTTTGTGAAAAAACTGAGCAAAAGCGGCGATTCTGAACACGAAACGCACGTCTTGTGGCAATACTGAGCGAAAGCGGCGTTTCTGTGCACGAAACGCACGTTTTGTGCCAACACTGAGCAAAAGTGACGATTCTGTGCACGAAACGCACGTTTTGTGCCAAAACTGAACAAGAGCGGAGATTCTGTGCACGAAACGCACGTTTTGTGCCAAAACTGAGCAAAAGCGGCGATACTGTGCACGAAATGCACGTTTTGTCCCAGAAGGAGCAATTGGGTGCGTGAAACGCACGTTTTGTGCCAAAACTAAGCAAAAGTGGCGATTCCGTGCACCAAACGCACGCTTTGTTCCAAAACTGAGCAAAAGCGGCGATTCTGTGCACGAAACGCTCGTTTTGTTGCAAAACTGAGCAAAAGCGGCGACTCTGTGCACGAAACGCAGGTTTTGTTCCAAAACTGAGCGAAAGCGGCGATTCTGTGCACAAAACGCAGGTTTTGATCCAAAACTGAGCAAAAGCGGCGATTCTGTGAACGAAACGCACAGTTTGTGCCCAAACTGATCAAAAGCGGCGATTCCGTGCACGAAACGCTTGTTTTGTGCCAAAACTGAGCAAAAGCGGCGATTCCGTGCACCAAACGCACGCTTTGTGCCAAAACTGAGCAAAAGCGGCGATTCTGTGCACGAAACGCTCGTTTTGTTGCAAAACTGAGTAAAAGCGGAGATTCTGTGCACGAAACGCACGTTTTGTGCCAAAACTGAGCAAAAGCGGCGATTCTGTGCACGAAGCGCACGTTTTGTGAGAAAACTGAACAAAAGCGGCGATTCTGAGTACGAAACGCACGTTCTGTGCCAAAACTGAGCAAGAGCGGCGATTGTGTGCACGAAACGCTCGTTTTGTGCCAAAACTGAGCAAAAGCGGCGATTCTGAGCACGAAACGCACGTTTTGTGAGAAAACTGAACAAAAGCGGCGATTCTGTGCACGAAACGCTCGTTTTGTGCCAAAACTGAGCAAAAGCGGCGATTCTGTGCACGAAACGCTCGTTTTGTGCCAAAAGTGTGCTAAAGCGGCGATTCTGAGCACGAAACGCACGTTTTGTGCAAAAACTGAGCGAAAGCGGCGATTCTGTGCACGAAACGCACGTTTGGTGAGAAGACTGAGCAAAAGCGACGATTCTGTGCACGAAACGCTTGTTTTGTACCAAAACTGAGCAAAAGCGGCGATTCTGTGCACGAAACGCACGTTTTGTGCCAATAGTGAGCAAAAGCGGCGATTCTGTGCACGAATCGCACGTTTTGTGAAAAAACTGAGCAAAAGCGGCGATTCTGAACACGAAACGCACGTCTTGTGAGAAAACTGAGCAAAAGCGACGATTCTGTGCACGAAAAGCACGTTTTGTGCCAATACTGAGCGAAAGCGGCGATTCTGTACACGAATCGCACGTTTTGTGCAAAAACTGAGCAAAAGCGGCGATTCTGAGCACAAAACGCACGTCTTGTGGCAATACTGAGCGAAAGCGGCGTTTCTGTGCACGAAACGCACGTTTTGTGCCAACACTGAGCAAAAGTGACGATTCTGTGCACGAAACGCACGTTTTGTGCCAAAACTGAACAAAAGCGGAGATTCTGTGCACGAAACGCACGTTTTGTGCCAAAACTGAGCAAAAGCGGCGATACTGTGCACGAAATGCACGTTTTGTCCCAGAAGGAGCAATTGGGTGCGTGAAACGCACGTTTTGTGCCAAAACTAAGCAAAAGTGGCGATTCCGTGCACCAAACGCACGCTTTGTTCCAAAACTGAGCAAAAGCGGCGATTCTGTGCACGAAACGCTCGTTTTGTTGCAAAACTGAGTAAAAGCGGAGATTCTGTGCACGAAACGCACGTTTTGTGCCAAAACTGAGCAACAGCGGCGATTCTATACCGAAACGCACGTTTTATGAAAAGAGGAGCAATTCGGTGCGTGGAACGCACGTTTTGTGCCAAAACTGAGCAAAAGCGGCGATTCTGTGCACGAAGCGCACATTTTGTGCCACAAGGAGCAATTCGGTGCTTGCAACGCACGCTTTGTTGCAAAACTGAGCAAAAGCGGCGATTCTGTGCACGAAACGCACGTTTTGTTGCAAAACTGAGCAAAAGCGGCCATTCTGTGCACGAAACGCACGTGTTGCGCCAAAACTGAACAAAAGCGGCGACTCTGTGCACGAAACGCAGGTTTTGTTCCAAAACTGAGCGAAAGCGGCGATTCTGTGCACGAAACGCAGGTTTTGATCCAAAACTGAGCAAAAGCGGCGATTCTGTGAACGAAACTCTCGTTTTGTGCCAAAACTGAGCAAAAGCGGCGATTCTGTGCACGAAGCGCACGTTTTGTGAGAAAACTGAACAAAAGCGGCGATTCTGAGTACGAAACGCACGTTCTGTGCCAAAACTGAGCAAGAGCGGCGATTGTGTGCACGAAACGCTCGTTTTGTGCCAAAACTGAGCAAAAGCGGTGATTCTGAGCACGAAACGCACGTTTTGTGAGAAAACTGAACAAAAGCGGCGATTCTGTGCACGAAACGCTCGTTTTGTGCCAAAAGTGAGCAAAAGCGGCGATTCTGAGCACGAAACGCACGTTTTGTGCCAACACTGAGCAAAAGTGACGATTCTGTGCACGAAACGCACGTTTTGTGCCAAAACTGTGCAAAGGCGGCGGTTCTGAGCACGAAACGCACGTTTTGTGAGAAGACTGAGCGAAAGCGGCGATTCTGTGCACGAAACGCTCGGTTTCTCCCAAAACTGAGCAAAAGCGGCGATTCTGAGCACGAAACGCACGTTTTGTGAGAAGACTGAGCAAAAGCGGCGATTCTGTACACGAAACGCTTGTTTTGTACCAAAACTGAGCAAAAGCGGCGATCCTGTGCACGAAACGCTTGTTTTGTGCCAAAACTGTGCAAAAGCGACGATTCTGTGCACGAAACGCGGGTTTTGTGCCAAGACTGAGCAAAAGCGGCGATTCTGTGCACGAAACGCTCGTTTTGTGCCAAAACTGAGCAAGAGCGGCGATTCTGTGCACGAAACGCTCGTTTTGTGCCAAAAGTGTGCTAAAGCGGCGATTCTGAGCACGAAACGCACGTTTTGTGCAAAAACTGAGCGAAAGCGGCGATTCTGTGCACGAAACGCACGTTTGGTGAGAAGACTGAGCAAAAGCGACGATTCTGTGCACGAAACGCTTGTTTTGTACCAAAACTGAGCAAAAGCGGCGATTCTGTGCACGAAACGCACGTTTTGTGCCAATAGTGAGCAAAAGCGGCGATTCTGTGCACGAATCGCACGTTTTGTGAAAAAACTGAGCAAAAGCGGCGATTCTGAACACGAAACGCACGTCTTGTGAGAAAACTGAGCAAAAGCGACGATTCTGTGCACGAAAAGCACGTTTTGTGCCAATACTGAGCGAAAGCGGCGATTCTGTACACGAATCGCACGTTTTGTGCAAAAACTGAGCAAAAGCGGCGATTCTGAGCACAAAACGCACGTCTTGTGGCAATACTGAGCGAAAGCGGCGTTTCTGTGCACGAAACGCACGTTTTGTGCCAACACTGAGCAAAAGTGACGATTCTGTGCACGAAACGCACGTTTTGTGCCAAAACTGAACAAAAGCGGAGATTCTGTGCACGAAACGCACGTTTTGTGCCAAAACTGAGCAAAAGCGGCGATACTGTGCACGAAATGCACGTTTTGTCCCAGAAGGAGCAATTGGGTGCGTGAAACGCACGTTTTGTGCCAAAACTAAGCAAAAGTGGCGATTCCGTGCACCAAACGCACGCTTTGTTCCAAAACTGAGCAAAAGCGGCGATTCTGTGCACGAAACGCTCGTTTTGTTGCAAAACTGAGTACAAGCGGAGATTCTGTGCACGAAACGCACGTTTTGTGCCAAAACTGAGCAACAGCGGCGATTCTATACCGAAACGCACGTTTTATGAAAAGAGGAGCAATTCGGTGCGTGGAACGCACGTTTTGTGCCAAAACTGAGCAAAAGCGGCGATTCTGTGCACGAAGCGCACATTTTGTGCCACAAGGAGCAATTCGGTGCTTGCAACGCACGCTTTGTTGCAAAACTGAGCAAAAGCGGCGATTCTGTGCACGAAACGCACGTTTTGTTGCAAAACTGAGCAAAAGCGGCCATTCTGTGCACGAAACGCACGTGTTGCGCCAAAACTGAACAAAAGCGGCGACTCTGTGCACGAAACGCAGGTTTTGTTCCAAAACTGAGCGAAAGCGGCGATTCTGTGCACAAAACGCAGGTTTTGATCCAAAACGGAGCAAAAGCGGCGATTCTGTGAACGAAACGCACAGTTTGTGCCCAAACTGATCAAAAGCGGCGATTCCGTGCACGAAACGCTTGTTTTGTGCCAAAACTGAGCAAAAGCGGCGATTCCGTGCACCAAACGCACGCTTTGTGCCAAAACTGAGCAAAAGCGGCGATTCTGTGCACGAAACGCTCGTTTTGTTGCAAAACTGAGTAAAAGCGGAGATTCTGTGCACGTAACGCACGTTTTGTGCCAAAACTGAGCAACAGCGGCGATTCTATACTGAAACGCACGTTTTATGAAAAGAGGAGCAATTCGGTGCGTGGAACGCACGTTTTGTGCCAAAACTGAGCAAAAGCGGCGATTCTGTGCACGAAGCGCACATTTTGTGCCACAAGGAGCAATTCGGTGCTTGCAACGCACGCTTTGTTGCAAAACTGAGCAAAAGCGGCGATTCTGTGCACGAAACGCACGTTTTGTTGCAAAACTGAGCAAAAGCGGCCATTCTGTGCACGAAACGCACGTGTTGCGCCAAAACTGAACAAAAGCGGCGACTCTGTGCACGAAACGCAGGTTTTGTTCCAAAACTGAGCGAAAGCGGCGATTCTGTGCACGAAACGCAGGTTTTGATCCAAAACTGAGCAAAAGCGGCGATTCTGTGAACGAAACTCTCGTTTTGTGCCAAAACTGAGCAAAAGCGGCGATTCTGTGCACGAAGCGCACGTTTTGTGAGAAAACTGAACAAAAGCGGCGATTCTGAGTACGAAACGCACGTTCTGTGCCAAAACTGAGCAAGAGCGGCGATTGTGTGCACGAAACGCTCGTTTTGTGCCAAAACTGAGCAAAAGCGGTGATTCTGAGCACGAAACGCACGTTTTGTGAGAAAACTGAACAAAAGCGGCGATTCTGTGCACGAAACGCTCGTTTTGTGCCAAAAGTGAGCAAAAGCGGCGATTCTGAGCACGAAACGCACGTTTTGTGCCAACACTGAGCAAAAGTGACGATTCTGTGCACGAAACGCACGTTTTGTGCCAAAACTGTGCAAAGGCGGCGGTTCTGAGCACGAAACGCACGTTTTGTGAGAAGACTGAGCGAAAGCGGCGATTCTGTGCACGAAACGCTCGGTTTCTCCCAAAACTGAGCAAAAGCGGCGATTCTGAGCACGAAACGCACGTTTTGTGAGAAGACTGAGCAAAAGCGGCGATTCTGTACACGAAACGCTTGTTTTGTACCAAAACTGAGCAAAAGCGGCGATCCTGTGCACGAAACGCTTGTTTTGTGCCAAAACTGTGCAAAAGCGACGATTCTGTGCACGAAACGCGGGTTTTGTGAGAAGACTGAGAAAAAGCGACGATTCTGTGCACGAAACGCTTGTTTTGTATCAAAACTGAGCAAAAGCGGCGAATCTGTGCACGAAACGCTTGTTTTATTCCAAAACTGAGCAAGAGCGACGATTCTGTGCACGAAACGCTCGTTTGTGCCAAAAGTGAGCAAAAGCGGCGATTCTGAGCACGAAACGCACGTTTTGTGCAAAAACTGAGCGAACGCGTCGATTCTGTGCACGAAACGCTCGGTTTCTGCCAAAACTGAGCAAAAGCGGCGATTCTGAGCACGAAACGCACGTTTTGTGCCAATAATGAGCAAAAGCGGTGATTCTGTTTACGAAACGCACGTTTTGTGCCAAAACTGAACGTAGGCGGAGATTCTGTGCACGAAGCGCTCGGTTTCTGCCAAAACTGAGCAAAAGCGGCGATTCTGAGCACGAAACGCACGTTTTGTGAGAAGAATGAGCGAAAGCGGCGATTCTGTGCACGAAACGCTCGGTTTCTGCCAAAACTGAGCAAAAGCGGCGATTCTGAGCACGAAACGCACGTTTTGTGAGAAGACTGAGCAAAAGCGGCGATTCTGTACACGAATCGCACGTTTTGTGCAAAAACTGAGCAAAAGCGGCGATTCTGAGCACAAAACGCACGTTTTGTGGCAATACTGAGCGAAAGCGGCGTTTCTGTGCACGAAACGCACGTTTTGTGCCAACACTGAGCAAAAGTGACGATTCTGTGCACGAAACGCACGCTTTGTGCCAAAACTGAACAAAAGCCGAGATTCTGTGCACGAAGCGCTTGTTTTGTACCAAAACTGAGCAAAAGCATCGATTCTGTGCACGAAACGCTTGTTTTTTGCTAAAACTGAGCAAAGGCGGCGGTTCTGTGCACGAAACGCACGTTTTGTGCCAATAATGAGCAAAAGCGGTGATTCTGTGCACGAAACGCACGTTTTGAGCCAAAACTGAACGTAGGCGGAGATTCTGTGCACGAAGCGCACGTTTTGTGCCAAAAGGAGGAATTCGGTGTGTGAAACGCACGTTTTGTGCCAAAACTGATCAAAAGCGGCGATTCTGAGCACGAAACGCACGTTTTGTGCAAAAACTGAGCAGAAGCGGCGATTCTGTGCACGAAACGCTTGTTTTGTACCAAAACTGAGCAAAAGCGGCGATTCTGTGCACGAAACGCTTGTTTTTTGCTAAAACTGTGCAAAGGCGGCGGTTCTGTGCACGAAACGCACGTTTTGTGCCAATAATGAGCAAAAGCAGTGATTCTGTGCACGAAACGCACGTTTTGTGCCAAAACTGAACGTAAGCGGAGATTCTGTGCACGAAGCGCACGTTTTGTGCCAAAAGGAGGAATTCGGTGTGTGAAACGCACGTTTTGTGCCAAAACGGAGCAAAAGCGGCGATTCTGTGCACGAAACGCTCTTTTTGTGCCAAAACTGTGCAAAAGCGACGATTCTGTGCACGAAACGCGGGTTTTGTGCCAAGACTGAGCAAAAGCGGCGATTCTGTGCACGAAACGCTCGTTTTGTGCCAAAACTGAGCAAGAGCGGCGATTCTGAGTACGCAACGCACGTTTTGTGAGAAAACTGAGCAAAAGCGGCGATTCGGTGCACGAAACGCACGTTTTGTGCCAACACTGAGCAAAAGTGACGATTCTGTGCACGAAACGCACGTTTTGTACCAATAATGAGCAAAAGCGGTGATTCTGTGCACGAAACGCACGTTTTGTGCCAAAACTGAACGTAAGCGGAGATTCTGTGCACGAAGCGCACGTTTTGTGCCAAAAGGAGGAATCCGGTGTGTGAAACGCACGTTTTGTGCCAAAACGGAGCAAAAGCGGCGATTCTGAGTACGAAACGCCCGTTTTGTTCCAAATCTGAGCGAGATCGGCGATTCTGTGCACGAAACGCTCGTTTTGTGCCAAAAGTGAGCAAAAGCGGCGATCCTGAGCACGAAACGCATGTTTTGTGAGAAGACTGAGAAAAAGCGACGATTCTGTGCACGAAACGCTTGTTTTGTACCAAAACTGAGCAAAAGCGGCGAATCTGTGCACGAAACGCTTGTTTTATTCCAAAACTGAGCAAGAGCGACGATTCTGTGCACGAAACGCTCGTTTGTGCCAAAAGTGAGCAAAAGCGGCGATTCTGAGCACGAAACGCACGTTTTGTGCAAAAACTGAGCGAACGCGTCGATTCTGTGCACGAAACGCTCGGTTTCTGCCAAAACTGAGCAAAAGCGGCGATTCTGAGCACGAAACGCACGTTTTGTGCCAATAATGAGCAAAAGCGGTGATTCTGTTTACGAAACGCACGTTTTGTGCCAAAACTGAACGTAGGCGGAGATTCTGTGCACGAAGCGCTCGGTTTCTGCCAAAACTGAGCAAAAGCGGCGATTCTGAGCACGAAACGCACGTTTTGTGAGAAGAATGAGCGAAAGCGGCGATTCTGTGCACGAAACGCTCGGTTTCTGCCAAAACTGAGCAAAAGCGGCGATTCTGAGCACGAAACGCACGTTTTGTGAGAAGACTGAGCAAAAGCGGCGATTCTGTACACGAATCGCACGTTTTGTGCAAAAACTGAGCAAAAGCGGCGATTCTGAGCACAAAACGCACGTTTTGTGCCAAAACTGATCAAAAGCGGCGATTCTGAGCACGAAACGCACGTTTTGTGCAAAAACTGAGCAGAAGCGGCGATTCTGTGCACGAAACGCTTGTTTTGTACCAAAACTGAGCAAAAGCGGCGATTCTGTGCACGAAACGCTTGTTTTTTGCTAAAACTGTGCAAAGGCGGCGGTTCTGTGCACGAAACGCACGTTTTGTGCCAATAATGAGCAAAAGCAGTGATTCTGTGCACGAAACGCACGTTTTGTGCCAAAACTGAACGTAAGCGGAGATTCTGTGCACGAAGCGCACGTTTTGTGCCAAAAGGAGGAATTCGGTGTGTGAAACGCACGTTTTGTGCCAAAACGGAGCAAAAGCGGCGATTCTGTGCACGAAACGCTCTTTTTGTGCCAAAACTGTGCAAAAGCGACGATTCTGTGCACGAAACGCGGGTTTTGTGCCAAGACTGAGCAAAAGCGGCGATTCTGTGCACGAAACGCTCGTTTTGTGCCAAAACTGAGCAAGAGCGGCGATTCTGAGTACGCAACGCACGTTTTGTGAGAAAACTGAGCAAAAGCGGCGATTCGGTGCACGAAACGCACGTTTTGTGCCAACACTGAGCAAAAGTGACGATTCTGTGCACGAAACGCACGTTTTGTACCAATAATGAGCAAAAGCGGTGATTCTGTGCACGAAACGCACGTTTTGTGCCAAAACTGAACGTAAGCGGAGATTCTGTGCACGAAGCGCACGTTTTGTGCCAAAAGGAGGAATCCGGTGTGTGAAACGCACGTTTTGTGCCAAAACGGAGCAAAAGCGGCGATTCTGAGTACGAAACGCCCGTTTTGTTCCAAATCTGAGCGAGATCGGCGATTCTGTGCACGAAACGCTCGTTTTGTGCCAAAAGTGAGCAAAAGCGGCGATCCTGAGCACGAAACGCATGTTTTGTGAGAAGACTGAGAAAAAGCGACGATTCTGTGCACGAAACGCTTGTTTTGTACCAAAACTGAGCAAAAGCGGCGAATCTGTGCACGAAACGCTTGTTTTATTCCAAAACTGAGCAAGAGCGACGATTCTGTGCACGAAACGCTCGTTTGTGCCAAAAGTGAGCAAAAGCGGCGATTCTGAGCACGAAACGCACGTTTTGTGCAAAAACTGAGCGAACGCGTCGATTCTGTGCACGAAACGCTCGGTTTCTGCCAAAACTGAGCAAAAGCGGCGATTCTGAGCACGAAACGCACGTTTTGTGCCAATAATGAGCAAAAGCGGTGATTCTGTTTACGAAACGCACGTTTTGTGCCAAAACTGAACGTAGGCGGAGATTCTGTGCACGAAGCGCTCGGTTTCTGCCAAAACTGAGCAAAAGCGGCGATTCTGAGCACGAAACGCACGTTTTGTGAGAAGAATGAGCGAAAGCGGCGATTCTGTGCACGAAACGCTCGGTTTCTGCCAAAACTGAGCAAAAGCGGCGATTCTGAGCACGAAACGCACGTTTTGTGAGAAGACTGAGCAAAAGCGGCGATTCTGTACACGAATCGCACGTTTTGTGCAAAAACTGAGCAAAAGCGGCGATTCTGAGCACAAAACGCACGTTTTGTGGCAATACTGAGCGAAAGCGGCGTTTCTGTGCACGAAACGCACGTTTTGTGCCAACACTGAGCAAAAGTGACGATTCTGTGCACGAAACGCACGCTTTGTGCCAAAACTGAACAAAAGCCGAGATTCTGTGCACGAAGCGCTTGTTTTGTACCAAAACTGAGCAAAAGCATCGATTCTGTGCACGAAACGCTTGTTTTTTGCTAAAACTGAGCAAAGGCGGCGGTTCTGTGCACGAAACGCACGTTTTGTGCCAATAATGAGCAAAAGCGGTGATTCTGTGCACGAAACGCACGTTTTGAGCCAAAACTGAACGTAGGCGGAGATTCTGTGCACGAAGCGCACGTTTTGTGCCAAAAGGAGGAATTCGGTGTGTGAAACGCACGTTTTGTGCCAAAACTGATCAAAAGCGGCGATTCTGAGCACGAAACGCACGTTTTGTGCAAAAACTGAGCAGAAGCGGCGATTCTGTGCACGAAACGCACGTTTTGTGCCAAAACGGAGCAAAAGCGGCGATTCTGTGCACGAAACGCTTGTTTTGTACCAAAACTGAGCAAAAGCGGCGATTCTGTGCACGAAACGCTTGTTTTTTGCTAAAACTGTGCAAAGGCGGCGGTTCTGTGCACGAAACGCACGTTTTGTGCCAATAATGAGCAAAAGCAGTGATTCTGTGCACGAAACGCACGTTTTGTGCCAAAACTGAACGTAAGCGGAGATTCTGTGCACGAAGCGCACGTTTTGTGCCAAAAGGAGGAATTCGGTGTGTGAAACGCACGTTTTGTGCCAAAACCGAGCAAAAGCGGCGATACTGTGCACGAAATGCACGTTTTGTCCCAGAAGGAGCAATTGGGTGCGTGAAACGCACGTTTTGTGCCAAAACTAAGCAAAAGTGGCGATTCCGTGCACCAAACGCACGCTTTGTTCCAAAACTGAGCAAAAGCGGCGATTCTGTGCACGAAACGCTCGTTTTGTTGCAAAACTGAGTAAAAGCGGAGATTCTGTGCACGAAACGCACGTTTTGTGCCAAAACTGAGCAACAGCGGCGATTCTATACCGAAACGCACGTTTTATGAAAAGAGGAGCAATTCGGTGCGTGGAACGCACGTTTTGTGCCAAAACTGAGCAAAAGCGGCGATTCTGTGCACGAAGCGCACATTTTGTGCCACAAGGAGCAATTCGGTGCTTGCAACGCACGCTTTGTTGCAAAACTGAGCAAAAGCGGCGATTCTGTGCACGAAACGCACGTTTTGTTGCAAAACTGAGCAAAAGCGGCCATTCTGTGCACGAAACGCACGTGTTGCGCCAAAACTGAACAAAAGCGGCGACTCTGTGCACGAAACGCAGGTTTTGTTCCAAAACTGAGCGAAAGCGGTGATTCTGTGCACAAAACGCAGGTTTTGATCCAAAACTGAGCAAAAGCGGCGATTCTGTGAACGAAACGCACAGTTTGTGCCCAAACTGATCAAAAGCGGCGATTCCGTGCACGAAACGCTTGTTTTGTGCCAAAACTGAGCAAAAGCGGCGATTCCGTGCACCAAACGCACGCTTTGTGCCAAAACTGAGCAAAAGCGGCGATTCTGTGCACGAAACGCTCGTTTTGTTGCAAAACTGAGTAAAAGCGGAGATTCTGTGCACGAAACGCACGTTTTGTGCCAAAACTGAGCAACAGCGGCGATTCTATACCGAAACGCACGTTTTATGAAAAGAGGAGCAATTCGGTGCGTGGAACGCACGTTTTGTGCCAAAACTGAGCAAAAGCGGCGATTCTGTGCACGAAGCGCACGTTTTGTGAGAAAACTGAACAAAAGCGGCGATTCTGAGTACGAAACGCACGTTCTGTGCCAAAACTGAGCAAGAGCGGCGATTGTGTGCACGAAACGCTCGTTTTGTGCCAAAACTGAGCAAAAGCGGCGATTCTGAGCACGAAACGCACGTTTTGTGAGAAAACTGAACAAAAGCGGCGATTCTGTGCACGAAACGCTCGTTTTGTGCCAAAACTGAGCAAAAGCGGCGATTCTGTGCACGAAACGCTCGTTTTGTGCCAAAAGTGTGCTAAAGCGGCGATTCTGAGCACGAAACGCACGTTTTGTGCAAAAACTGAGCGAAAGCGGCGATTCTGTGCACGAAACGCACGTTTGGTGAGAAGACTGAGCAAAAGCGACGATTCTGTGCACGAAACGCTTGTTTTGTACCAAAACTGAGCAAAAGCGGCGATTCTGTGCACGAAACGCACGTTTTGTGCCAATAGTGAGCAAAAGCGGCGATTCTGTGCACGAATCGCACGTTTTGTGAAAAAACTGAGCAAAAGCGGCGATTCTGAACACGAAACGCACGTCTTGTGAGAAAACTGAGCAAAAGCGACGATTCTGTGCACGAAAAGCACGTTTTGTGCCTATACTGAGCGAAAGCGGCGATTCTGTACACGAATCGCACGTTTTGTGCAAAAACTGAGCAAAAGCGGCGATTCTGAGCACAAAACGCACGTCTTGTGGCAATACTGAGCGAAAGCGGCGTTTCTGTGCACGAAACGCACGTTTTGTGCCAACACTGAGCAAAAGTGACGATTCTGTGCACGAAACGCACGCTTTGTGCCAAAACTGAACAAAAGCGGAGATTCTGTGCACGAAACGCACGTTTTGTGCCAAAACTGAGCAAAAGCGGCGATACTGTGCACGAAATGCACGTTTTGTCCCAGAAGGAGCAATTGGGTGCGTGAAACGCACGTTTTGTGCCAAAACTAAGCAAAAGTGGCGATTCCGTGTACCAAACGCACGCTTTGTTCCAAAACTGAGCAAAAGCGGCGATTCTGTGCACGAAACGCTCGTTTTGTTGCAAAACTGAGTAAAAGCGGAGATTCTGTGCACGAAACGCACGTTTTGTGCCAAAACTGAGCAACAGCGGCGATTCTATACCGAAACGCACGTTTTATGAAAAGAGGAGCAATTCGGTGAGTGGAACGCACGTTTTGTGCCAAAACTGAGCAAAAGCGGCGATTCTGTGCACGAAGCGCACATTTTGTGCCCCAAGGAGCAATTCGGTGCTTGCAACGCACGCTTTGTTGCAAAACTGAGCAAAAGCGGCGATTCTGTGCACGAAACGCACGTTTTGTTGCAAAACTGAGCAAAAGCGGCCATTCTGTGCACGAAACGCACGTGTTGCGCCAAAACTGAACAAAAGCGGCGACTCTGTGCACGAAACGCAGGTTTTGTTCCAAAACTGAGCGAAAGCGGCGATTCTGTGCACAAAACGCAGGTTTTGATCCAAAACTGAGCAAAAGCGGCGATTCTGTGAACGAAACGCACAGTTTGTGCCCAAACTGATCAAAAGCGGCGATTCCGTGCACGAAACGCTTGTTTTGTGCCAAAACTGAGCAAAAGCGGCGATTCCGTGCACCAAACGCACGCTTTGTGCCAAAACTGAGCAAAAGCGGCGATTCTGTGCACGAAACGCTCGTTTTGTTGCAAAACTGAGTAAATGCGGAGATTCTGTGCACGAAACGCACGTTTTGTGCCAAAACTGAGCAACAGCGGCGATTCTATACCGAAACGCACGTTTTATGAAAAGAGGAGCAATTCGGTGCGTGGAACGCACGTTTTGTGCCAAAACTGAGCAAAAGCGGCGATTCTGTGCACGAAGCGCACGTTTTGTGAGAAAACTGAACAAAAGCGGCGATTCTGAGTACGAAACGCACGTTCTGTGCCAAAACTGAGCAAGAGCGGCGATTGTGTGCACGAAACGCTCGTTTTGTGCCAAAACTGAGCAAAAGCGGCGATTCTGAGCACGAAACGCACGTTTTGTGAGAAAACTGAACAAAAGCGGCGATTCTGTGCACGAAACGCTCGTTTTGTGCCAAAACTGAGCAAAAGCGGCGATTCTGTGCACGAAACGCTCGTTTTGTGCCAAAAGTGTGCAAAAGCGGCGATTCTGAGCACGAAACGCACGTTTTGTGCAAAAACTGAGCGAAAGCGGCGATTCTGTGCACGAAACGCACGTTTGGTGAGAAGACTGAGCAAAAGCGACGATTCTGTGCACGAAACGCTTGTTTTGTACCAAAACTGAGCAAAAGCGGCGATTCTGTGCACGAAACGCACGTTTTGTGCCAATAGTGAGCAAAAGCGGCGATTCTGTGCACGAATCGCACGTTTTGTGAAAAAAACTGAGCAAAAGCGGCGATTCTGAACACGAAACGCACGTCTTGTGAGAAAACTGAGCAAAAGCGACGATTCTGTGCACGAAAAGCACGTTTTGTGCCAATACTGAGCGAAAGCGGCGATTCTGTACACGAATCGCACGTTTTGTGCAAAAACTGAGCAAAAGCGGCGATTCTGAGCACAAAACGCACGTCTTGTGGCAATACTGAGCGAAAGCGGCGTTTCTGTGCACGAAACGCACGTTTTGTGCCAACACTGAGCAAAAGTGACGATTCTGTGCACGAAACGCACGTTTTGTGCCAAAACTGAACAAAAGCGGAGATTCTGTGCACGAAACGCACGTTTTGTGCCAAAACTGAGCAAAAGCGGCGATACTGTGCACGAAATGCACGTTTTGTCCCAGAAGGAGCAATTGGGTGTGTGAAACGCACGTTTTGTGCCAAAACTAAGCAAAAGTGGCGATTCCGTGCACCAAACGCACGCTTTGTTCCAAAACTGAGCAAAAGCGGCGATTCTGTGCACGAAACGCTCGTTTTGTTGCAAAACTGAGTAAAAGCGGCGATTCTGTGCACGAAACGCACGTTTTGTTGCAAAACTGAGCAAAAGCGGCCATTCTGTGCACGAAACGCACGTGTTGCGCCAAAACTGAACAAAAGCGGCGACTCTGTGCACGAAACGCAGGTTTTGTTCCAAAACTGAGCGAAAGCGGCGATTCTGTGCACAAAACGCAGGTTTTGATCCAAAACTGAGCAAAAGCGGCGATTCTGTGAACCAAACGCACAGTTTGTGCCCAAACTGATCAAAAGCGGCGATTCCGTGCACGAAACGCTTGTTTTGTGCCAAAACTGAGCAAAAGCGGCGATTCCGTGCACCAAACGCACGCTTTGTGCCAAAACTGAGCAAAAGCGGCGATTCTGTGCACGAAACGCTCGTTTTGTTGCAAAACTGAGTAAAAGCGGAGATTCTGTGCACGTAACGCACGTTTTGTGCCAAAACTGAGCAACAGCGGCGATTCTATACCGAAACGCACGTTTTATGAAAAGAGGAGCAATTCGGTGCGTGGAACGCACGTTTTGTGCCAAAACTGAGCAAAAGCGGCGATTCTGTGCACGAAGCGCACATTTTGTGCCACAAGGAGCAATTCGGTGCTTGCAACGCACGCTTTGTTGCAAAACTGAGCAAAAGCGGCGATTCTGTGCACGAAACGCACGTTTTGTTGCAAAACTGAGCAAAAGCGGCCATTCTGTGCACGAAACGCACGTGTTGCGCCAAAACTGAACAAAAGCGGCGACTCTGTGCACGAAACACAGGTTTTGTTCCAAAACTGAGCGAAAGCGGCGATTCTGTGCACGAAACGCAGGTTTTGATCCAAAACTGAGCAAAAGCGGCGATTCTGTGAACGAAACTCTCGTTTTGTGCCAAAACTTAGCAAAAGCGGCGATTCCGTGCACCAAACGCACGCTTTGTGCCAAAACTGAGCAAAAGCGGCGATTCTGTGTACGAAACGCACGTTTTGTGCCAGAAGGAGCAATTCGGTGCGTGAAACACACGTTTTGTACCAAAACTGAGCAAAAGCGGCGATTCTGTGCACGAAACCGCAAGTTTTGTGCGAGAACCGAGCATAAGCGGCGATTCTGTGCACGAAACGCTGGTTGTGTTCCAAAACTGAGCAAAAGCGGCGATTCTGTGCACGAAACCGCACGTTTTGTGCGAGAACTGAGCATGACCGGCGATTCTGTGCACGTAACCGCACGTTTTGTGCGAGAACTGAGCACGAGCAGCGATTCTGTGCTCGAAACGCAGGTTGTGTTCCAAAACTGAACAAAAGCGACGATTCTGTGCACGAAACGCACGTGTTGCGCTAAAACTGAACAAAAGCGGCGATTCTGTGCACGAAACGCACGTTTTGTGCCAAAACTGAGCAAAAGCGGCGATACTGTGCACGAAACGCACGTTTTGTGCCAAAACTGAGGAAAAGCTGCGAATATATGCACGAAACGCTCGTTTTGTGCCAAAACTGAGCAAAAGCCGCGATTCTGTGCACGAAACGCACGTTTTGTGCCAAAATTGAGCAAAAGCGGCGATTCTGTGTACGAAACGCACGTTTTGTGCCAGAAGGAGCAATTCGGTGCGTGAAACACGTTTTGTAACAAAACTGAGCAAAAGCGGCGATTCTGTGCACGAAACCGCAAGTTTTGTACGAGAACCGTGCATAAGCGGCGATTCTGTGCACGAAACGCTGGTTGTGTTCCAAAACTGAGCAAAAGCGGCGATTCTGAACACGAAACGCACGTTTTGTGCCAAAACTGAGGAAAAGCTGCGATTCTATGCACGAAACGTTCGTTTTGTGCCAAAACAGAGCAAAAGCGGCGATTCTGTGCACGAAACCCACGTTTTGTACCAAAACTGAGCAAAAGCGGCGATTCTGTGAACGAAACGCACGTTTTGTGCCAGAAGGAGCAATTCGGTGCGTGAAACACACGTTTTGTACCAAAACTGAGCAAAAGCGGCGATTCTGAGCCCGAAACCGCAAGTTTTGTGCGAGAACCGAGCATAGGCGGCGATTCTGTGCGCGAAACGCTGGTTGTGTTCCAAAACTGAGCAAAAGCGGCAATTTTGTGCACGAAACCGCAAGTTTTGTGCGAGAACCGAGCATAAGCGGCGATTCTGTGCACGAAACGCTGGTTGTGTTCCAAAACTGAGCAAAAGCGGCAATTTTGTGCACGAAACCGCAAGTTTTGTGCGAGAACCGAGCATAAGCGGCGATTCTGTGCACGAAACGCTGGTTGTGTTCCAAAACTGAGCAAAAGCGGCGATTCTGTGCATGAAACCCAGGTTTTGTTCCAAAACTGAGCAAAGGCGGCGATTCTGTGCACGAAACCGCACGTTTTGTGCGAGAACTGAGAATGACCGGCGATTCTGTGCACGAAACCGCAAGTTTTGTGCGAGAACCGAGCATAAGCGGCGATTCTGTGCACGAAACGCTGGTTGTGTTCCAAAACTGAGCAAAAGCGGCGATTCTTTGCAAGAAACCCAGGATTTGTTCCAAAACTGAGCAAAACCGGCGGTTCTGTGCACAAAACGCTCGTTTTGTTGCAAAACTGAGCAAAAGCGGCGATTCTGTGCACGAAACCCACGTTTTGTGCCAGAACTGAGCAAAAGCGGCGATTCTGTGTACGAAACGCACGATTTGTGCCAGAAGGAGCAATTCGGTGCGTGAAACACACGTTTTGTACCAAAACTGAGCAAAAGCGGCGATTCTGTGCACGAAACCGCACGTTTTGTGCGAGAACTGAGCATGAGCGGCGATTCTGTGCACGTAACCGCACGTTTTGTGCGAGAACTGAGCACGAGCGGCTATTCTGTGCTCGAAACGCAGGTTGAGTTCCAAAACTGAGCAAAAGCGGCGATTCTGTGCACGAAACGCACGTTTTGTGCCAAAACTGAGGAAAAGCTGCGATTCTATGCACGAAACGCTCGTTTTGTGCCGAAACTGAGCAAAAGCGGCGATTCTGTGCACGAAACGCACGTGTTGCGCTCAAGGCTGAACAAAAGCGGCGATTCTGTGCGCGAAACGCACGTTTTGTGCCAAAACTGAGCAAAAGCGGCGATACTGTGCACGAAACGCACGTTTTGTGCCAAAACTGAGGAAAACCTGCGATTCTATGCACGAAACGCTCGTTTTGTGCCAAAACTGAGCAAAAGCCGCGATTCTGTGCACGAAACGCACGTTTTGTACCAAAGCCGAGCAAAAGCTGCGATTCTGTGAACGAAACGCACATTTTGTGCCAAAACTGAGCAAAAGCGGCGATTCTGTGCTCGAAACGCACGTATTGTGCCAAAACTGAGCAAAAGCGGCGATTCTGTGCACGAAACGCACGTTTTGTGCCAAAACTTAGCAAAAGCGGCGATTCTGTGTACGAAACGTACGTTTTGTGCCAAAACTGAGCAAAAGCGGCGATTCTGTGCTCGAAACGCACGTATTGTGCCAAAACTGAGCAAAAGCGGCGATTCTGTGCACGAAACCGCACGCTTTGTGCGAGAACTGAGCATAAGCGGCGATTCTGTGCACGAAACGCAGGTTTTGATCCAAAACTGAGCAAAAGCGGCGATTCTGTGCACGAACCGCAAGTTTCGTGCCGGAAGGAGCAATTGGGTGCGTGAAACGCACGTTTTGTGCCAAAACTGAGCACAAGCGGTGATTCTGTGCACGAATCGCTCGTTTTGTGCCAGAGCTGAGCAAAAGCGACGATTCTGTTCACGAAATGCACGTTTTGTGCCAGAAGGAGCAATACGGTGCGTGAAACACCCGTCATGTTGCTAAACTGAGCAAATGCGGCGATTCTGTGCAAGAAACGCACGTTTTGTGCTAAAACTGAGCAAAAGCGGTGATTCTGTGCACGAAACGCACGTTTTGTGCCAAAAATGAGCAAAGGCGGCGATTCTGTGCACGAAACGCAGGTTTTGATCCAAAACTGAGCAAAAGCGACGATTCTGTGCACGAAACGCACGTTTCGAGCGAAAGCTGAGCTAAAGCGGCGATTCTGTGCACGAACCGCAAGTTTCGTGCCAGAAGGAGCAATTGGGTGCGTGAAACGCACGTTTTGTGCCAAAACTGAGCAAAGGCGGCGATTCTGTGCACGAAACGCACGTTTTGTGCCAAAACTGAGCAAAAGCGGCGATTCTGTGTACGAAACGCACGTTTTGTGCCAAAACTGAGCAAAAGCGGCGATTCTGTGCACGAAACCGCACGTTTTGTGCCAAAGCTGAGTAAAAGCGACGATTCTGTTCACGAAATGCACGTTGTGTGCCAGAAGGAGCAATTCGGTGCGTGAAACACCCGTGTTGTTGCTAAACTGAGCAAAAGCGGCGATTCTGTGCACGAAACGCACGTTTGGTGCCAAAAATGAGCAAAGGCGGCGATTCTGTGCACGAAACGCACGTGTTGCGCTAAAACTGAACAAAAGCGGCGATTCTGTGCACGAAACGCACGTTTTGTGCCAAAACTGAGCAAGAGCGGCGATTCTGTGCACGAAACGCACGTTTTGTGCCAAAACCGAGGAAAAGCTGCGATTCTATGCACGAAACGCACGATTTGTGCCAGAAGGAGCAAGTCGCTGCGTGAAACACACGTTTTGTACCAAAACTGAGCAAAAGCGGCGATTCTGTGCACGAAACCGCAAGTTTTGTGCGAGAACCGAGCATAAGCGGCGATTCTGTGCACGAAACGCAGGTTTTGTGCTGAAACTGAGCAAAAGCGGCGATTCTGCGCACGAAACACGGGATTTGTGTCAAAACTGAACAATAGCGGCGATTCTGTGCACGAATCGCACGTTTAGAGACAAAACTGAGCAAAAGCGGCGATTCCGTGCACGAAACGCTCCTTTTATGCCTAAACTGAGCAAAAGCGGCGATTCTGTGCACGAAACGCACGTTTTGTTGCAAAACTGAGCAAAAACGGCGATTCTGTGCACGAAACGCACGTTTTGTGCCAAAACTGAACAAATGCGGCGATTCTGTGCACGAAACGCACGTTTAGAGACAAAACTGAGCAAAAGCGGCGATTCCGTGCACGAAACGCTCGTTTTATGCCTAAACTGAGCAAAAGCGGCGATTCTGTGCACGAAACGCACGTTTTGTTGCAAAACTGAGCAAAAACGGCGATTCTGTGCACGAAACGCACGTTTTGTGCCAAAACTGAGCAAAAGCGGCGATTCTGTGCACGAAACGCACGTTTTGTGCCAAAACTGAGGAAAAGCTGCGATTCTATGCACGAAACGCTCGTTTTGTGCCAAAACTGAGCAAAAGCGGCGATTCTGTGTACGAAACGCACGTTTTGTGCCAGAAGGAGCAATTCGGTGCGTGAAACACACGTTTTGTACCAAAACTGAGCAAAAGCGACGATTTGGTTCACGAAACGCACGTTTTGTGCCAGAAGGAGCAATTCGGTGCGTGAAACACACGTTTTGTACCAAAACTGAGCAAAAGCAGCGATTCTGTGCACGAAACCGCACGCTTTGTGCGAGAACTGAGCATAAGCGGCGATTCTGTGCACGAAACGCAGATTTTGATCTTAAACTGAGCAAAAGCGGCGATTCTGTGCACGAAACGCACGTTTCGAGCGAAAGCTGAGCAAAAGCGGCGATTCTGTGCACGAACCGCACGTTTTGTGCGAGAACTGAGCACGAGCGGCGATTCTGTGCTCGAAACGCAGGTTGTGATCCAAAACTGAACAAAAGCGACGATTCTGTGCACGAAACGCACGTTTTGTGCCAAAACTGAGCAAAAGCGGCGATTCTGTGCACGAAACGCACGTTTTGTGCCAAAACTGAGGAAAAGCTGCGATTCTATGCACGAAACGCTCGTTTTGTGCCAAAACTGAGCAAAAGCGGCGATTCTATGCACGAAACGCACGATTTGTGCCAGAAGGAGCAAGTCGCTGCGTGAAACACACGTTTTGTACCAAAACTGAGCAAAAGCGGCGATTCTGTGCACGAAACCGCAAGTTTTGTGCGAGAACCGAGCATAAGCGGCGATTCTGTGCACGAAACGCAGGTTTTGTGCTGAAACTGAGCAAAAGCGGCGATTCTGCGCACGAAACACGGGATTTGTGTCAAAACTGAACAATAGCGGCGATTCTGTGCACGAATCGCACGTTTAGAGACAAAACTGAGCAAAAGCGGCGATTCCGTGCACGAAACGCTCCTTTTATGCCTAAACTGAGCAAAAGCGGCGATTCTGTGCACGAAACGCACGTTTTGTTGCAAAACTGAGCAAAAACGGCGATTCTGTGCACGAAACGCACGTTTTGTGCCAAAACTGAACAAATGCGGCGATTCTGTGCACGAAACGCACGTTTAGAGACAAAACTGAGCAAAAGCGGCGATTCCGTGCACGAAACGCTCGTTTTATGCCTAAACTGAGCAAAAGCGGCGATTCTGTGCACGAAACGCACGTTTTGTTGCAAAACTGAGCAAAATCGGCGATTCTGTGCACGAAACGCACGTTTTGTGCCAAAACTGAGCAAAAGCGGCGATTCTGTGCACGAAACGCACGTTTTGTGCCAAAACTGAGCAAAAACGGCGATTCTGTGCACGAAACGCACGTTTTGTGCCAAAACTGAGCAAAAGCGGCGATTCTGTGCACGAAACGCACGTTTTGTGCCAAAACTGAGGAAAAGCTGCGATTCTATGCACGAAACGCTCGTTTTGTGCCAAAACTGAGCAAAAGCGGCGATTCTGTGTACGAAACGCACGTTTTGTGCCAGAAGGAGCAATTCGGTGCGTGAAACACACGTTTTGTACCAAAACTGAGCAAAAGCGACGATTTGGTTCACGAAACGCACGTTTTGTGCCAGAAGGAGCAATTCGGTGCGTGAAACACACGTTTTGTACCAAAACTGAGCAAAAGCAGCGATTCTGTGCACGAAACCGCACGCTTTGTGCGAGAACTGAGCATAAGCGGCGATTCTGTGCACGAAACGCAGATTTTGATCTTAAACTGAGCAAAAGCGGCGATTCTGTGCACGAAACGCACGTTTCGAGCGAAAGCTGAGCAAAAGCGGCGATTCTGTGCACGAACCGCACGTTTTGTGCGAGAACTGAGCACGAGCGGCGATTCTGTGCTCGAAACGCAGGTTGTGATCCAAAACTGAACAAAAGCGACGATTCTGTGCACGAAACGCACGTTTTGTGCCAAAACTGAGCAAAAGCGGCGATTCTGTGCACGAAACGCACGTTTTGTGCCAAAACTGAGGAAAAGCTGCGATTCTATGCACGAAACGCTCGTTTTGTGCCAAAACTGAGCAAAAGCGGCGATTCTGTGTACGAAACGCACGTTTTGTGCCAGAAGGAGCAATTCGGCGCGTGAAACACACGTTTTGTACCAAAACTGAGCAAAAGCGACGATTTGGTTCACGAAACGCACGTTTTGTGCCAGAAGGAGCAATTCGGTGCGTGAAACACACGTTTTGTACCAAAACTGAGCAAATTAGCGATTCTGTGCACGAAACCGCAAGTTTTGTGCGAGAACTGAGCATAAGCGGCGATTCTGTGCACGAAACGCAGGTTTTGATCTTAAACTGAGCAAAAGCGGCGATTCTGTGCACGAAACGCACGTTTCGAGCGAAAGCTGAGCAAAAGCGGCGATTCTGTGCACGAACCGCAAGTTTCGTGCCAGAAGGAGCAATTGGGTGCGTGAAACGCACGTTTTGTGCCAAAACTGAGCAAAAACGGCGATTCTGTGCACGAAACCGCACGGTTTGTGCCAAAGCTGAGTAAAAGCGACGATTCTGTTCACGAAATGCACGTTGTGTGCCAGATGGAGCAATTCGGTGCGTGAAACACCCGTTTTGTTGCTAAACTGAGCAAAAGCGGCGATTCTGTGCACGAAACGCACGTTTGGTGCCAAAAATGAGCAAAGGCGGCGATTCTGTGCACGAAACGCACGTGTTGCGCTAAAACTGAACAAAAGCGGAGATTCTGTGCACGAAACGCACGTTTTGTGCCAAAACTGAGCAAGAGCGGCGATTCTGTGCACGAAACGCACGTTTTGTGCCAAAACCGAGGAAAAGCTGCGATTCTATGCACGAAACGCACGATTTGTGCCAGAAGGAGCAAGTCGCTGCGTGAAACACACGTTTTGTACCAAAACTGAGCAAAAGCGGCGATTCTGTGCACGAAACCGCAAGTTTTGTGCGAGAACCGAGCATAAGCGGCGATTCTGTGCACGAAACGCAGGTTTTGTGCTGAAACTGAGCAAAAACGGCGATTCTGCGCACGAAACACGGGATTTGTGTCAAAACTGAACAATAGCGGCGATTCTGTGCACGAATCGCACGTTTAGAGACAAAACTGAGCAAAAGCGGCGATTCCGTGCACGAAACGCTCCTTTTATGCCTAAACTGAGCAAAAGCGGCGATTCTGTGCACGAAACGCACGTTTTGTTGCAAAACTGAGCAAAAACGGCGATTCTGTGCACGAAACGCACGTTTTGTGCCAAAACTGAACAAATGCGGCGATTCTGTGCACGAAACGCACGTTTAGAGACAAAACTGAGCAAAAGCGGCGATTCCGTGCACGAAACGCTCGTTTTATGCCTAAACTGAGCAAAAGCGGCGATTCTGTGCACGAAACGCACGTTTTGTTGCAAAACTGAGCAAAAACGGCGATTCTGTGCACGAAACGCACGTTTTGTGCCAAAACTGAGCAAAAGCGGCGATTCTGTGCACGAAACGCACGTTTTGTGCCAAAACTGAGGAAAAGCTGCGATTCTATGCACGAAACGCTCGTTTTGTGCCAAAACTGAGCAAAAGCGGCGATTCTGTGTACGAAACGCACGTTTTGTGCCAGAAGGAGCAATTCGGTGCGTGAAACACACGTTTTGTACCAAAACTGAGCAAAAGCGACGATTTGGTTCACGAAACGCACGTTTTGTGCCAGAAGGAGCAATTCGGTGCGTGAAACACACGTTTTGTACCAAAACTGAGCAAAAGCAGCGATTCTGTGCACGAAACCGCAAGTTTTGTGCGAGAACTGAGCATAAGCGGCGATTCTGTGCACGAAACGCAGGTTTTGTTCCAAAACTGAGCAAAAGCGGCGATTCTGTGCACGAAACCGCACGCTTTGTGCGAGAACTGAGCATAAGCGGCGATTCTGTGCACGAAACGCAGATTTTGATCTTAAACTGAGCAAAAGCGGCGATTCTGTGCACGAAACGCACGTTTCGAGCGAAAGCTGAGCAAAAGCGGCGATTCTGTGCACGAACCGCACGTTTTGTGCGAGAACTGAGCACGAGCGGCGATTCTGTGCTCGAAACGCAGGTTGTGATCCAAAACTGAACAAAAGCGACGATTCTGTGCACGAAACGCACGTTTTGTGCCAAAACTGAGCAAAAGCGGCGATTCTGTGCACGAAACGCACGTTTTGTGCCAAAACTGAGGAAAAGCTGCGATTCTATGCACGAAACGCTCGTTTTGTGCCAAAACTGGGCAAAAGCGGCGATTCTGTGCACGAAACGCACGGTTTGTGCCAAAATTGAGCAAAAGCGGCGATTCTGTGTACGAAACGCACGATTTGTGCCAGAGGTAGCAATTCGGTTCGTGAAACACACGTTTTGTACCAAAACTGAGCAAAAGCGGCGATTCTGTGCACGAAACCGCAAGTTTTGTGCGAGAACCGAGCATAAGCGGCGATTCTGTGCACGAAACGCTGGTTGTGTTCCATAACTGAGCAAAAGCGGTGATTCTGTGCACGAAACGCACGTTTTGTGCTAAAACTGAGCAAAAGCGGCGATTCTCTGCACGAAACGCTCGTTTTGTGCCAAAACTGAGCAAAAGCGGCGATTCTGTGCACGAAGCGCACGTCTTGTGCCAAAACTGAGCAAAAGCGGCGATTCTGTGCACGAAGCGCACGATTTGTGCCAAAACTGAGCAAAAGCGGCGATTCTGTGCACGATACGCACGTTTCGTGCATACACTGAGCAAAAGCGGCGATTCTGTGCACGAAACGCACGTTTTGCGCCATAAGGAGCAATTCGGTGCGTGAAACGCACGTTTTGCACCTAAACTAAGCAAAAGCGGCTGTTCTGTGCACGAAACGCGGGTTTTGTGCAAAAACTGAGCAAAAGCGGCGATTCTGTGCACGAAACGCACGCTTTGAGCCAAAACTGAGCAAAAGCGGCGATTCTGTGCACGAAACGCTTGTTTTGTGCCAAAACGGATCAAAAGCGGCGATTCCGTGCACGTAACGCGGGTTTTGTGCAAAAACTGAGCAAAAGCGGTGATTCTGTGGACGAAACGCACGTTTTGTGCCAAAACTGAACGAAAGCGGCAATTCTGTGCACGAAACGCTCGTTTTGTGCCCAAAACTGAGCAAAAGCGGCGGTTCTGTGCACGAAGCGCACGTTTTGTGCCAAAACTGAGCGAAAGCGGCGATTCTGTGGACGAAACGGTCGTTTTGTGCCAAAACTGAGCTAAGGCGGCGATTCTGAGCACGAAACGCACGTTTTGTGCCAAAAGGAGCAATTCGGTGCGTAAAACGCACGTTATGTGACAGAACTGAGCAAATGCGGCGTTATTCAGTGCACGAAACGCCCGTTTTGTGCCAAAAGTGAGCAAAAGCGGCGATTCTGTGCACGAAGCGCACGTTTTGTGCCAAAACTGAGCAAAAGCGGCGATTCTGCGCACCAAACATACGTATTGTGCCAAAACTGAGCAGAAGCGGCGATTCTGTGCACGAAACGCCCGTTTTGTGCCAAAACTGAACGAAAGCGGCAATTCTGTGCACGAAACGCTCGTTTTGTGCCCAAAACTGAGCAAAAGCGGCGGTTCTGTGCACGAAGCGCACGTTTTGTGCCAAAACTGAGCGAAAGCGGCGATTCTGTGGACGAAACGGTCGTTTTGTGCCAAAACTGAGCTAAGGCGGCGATTCTGAGCACGAAACGCACGTTTTGTGCCAAAAGGAGCAATTCGGTGCGTAAAACGCACGTTATGTGACAGAACTGAGCAAATGCGGCGTTATTCAGTGCACGAAACGCCCGTTTTGTGCCAAAAGTGAGCAAAAGCGGCGATTCTGTGCACGAAGCGCACGTTTTGTGCCAAAACTGAGCAAAAGCGGCGATTCTGCGCACCAAACATACGTATTGTGCCAAAACTGAGCAGAAGCGGCGATTCTGTGCACGAAACGCCCGTTCTGTGCCAAAAGAAGCTATTCTGTGCCGAAACGCACGTTTTGTGCCAAAACTGAGCAAAGGCGGCGATTCTGTCCACGAAACGCTCATTTTGTGCGAAAACTGAGCAAAAGCGGTGATTCTGTGCACTAAACGCACGTTTTGTGACAAAACTGAGCAAAAACGGCGATTCTGTGCACGAAACGCATGTTTTGTGCCAAAGCTGAGCATAAGCATCGATTCTGTGCACAAAACGAACGTTTTTTTACAAGAAGGAGCAATTCGGTGGGTGAAACGCACGTATTGCGCCAATACTGAGCAAAAACGGCGATTCTGTGCACGGAACCCACGTTTTGTGCCATAAGGAGCAACTCGGTGCGTGAAACGCACGTTTTGCACCAAAACTAAGCAAAAGCGGCTGTTCTGTGCACAAAACGCACGTTTTGAGCCAAAACTGAGCAAAAGCGGCGATTCTGTGCACGAAACGCACGATTTGTTGCAAAACTGAGCAAAAGCGGCGATTCTGTGCACGAAACGCGGGTTTTGTGCCAAAACTGAGCAAAAGCGGCGATTCTGTGCACGAAACGCCTGTTTTGTGCCAAAAGGAGTAATTCGGTGCTTGAAACGCACGTTTTGTACCAAAACTGAGCGAAGGAGGCGATTCTGTGCACGAAACGCACGTTGTTTGCCAAAAGGAACGATTCCGGGCACGAAACGCATGTTTTGTGCCAAAACTGAGCAAAAGCGGCGATTCTGTGCACGAAACGCACGTTTGGTGCCAAAACTGAGCAAAAGCGGCGATTCTGTGCACGATACGCACGTTTTACGCCAATAATGAGCAAAAGCGGCGATTCTGTGCACGAAACGCACGTTTTGTGCCAAAAAGATCAATTCGGTGCGTGAAACGCACGTTTTGTTCCAAAACTGAGCAAAAGCAGCGATTCTGTGTACGAAACGCGGGTTTTGTGACAAAGCTGAGCAAGATCGGCGATTCTGTGCACGAAACGGACGTTTTGTGCCAAAACTGAGCAAAGGCGGCGACTCTGAGCACGAAACGCACGTTTTGTGCCAAAAGGAGCAATTCGGTGCGTGAAACACACGTTTTGTACCAAAACTGAGCAAAAGCAGCGATTCTGTGCACGAAACCGCACGCTTTGTGCGAGAACTGAGCATAAGCGGCGATTCTGTGCACGAAACGCAGATTTTGATCTTAAACTGAGCAAAAGCGGCGATTCTGTGCACGAAACGCACGTTTCGAGCGAAAGCTGAGCAAAAGCGGCGATTCTGTGCACGAACCGCACGTTTTGTGCGAGAACTGAGCACGAGCGGCGATTCTGTGCTCGAAACGCAGGTTGTGATCCAAAACTGAACAAAAGCGACGATTCTGTGCACGAAACGCACGTTTTGTGCCAAAACTGAGCAAAAGCGGCGATTCTGTGTACGAAACGCACGTTTTGTGCCAGAAGGAGCAATTCGGCGCGTGAAACACACGTTTTGTACCAAAACTGAGCAAAAGCGACGATTTGGTTCACGAAACGCACGTTTTGTGCCAGAAGGAGCAATTCGGTGCGTGAAACACACGTTTTGTACCAAAACTGAGCAAAAGCAGCGATTCTGTGCACGAAACGCACGTGTTGCGCTAAAACTGAACAAAAGCGGCGATTCTGTGCACGAAACGCACGTTTCGAGCGAAAACTGAGCAAAAGCGGCGATTCTGTGTACGAAACGCACGTTTTGTGCCAGAAGGAGCAATTCGGTGCGTGAAACACACGTTTTGTACCAAAACTGAGCAAAAGCGACGATTTGGTTCACGAAACGCACGTTTTGTGCCAGAAGGAGCAATTCGGTGCGTGAAACACACGTTTTGTACCAAAACTGAGCAAATTAGCGATTCTGTGCACGAAACCGCAAGTTTTGTGCGAGAACTGAGCATAAGCGGCGATTCTGTGCACGAAACGCAGGTTTTGTTTCAAAACTGAGCAAAAGCGGCGATTCTGTGCACGAAACCCACGCTTTGTCCTAAAACTGAGCAAAAGCGGCGATTCTGCGGACGAAACACGGGATTTGTGCCAAAACTGAACAAAAGCGGCGATCCTGTGCACGAAACCGCACGCTTTGTGCGAGAACTGAGCATAAGCGGCGGTTCTGTGCACGAAACGCAGGTTTTGATCTTAAACTGAGCAAAAGCGGCGATTCTGTGCACGAAACGCACGTTTCGAGCGAAAGCTGAGCAAAAGCGGCGATTCTGTGCACGAACCGCAAGTTTCGTGCCAGAAGGAGCAATTGGGTGCGTGAAACGCACGTTTTGTGCCAAAACTGAGCAAAAACGGCGATTCTGTGCACGAAACCGCACGGTTTGTGCCAAAGCTGAGTAAAAGCGACGATTCTGTTCACGAAATGCACGTTGTGTGCCAGAAGGAGCAATTCGGTGCGTGAAACACCCGTTTTGTTGCTAAACTGAGCAAAAGCGGCGATTCTGTGCACGAAACGCACGTTTGGTGCCAAAAATGAGCAAAGGCGGCGATTCTGTGCACGAAACGCACGTGTTGCGCTAAAACTGAACAAAAGCGGCGATTCTGTGCACGAAACGCACGTTTTGTGCCAAAACTGAGCAAGAGCGGCGATTCTGTGCACGAAACGCACGTTTTGTGCCAAAACCGAGGAAAAGCTGCGATTCTATGCACGAAACGCACGATTTGTGCCAGAAGGAGCAAGTCGCTGCGTGAAACACACGTTTTGTACCAAAACTGAGCAAAAGCGGCGATTCTGTGCACGAAACCGCAAGTTTTGTGCGAGAACCGAGCATAAGCGGCGATTCTGTGCACGAAACGCAGGTTTTGTGCTGAAACTGAGCAAAAGCGGCGATTCTGCGCACGAAACACGAGATTTGTGTCAAAACTGAACAATAGCGGCGATTCTGTGCACGAATCGCACGTTTAGAGACAAAACTGAGCAAAAGCGGCGATTCCGTGCACGAAACGCTCCTTTTATGCCTAAACTGAGCAAAAGCGGCGATTCTGTGCACGAAACGCACGTTTTGTTGCAAAACTGAGCAAAAACGGCGATTCTGTGCACGAAACGCACGTTTTGTGCCAAAACTGAACAAATGCGGCGATTCTGTGCACGAAACGCACGTTTAGAGACAAAACTGAGCAAAAGCGGCGATTCCGTGCACGAAACGCTCGTTTTATGCCTAAACTGAGCAAAAGCGGCGATTCTGTGCACGAAACGCACGTTTTGTTGCAAAACTGAGCAAAAACGGCGATTCTGTGCACGAAACGCACGTTTTGTGCCAAAACTGAGCAAAAGCGGCGATTCTGTGCACGAAACGCACGTTTTGTGCCAAAACTGAGGAAAAGCTGCGATTCTATGCACGAAACGCTCGTTTTGTGCCAAAACTGAGCAAAAGCGGCGATTCTGTGTACGAAACGCACGTTTTGTGCCAGAAGGAGCAATTCGGTGCGTGAAACACACGTTTTGTACCAAAACTGAGCAAAAGCGACGATTTGGTTCACGAAACGCACGTTTTGTGCCAGAAGGAGCAATTCGGTGCGTGAAACACACGTTTTGTACCAAAACTGAGCAAAAGCAGCGATTCTGTGCACGAAACCGCAAGTTTTGTGCGAGAACTGAGCATAAGCGGCGATTCTGTGCACGAAACGCAGGTTTTGTTCCAAAACTGAGCAAAAGCGGCGATTCTGTGCACGAAACCGCACGCTTTGTGCGAGAACTGAGCATAAGCGGCGATTCTGTGCACGAAACGCAGATTTTGATCTTAAACTGAGCAAAAGCGGCGATTCTGTGCACGAAACGCACGTTTCGAGCGAAAGCTGAGCAAAAGCGGCGATTCTGTGCACGAACCGCACGTTTTGTGCGAGAACTGAGCACGAGCGGCGATTCTGTGCTCGAAACGCAGGTTGTGATCCAAAACTGAACAAAAGCGACGATTCTGTGCACGAAACGCACGTTTTGTGCCAAAACTGAGCAAAAGCGGCGATTCTGTGCACGAAACGCACGTTTTGTGCCAAAACTGAGGAAAAGCTGCGATTCTATGCACGAAACGCTCGTTTTGTGCCAAAACTGGGCAAAAGCGGCGATTCTGTGCACGAAACGCACGGTTTGTGCCAAAATTGAGCAAAAGCGGCGATTCTGTGTACGAAACGCACGATTTGTGCCAGAGGTAGCAATTCGGTTCGTGAAACACACGTTTTGTACCAAAACTGAGCAAAAGCGGCGATTCTGTGCACGAAACCGCAAGTTTTGTGCGAGAACCGAGCATAAGCGGCGATTCTGTGCACGAAACGCTGGTTGTGTTCCATAACTGAGCAAAAGCGGCGATTCTGTGCACGAAACGCACGTTTTGTGCTAAAACTGAGCAAAAGCGGCGATTCTCTGCACGAAACGCTCGTTTTGTGCCAAAACTGAGCAAAAGCGGCGATTCTGTGCACGAAGCGCACGTCTTGTGCCAAAACTGAGCAAAAGCGGCGATTCTGTGCACGAAGCGCACGTTTTGTGCCAAAACTGAGCAAAAGCGGCGATTCTGTGCACGATACGCACGTTTCGTGCATACACTGAGCAAAAGCGGCGATTCTGTGCACGAAACGCACGTTTTGCGCCATAAGGAGCAATTCGGTGCGTGAAACGCACGTTTTGCACCTAAACTAAGCAAAAGCGGCTGTTCTGTGCACGAAACGCGGGTTTTGTGCAAAAACTGAGCAAAAGCGGCGATTCTGTGCACGAAACGCACGCTTTGAGCCAAAACTGAGCAAAAGCGGCGATTCTGTGCACGAAACGCTTGTTTTGTGCCAAAACGGATCAAAAGCGGCGATTCCGTGCACGTAACGCGGGTTTTGTGCAAAAACTGAGCAAAAGCGGTGATTCTGTGGACGAAACGCACGTTTTGTGCCAAAACTGAACGAAAGCGGCAATTCTGTGCACGAAACGCTCGTTTTGTGCCCAAAACTGAGCAAAAGCGGCGATTCTGTGCACGAAACGCGGGTTTTGTGCCAAAACTGAGCAAAAGCGGCGATTCTGTGCACGAAACGCCTGTTTTGTGCCAAAAGGAGTAATTCGGTGCTTGAAACGCACGTTTTGTACCAAAACTGAGCGAAGGAGGCGATTCTGTGCACGAAACGCACGTTGTTTGCCAAAAGGAACGATTCCGGGCACGAAACGCATGTTTTGTGCCAAAACTGAGCAAAAGCGGCGATTCTGTGCACGAAACGCACGTTTGGTGCCAAAACTGAGCAAAAGCGGCGATTCTGTGCACGATACGCACGTTTTACGCCAATAATGAGCAAAAGCGGCGATTCTGTGCACGAAACGCACGTTTTGTGCCAAAAAGATCAATTCGGTGCGTGAAACGCACGTTTTGTTCCAAAACTGAGCAAAAGCAGCGATTCTGTGTACGAAACGCGGGTTTTGTGACAAAGCTGAGCAAGATCGGCGATTCTGTGCACGAAACGGACGTTTTGTGCCAAAACTGAGCAAAGGCGGCGACTCTGAGCACGAAACGCACGTTTTGTGCCAAAAGGAGCAATTCGGTGCGTAAAGCGCACGTTTTGTGCCAAAACTGAGCAAAAGCGGCGATTCTGTGCACGAAACACTCATTTTGTGCCAAAACGAGCAATTCGGAGCGTGAAACGAACGTTTTGTGCAAAAACTGAGCAAATGCTGCGATTCTGTGCACGAAACGCATGTTTTGTGCCAAAGCTGAGCAAAAGCAGCGAGTCTGTGCACGAAACGCATGTTTTGTGGAAAAACTGAGCAAAAGCGGCAATTCTGTGCACGAAAGGCACGTTTTGTGCCAAAAGTGAGCAATTCGGTACGTCAAACGCTCGTTTTCTGTCAAAACAGAGCAAAAGCGGCAATTCTGTACACGAAACGCCCTTTTTGTGCGAAAAGGAGCAATTCGGAGCGTGAAGCGCACGTTTTGTGCCAAACCTGAGCAAAAGCGACGATTCTGCGCACGAAACGCCCGTTTTGTGCCAAAAGGAGTAATTCGGTGCTTGAAACGCACGTTTCGTGCCAAAACTGACCAAAAGCGGCGATTCTGTGAACGAAACGCATGTTTTGTGCCAAAGCTGAGCAAAAGCGGCGATTCTGTGCACGAAACGCATGTTATGTGACAAAACTGAGCAAAAGCGGCGATTCTGTGCACGAAACGGACGTTTTGTGCCAAAACTGAGCAAACGCGCGACTCTGAGCACGAAACGCACGTTTTGTGCCAAAAGGAGTGATTCGGAGCTTGAAACGCACGTTTTGTGCAAAAACTGAGCAAAGGCGGCGATTCTGTGCACGAAACGCACGTTGTTTGCCAAAAGGAACGATTCCGGGCACGAAACGCATGTTTTGTGCCAAAACTGAGCAAAAGCGGCGATTCTGTGCACGAAACGCATGTTTTGTGCCAAAACTGAGCAAAAGCGGCGATTCTGTGCACGAAACGCACGTTTTGTGCCAAAGCTGAGCAAAAGCGGCGGTTCTGTGCACTAAACGCACGTTTTGTGCCAAAACTGAACAAAAGCGGCGATTCTGTGCACTAAACGCACGTTTTGTGCCAAAACTGAGCAAAAGCGGCGATTCTGAGCACGAAACGCACGTTTTGTGAGAAAACTGAGCAAAAGCGACGATTCTGTGCACGAAACGCACGTTTTGTGCCAATAGTGAGCAAAAGCGGCGATTCCGTGCACGAATCGCACGTTTTGTGAAAAAACTGAGCAAAAGCGGCGATTCTGAACACGAAACGCACGTTTTGTGAGAAAACTGAGCAAAAGCGACGATTCTGTGCACGAAAAGCACGTTTTGTGCCAATACTGAGCGAAAGCGGCGATTCTGTGCACGAATCGCACGTTTTGTGCAAAAACTGAGCAAAAGCGGCGATTCTGTGCACGAAACGCTTGTTTTGTACCAAAACTGAGCAAAAGCGGCGATTCTATGCACGAAACGCTTGTTTTGTGCCAAAACTGAGCAAAAGCGACGATTCTGTGCACGAAACGGGGGTTTTGTGCCAAGACTGAGCAAAAGCGGCGATTCTGAGCACGAAACGCACGTTTTGTGAGAAAATTCAGCAAAAGCGGCGATTCTGAGCACGCAACGCACGTTTTGTGGGAAAACTGAGCAAAAGCGGCAATTCAGTGCACGAAACGCGGGTTTTGTGCCAAAACTGAGCAAAAGCGGCGATTCTGTGCACCTAATGCGGGATTTGTGCCAAAACTGATCAAAAGCGGCGATTCTGAGCACGATTCGCACGTTTGGTGCCAATACTGAGCGAAAGCGGCGATTCTGTGCACGAAACGCACGTTTTGTGCCAAAACTGAGCAAGAGCGGCGATTCTGTGCACGAAACGCTCGTTTTGTGCCAAAACTGAGCAAAAGCGGCGATTCCGAGTACGAAACGCACGTTTTGTGAAAAAACTGAGCAAGAGCGGCGATTCTGTGCACGAAACGCTCGGTTTCTGCCAAAACTGAGCAAAAGCGGCGATTCTGAGCACGAAACGCACGTTTTGTGAGAAGACTGAGCAAAAGCGACGATTCTGTCTACGAAACGCTCGTTTCGTGCCCAACACTGAGCAAAAGCGGGCGATTCTGTGCACGAAAGGCTCGGTTTGTGCCAAAACTGAGCAAAAGCGGCGATTCTGAGCACGAAACACACGTTTTGTGAGAAAAGGAGCAATTCGGTGTGTGAAACGGACGTTTTGTGCCAAAACGGATCAAAAGCGACGATTCTGTGCACGAAACGGGGGTTTTGTGCCAAGACTGAGCAAAAGCGGCGATTCTGTGCACGAAACGCACGTTTTGTGCCAAAACTGATCAAAAGCGGCGATTCTGAGCACGAAACGCACGTTTTGTGCCAATAATGAGCAAAAGCGGTGATTCTGTGCACGAAACGCACGTTTTGTGCCAAAACTGAACGTAAGCGGAGATTCTGTGCACGAAGCGCTCGGTTTCTGCCAAAACTGAGCAAAAGCGGCGATTCTGAGCACGAAACGCACGTTTTGTGAGAAAACTAAGCAAAAGCGACGATTCTGTGCACGAAACGCTCGTTTCGTGCCCAACACTGAGCAAAAGCGGGCGATTCTGTGCACGAAACGCACGTTTTGTGCCAAAACTGAGCAAGAGCGGCGATCCTGAGCACGAAACGCATGTTTTGTGAGAAGACTGAGAAAAAGCGACGATTCTGTGCACGAAACGCTTGTTTTGTACCAAAACTGAGCAAAAGCGGCGAATCTGTGCACGAAACGCTTGTTTTATTCCAAAACTGAGCAAGAGCGGCGATTCGGTGCACGAAACGCTCGTTTTGTGCAAAAATGTGAGCAAAAGCGGCGATTCTGAGCACGAAACGCACGTTTTGTGCCAACACTGAGCAAATGTGACGATTCTGTGCACGAAACGCACGTTTTGTGCCAAAACTGAACGTAAGCGGAGATTCTGTGCACGAAACGCTTGTTTTGTACCAAAACTGAGCAAAAGCGGCGATTCTGTGCACGCAACGCTTGTTTTTTGCTAAAACTGTGCAAAGGCGGCGGGTCTGTGTACGAAACGCACGTTATGTGCCAATAATGAGCAAAAGCGGTGATTCTGTGCACGAAACGCACGTTTTCTGCCAAAACTGAACGTAAGCGGAGATTCTGTGCACGAAGCGCTCGGTTTCTGCCAAAACTGAGCAAAAGCGGCGATTCTGAGCACGAAACGCACGTTTTGTGAGAAGAATGAGCGAAAGCGGCGATTCTGTGCACGAAACGCTCGGTTTCTGCCAAAACTGAGCAAAAGCGGCGATTCTGAGCACGAAACGCACGTTTTGTGAGAAGACTGAGCAAAAGCGGCGATTCTGTACACGAATCGCACGTTTTGTGCAAAAACTGAGCAAAAGCGACGATTCTGTGCACGAAACGCGGGTTTTGTGCAAAAACTGAGCAAAAGCGGCGATTCTGAGCACAAAACGCACGTTTTGTGGCAATACTGAGCGAAAGCGGCGATTCTGTCCACGAAACGCTTGTTTTTTGCTAAAACTGAGCAAAGGCGGCGGTTCTGTGCACGAAACGCACGTTTTGTGCCAATAATGAGCTACAGCGGTGATTCTGTGCACGAAACGCACGTTTTGTGCCAAAACTGAACGTAAGCGCAGATTCTGTGCACGAAACGCCCGTTTTGTGCCAAAAGAAGCAATTCGGAGCGTGAAACGCACGTTTTGCGCCAAAACTGAGCAAAAGCGGCGAATCTGTGCACGAAACGCTTGTTTTATTCCAAAACTGAGCAAGAGCGGCGATTCTGTGCACGAAACGCTCGTTTTGTGCCAAAAGTGAGCAAAAGCGGCGATTCTGAGCACGAAACGCACGTTTTGTGAGAAAACTGAGCAAAAGCGACGATTCTGTGCACGAAAAGCACGTTTTGTGCCAATACTGAGCGAAAGCGGCGATTCTGTGCACGAAACGCCCGTTTTGTGCCAAAAGTGAGCAAAAGCGGCGATCCTGAGCACGAAACGCATGTTTTGTGAGAAGACTGAGAAAAAGCGACGATTCTGTGCACGAAACGCTTGTTTTGTACCAAAACTGAGCAAAAGCGGCGAATCTGTGCACGAAACGATTGTTTTATTCCAAAACTGAGCAAGAGCGGCGATTCTGTGCACCAAACGCTCGTTTTGTGCCAAAAGTGAGCAAAAGCGGCGATTCTGAGCACGAAACGCACGTTTTGTGCCAACACTGAGCAAAAGTGACGATTCTGTGCACGAAACGCGCGTTTTGTACCAAAACTGAACGTAAGCGGAGATTCTGTGCACGAAACGCCCGTTTTGTGCCAAAAGAAGCAATTCGGAGCGTGAAACGCACGTTTTGCGCCAAAACTGAACAAAAGCGGGGATTCTGAGTACGAAACGCCCGTTTTGTTCCAAAACTCAGCAAGAGCGGCGATTCTGTGCACGAAACGCTCGTTTTGTGCCAAAAGTGAGCAAAAGCGGCGATCCTGAGCACGAAACGCATGTTTTGTGAGAAGACTGAGAAAAAGCGACGATTCTGTGCACGAAACGCTTGTTTTGTACCAAAACTGAGCAAAAGCGGCGAATCTGTGCACGAAACGCTTGTTTTATTCCAAAACTGAGGAAGAGCGGTGATTCTGTGCACGAAACGCTCGTTTTGTGCCAAAAGTGAGCAAAAGCGGCGATTCTGAGCACGAAACGCACGTTTTGTGCCAACACTGAGCAAAAGTGACGATTCTGTGCACGAAACGCGCGTTTTGTACCAAAACTGAGCAAAAGCGGCGATTCTGTGCACGAAACGCACGTTTTGTGCCAAAACTGAGCAAAAGCGGCGATTCTGAGCACGCAACGCACGTTTTGTGAGAAAACTGAGCAAAAGCGGCGATTCGGTGCACGAAACGCTTGTTTTGCACCAAAACTGAGCAAAAGCGGCGATTCTGTGCACGAAACGCACGTTTTGTGAGAAAACTGAGCAAAAGCGACGATTCTGTGCACGAAAAGCACGTTTTGTGCCAATACTGAGCGAAAGCGGCGATTCTGTGCACGAAACGCCCGTTTTGTGCCAAAAGTGAGCAAAAGCGGCGATCCTGAGCACGAAACGCATGTTTTGTGAGAAGACTGAGAAAAAGCGACGATTCTGTGCACGAACCGCTTGTTTTTTACCAAAACTGAGCAAAAGCGGCGAATCTGTGCACGAAGCGCTTGTTTTATTCCAAAACTGAGCAAGAGCGGCGATTCGGTGCACGAAACGCTCGTTTTGTGCCAAAAGTGAGCAAAAGCGGCGATTCTGAGCACGAAACGCACGTTTTGTGAGAAGACTGAGCAAAAGCGGCGATTCTGTACACGAATCGCACGTTTTGTGCAAAAACTGAGCAAAAGCGGCGATTCTGAGCACAAAACGCACGTTTTGTGGCAATACTGAGCGAAAGCGGCGTTTCTGTGCACGAAACGCACGTTTTGTGCCAACACTGACCAAAAGCGGAGATTCTGTGCACGAAGCGCTTGTTTTGTACCAAAACTGAGCAAAAGCGTCGATTCTGTGCACGAAACGCTTGTTTTTTGCTAAAACTGAGCAAAGGCGGCGGTTCTGTGCACGAAACGCACGTTTTGTGCCAATAATGAGCAAAAGCGGTGATTCTGTGCACGAAACGCACGTTTTGTGCCAAAACTGAACGTAAGCGCAGATTCTGTGCACGAAACGCCCGTTTTGTGCCAAAAGAAGCAATTTGGAGCGTGAAACGCACGTTTTGCGCCAAAACTGAGCAAAAGCGGCGAATCTGTGCACGAAACGCTTGTTTTATTCCAAAACTGAGCAAGAGCGGCGATTCTGTGCACCAAACGCTCGTTTTGTGCCAAAAGTGAGCAAAAGCGGCGATTCTGAGCACGAAACGCACGTTTTGTGCCAACACTGAGCAAAAGTGACGATTCTGTGCACGAAACGCGCGTTTTGTACCAAAACTGAGCGTAAGCGGAGATTCTGTGCACGAAACGCCCGTTTTGTGCCAAAAGAAGCAATTCGGAGCGTGAAACGCACGTTTTGCGCCAAAACTGAACAAAAGCGGGGATTCTGAGTACGAAACGCCCGTTTTGTTCCAAAACTGTGCAAGAGCGGCGATTCTGTGCACGAAACGCTCGTTTTTTGCCAAATTTAGCAAAAGCGGCGATCCTCAGCACGAAACGCATGTTTTGTGAGAAGACTGAGAAAAAGCGACGATTCTGTGCGCGAAACGCTTGTTTTGTACCAAAACTGAGCAAAAGCGGCGAATCTGTGCACGAAACGCTTGTTTTATTCCAAAACTGAGCAAGAGCGGCGATTCTGTGCGCGAAACGCTAGTTTTGTGAGAAAACTGAGCAAAAGCGGCGATTCGGTGCACGAAACGCTTGTTTTGTACCAAAACTGAGCAAAAGCGGCGATTCTGTGCACGAAATGCGGGATTTGTGCCAAAACTGATCAAAAGCGGCGATTCTGAGCACGAAACGCACGTTTTGTGCCAAAACTGAGCAAGAGCGGCGATTCTGAGCACGAAACGCACGTTTTGTGCAAAAACTGAGCAAAAGCGAAGATTCTGTGCACGAAACGCTTGTTTTGTACCAAAACTGAGCAAAAGCGGCGATAGTGTGCACGAAACGCGGGTTTTGTGCCAAGACTGAGCAAAAGCGGCGATTCTGAGCACGAAACGCACGTTTTGTGACAAAACTGAGCAAAAGCGGCGATTCTGTACACGAAACGCCCGTTTTGTTCCAAAACTGAGCAAAAGCGGCGATTCTGTGCACGAAGCGCACGTTTTGTGCCAAAAGGAGCAATTCGGTGTGTGAAACGCACGTTTTGTGCCAAAACGGATCAAAAGCGGCGATTAGGTTCACGTAACGCGGGTTTTGTGCCAAAACGGAGCAAAAGCGGCGATTCTGTGCACGAAATGCGGGATTTGTGCCAAAACTGATCAAAAGCGGCGATTCTGTGCACGAAACGCTTGTTTTGTACCAAAACTGAGGAAAAGCGGCGATTCTGTGCACGAAACGCACGTTTTGTGCAAAAACTGAGCAAAAGCGGCGATTCTGAGCACGAAACGCACGTTTTGTGCCAAAACGGAGGAAAAGCGGCGATTCTGTGCACGAAATGCGGGATTTGTGCCAAAACTGAGCAAAAGCGGCGAATCTGTGCACGAAACGCTTGTTTTGTGCCAAAAGGAGCAATTCGGTGTGTGAAACGCACGTTTTGTGCCAAAACGGAGCAAAAGTGGCGATTCTGAGTACGAAACGCACGTTTTGTGCCAATAGTGAGCAAAAGCGACGATTCTGTGCACGAAACGCGGGTTTTGTGCCAAGACTGAGCAAAAGCGGCGATTCTGTGCACGAAACGCTCGTTTTGTGCCAAAACTGAGCAAGAGCGGCGATTCTGTGCACGAAACGCTCGTTTTGTGCCAAAACTGAGCAAGAGCGGCGATTCTGTACACGAAACGCTCGTTTTGTGCCAAAACTGTGCAAAAGCGACGATTCTGTGCACGAAACGCGGGTTTTGTGCCAAGACTGAGCTAAAGCGGCGATTCTGAACACGAAACGCACGTTTTGTGAGAAAACAGAGCAAAAGCGAGGATTCTGTGCACGAAAAGCACGTTTTGTGCCAATACTGAGCGAAAGCGGCGATTCTGTACACGAAACGCACGTTTTGTGCCAACACTGAGCAAAAGTGACGATTCTGTGCACGAAACGCACGCTTTGTGCCAAAACTGAACAAAAGCGGAGATTCTGTGCACGAAGCGCTTGTTTTGTACCAAAACTGAGCAAAAGCGGCGATTCTGTGCACGAAACGCTTGTTTTTTGCTAAAACTGAGCAAAGGCGGCGGTTCTGTGCACGAAACGCACGTTTTGTGCCAATAATGAGCAAAAGCGGAGATTCTGTGCACGAAACGCACGTTTTGTGCCAAAACTGAACGTAAGCGGCGATTCTGTGCGCGAAACGCTTGTTTTGTACCAAAACTGAGCAAAAGCGGCGAATCTGTGCACGAAACGCTTGTTTTATTCCAAAACTGAGCGAGAGCGGCGATTCTGTGCACGAAACGCTCGCTTACTGCCAAAAGTGAGCAAAAGCGGCGATTCTGAGCACGAAACGCACGTTTTGTGCAAAAACTGAGCGAAAGCGGCGATTCTGTGCACGAAACGCTAGGTTTCTGCCAAAACTGAGCAAAAGCAGCGATTCTGAGCACGAATCGCACGTTTTGTGAGAAGACTGAGCGAAAGCGGCGATTCTGTGCACGAAACGCTCGGTTTCTGCCAAAACTGAGCAGAAATGGCGATTCTGAGCACGAAACGCACGTTTTGTGCAAAAACTGAGCGAAAGCGGCGATTCTGTGCACGAAACGCTCGGTTTCTGCCAAAACTGAGCAAAAGCGGCGATTCTGAGCACGAAACGCACGTTTTGTGAGAAGACTGAGCGAAAGCGGCGATTCTGTGCACGAAACGCTCGGTTTCTGCCAAAACTGAGCAAAAGCGACGATTCTGTGCACGAAATGCGGGTTTTGTGCCAAGACTGAGCAAAAGCGGCGATTCTGAGCACGAAACGCACGTTTTGTGAGAAAACTGAGCAAAAGCGGCGATTCTGAGCACGCAACGCACGTTTTGTGAGAAAACTGAGCAAAAGCGGCAATTCAGTGCACGAAACGCGGGTTTTGTGCCAAAACTGAGCAAAAGTGGCGATTCTGTGCACCTAATGCGGGATTTGTGCCAAAACTGATCAAAAGCGGCGATTCTGAGCACGAAACGCACGTTTGGTGCCAATACTGAGCGAAAGCGGCGATTCTGTGCACGAAACGCACGTTTTGTGCCAAAACTGAGCAAGAGCGGCAATTCTGTGCAGGAAACGCTCGTTTTCTGCCAAAACTGAGCAAAAGCGGCGATTCTGAGTACGAAACGCTTGTTTTGTACCAAAACTGAGCAAAAGCGGCGATTCTGTGCACGAAACGCCCGTTTTGTTCCAAAACTGAGCAAGAGCGGCGATTCTGTGCACGAAACGCTCGTTTTGTGCCAAAAGTGAGCAAAAGCGGCGATTCTGTGCACGAAACGCTCGTTTTGTGCCAAAAGTGAGCAAAAGCGGTGATTCTGAGCACGAAACGCACGTTTTGTGCAAAAACTGAGCGAAAGCGGCGATTCTGTGCACGAAACGCTCGGTTTCTGCCAAAACTGAGCAAAAGCGGCGATTCTGAGCACGAAACGCACGTTTTGTGAGAAGACTGAGCGAAAGCGGCGATTCTGTGCACGAAACGCTCGGTTTCTGCCAAAACTGAGCAAAAGCGGCGATTCTGAGCACGAAACGCACGTTTTGTGAGAAGACTGAGCGAAAGCGGCGATTCTGTGCACGAAACGCTCGGTTTCTGCAAAAACTGAGCAAAAGCGGCGATTCGGTGCACGAAACGCACGTTTTGTCCAACACTGAGCAAAAGTTACGATTCTGTGAACGAAACGCACGTTTTGTGCCAAAACTGAACAAAAGCGGAGATTCTGTGCACGAAACGCTTGTTTTGTACCAAAACTGAGCAAAAGCGGCGATTCTGTGCACGAAACGCTTGTTTTTTGCTAAAACTGAGCAAAGGAGGCGGTTCTGTGCACGAAACGCACGTTTTGTGCCAATAATGAGCAAAAGCGGTGATTCTGTGCACGAAACGCACGTTTTGTGCAAAAACAGAGCAAAAGCGGCGATTCTGAGCACAAAACGCACGTTTTGTGAGAAAACTGAGCAAAAGTGACGATTATGTGCACGAAACGCACGTTTTGTGCCAAAACTGAACAAAAGCGGAGATTCTGTGCACGAAACGCTTGTTTTGTACCAAAACTGAGCAAAAGCGGCGATTCTGTGCACGAAACGCTTGTTTTTTGCTAAAACTGTGCAAAGGCGGCGGTTCTGTGCACGAAACGCACGTTTTGTGCCAATAATGAGCAAAAGCAGTGATTCTGTGCACGAAACGCACGTTTTGTGCCAAAACTGAACGTAAGCGGAGATTCTGTGCACGAAGCGCACGTTTTGTGCCAAAAGGAGGAATTCGGTGTGTGAAACGCACGTTTTGTGCCAAAACGGAGCAAAAGCGGCGATTCTGTGCACGAAACACTCTTTTTGTGCCAAAACTGTGCAAAAGCGACGATTCTGTGCACGAAACGCGGGTTTTGTGCCAAAACTGAGCAAGAGCGGCAATTCTGTGCAGGAAACGCTCGTTTTGTGCCAAAAGTGAGCAAAAGCGGTGATTCTGAGCACGAAACGCACGTTTTGTGCAAAAACTGAGCGAAAGCGGCGATTCTGTGCACGAAACGCTCGGTTTCTGCCAAAACTGAGCAAAAGCGGCGATTCTGAGCACGAAACGCACGTTTTGTGAGAAGACTGAGCGAAAGCGGCGATTCTGTGCACGAAACGCTCGGTTTCTGCCAAAACTGAGCAAAAGCGGCGATTCTGAGCACGAAACGCACGTTTTGTGAGAAGACTGAGCGAAAGCGGCGATTCTGTGCACGAAACGCTCGGTTTCTGCAAAAACTGAGCAAAAGCGGCGATTCGGTGCACGAAACGCACGTTTTGTCCAACACTGAGCAAAAGTTACGATTCTGTGAACGAAACGCACGTTTTGTGCCAAAACTGAACAAAAGCGGAGATTCTGTGCACGAAACGCTTGTTTTGTACCAAAACTGAGCAAAAGCGGCGATTCTGTGCACGAAACGCTTGTTTTTTGCTAAAACTGAGCAAAGGAGGCGGTTCTGTGCACGAAACGCACGTTTTGTGCCAATAATGAGCAAAAGCGGTGATTCTGTGCACGAAACGCACGTTTTGTGCAAAAACAGAGCAAAAGCGGCGATTCTGAGCACAAAACGCACGTTTTGTGAGAAAACTGAGCAAAAGTGACGATTATGTGCACGAAACGCACGTTTTGTGCCAAAACTGAACAAAAGCGGAGATTCTGTGCACGAAACGCTTGTTTTGTACCAAAACTGAGCAAAAGCGGCGATTCTGTGCACGAAACGCTTGTTTTTTGCTAAAACTGTGCAAAGGCGGCGGTTCTGTGCACGAAACGCACGTTTTGTGCCAATAATGAGCAAAAGCAGTGATTCTGTGCACGAAACGCACGTTTTGTGCCAAAACTGAACGTAAGCGGAGATTCTGTGCACGAAGCGCACGTTTTGTGCCAAAAGGAGGAATTCGGTGTGTGAAACGCACGTTTTGTGCCAAAACGGAGCAAAAGCGGCGATTCTGTGCACGAAACACTCTTTTTGTGCCAAAACTGTGCAAAAGCGACGATTCTGTGCACGAAACGCGGGTTTTGTGCCAAGACTGAGCAAAAGCGGCGATTCTGAGCACGAAACGCACGTTTTGTGAGAAAACTGAACAAAAGCGGCGATTCTGTGCACGAAACGCTCGTTTTGTGCCAAAACTGAGCAAAAGCGGCGATTCTGTGCACGAAACGCTCGTTTTGTGCCAAAAGTGTGCAAAAGCGGCGATTCTGAGCACGAAACGCACGTTTTGTGCAAAAACTGAGCGAAAGCGGCGATTCTGTGCACGAAACGCACGTTTGGTGAGAAGACTGAGCAAAAGCGACGATTCTGTGCACGAAACGCTTGTTTTGTACCAAAACTGAGCAAAAGCGGCGATTCTGTGCACGAAACGCACGTTTTGTGCCAATAGTGAGCAAAAGCGGCGATTCTGTGCACGAATCGCACGTTTTGTGAAAAAACTGAGCAAAAGCGGCGATTCTGAACACGAAACGCACGTTTTGTGAGAAAACTGAGCAAAAGCGACGATTCTGTGCACGAAAAGCACGTTTTGTGCCAATACTGAGCGAAAGCGGCGATTCTGTACACGAATCGCACGTTTTGTGCAAAAACTGAGCAAAAGCGGCGATTCTGAGCACAAAACGCACGTCTTGTGGCAATACTGAGCGAAAGCGGCGTTTCTGTGCACGAAACGCACGTTTTGTGCCAACACTGAGCAAAAGTGACGATTCTGTGCACGAAACGCACGTTTTGTGCCAAAACTGAACAAAAGCGGAGATTCTGTGCACGAAGCGCTTGTTTTGTACCAAAACTGAGCAAAAGCGGAGATTCTGTGCACGAAGCGCACGTTTTGTGCCAAAAGTGAGCAAAAGCGGCGATCCTGAGCACGAAACGCATGTTTTTTGAGAAGACTGAGAAAAAGCGACGATTCTGTGCACGAAACGCTTGTTTTGTACCAAAACTGAGCAAAAGCGGTGAATCTGTGCACGAAACGCTTGTTTTATTCCAAAACTGAGCAAGAGCGGCGATTCTGTGCACGAAACGCTCCTTTTGTGCCAAAAGTGAGCAAAAGCGGCGATTCTGAGCACGAAACGCACGTTTTGTGCCAACACTGAGCAAAAGCGGCGATTCTGTGTACGAAACGCACGTTTTGTGCAAAAACTGAGCAAAAGCGACGATTCTGTGCACGAAACGCTTGTTTTGTACCAAAACTGAGCAAAAGCGGCGATAGTGTGCACGAAACGCGGGCTTTGTGCCAAGGCTGAGCAAAAGCGGCGATTAGGTTCACGTAACGCGGGTTTTGTGCCAAAACGGAGGAAAAGCGGCGATTCTGTGCACGAAATGCGGGATTTGTGCCAAAACTGAGCAAAAGCGGCGAATCTGTGCACGAAACGATTGTTTTGTGCCAAAAGGAGCAATTCGGTGTGTGAAACGCACGTTTTGTGCCAAAACGGAGCAAAAGCGGCGATTCTGAGTACGAAACGCACGTTCTGTGCCAAAACTGAGCAAGAGCGGCGATTGTGTGCACGAAACGCTCGTTTTGTGCCAAAACTGAGCAAAAGCGGCGATTCTGAGCACGAAACGCACGTTTTGTGAGAAAACTGAACAAAAGCGGCGATTCTGTGCACGAAACGCTCGGTTTCTGCCAAAACTGAGCAAAAGCGGCGATTCTGAGCACGAAACGCACGTTTTGTGAGAAGACTGAGCGAAAGCGGCGATTCTGTGCACGAAACGCTCGGTTTCTGCAAAAACTGAGCAAAAGCGGCGATTCGGTGCACGAAACGCACGTTTTGTGCCAACACTGAGCAAAAGTTACGATTCTGTGAACGAAACGCACGTTTTGTGCCAAAACTGAACAAAAGCGGAGATTCTGTGCACGAAACGCTTGTTTTGTACCAAAACTGAGCAAAAGCGGCGATTCTGTGCACGAAACGCTTGTTTTTTGCTAAAACTGAGCAAAGGAGGCGGTTCTGTGCACGAAATGCGGGTTTTGTGCCAAGACTGAGCAAAAGCGGCGATTCTGAGCACGAAACGCACGTTTTGTGAGAAAACTGAGCAAAAGCGGCGATTCTGAGCACGCAACGCACGTTTTGTGAGAAAACTGAGCAAAAGCGGCAATTCAGTGCACGAAACGCGGGTTTTGTGCCAAAACTGAGCAAAAGCGGCGATTCTGTGCACCTAATGCGGGATTTGTGCCAAAACTGATCAAAAGCGGCGATTCTGAGCACGAAACGCACGTTTGGTGCCAATACTGAGCGAAAGCGGCGATTCTGTGCACGAAACGCACGTTTTGTGCCAAAACTGAGCAAGAGCGGCAATTCTGTGCAGGAAACGCTCGTTTTGTGCCAAAACTGAGCAAAAGCGGCGATTCTGAGTACGAAACGCTTGTTTTGTACCAAAACTGAGCAAAAGCGGCGATTCTGTGCACGAAACGCCCGTTTTGTTCCAAAACTGAGCAAGAGCGGCGATTCTGTGCACGAAACGCTCGTTTTGTGCCAAAAGTGAGCAAAAGCGGCAATTCAGTGCACGAAACGCGGGTTTTGTGCCAAAACTGAGCAAAAGCGGCGATTCTGTGCACCTAATGCGGGATTTGTGCCAAAACTGATCAAAAGCGGCGATTCTGAGCACGAAACGCACGTTTGGTGCCAATACTGAGCGAAAGCGGCGATTCTGTGCACGAAACGCACGTTTTGTGCCATAACTGAGCAAGAGCGGCAATTCTGTGCAGGAAACGCTCGTTTTGTGCCAAAACTGAGCAAGAGCGGCGATTCTGAGTACGAAACGCTTGTTTCGTACCAAAACTGAGCAAAAGCGGCGATTCTGTGCACGAAACGCCCGTTTTGTTCCAAAACTGAGCAAGAGCGGCGATTCTGTGCACGAAACGCTCGTTTTGTGCCAAAAGTGAGCAAAAGCGGCGATTCTGTGCACGAAACGCTCGTTTTGTGCCAAAAGAGAGCAAAAGCGGTGATTCTGAGCACGAAACGCACGTTTTGTGCAAAAACTGAGCGAAAGCGGCGATTCTGTGCACGAAACGCTCGGTTTCTGCCAAAACTGAGCAAAAGCGGCGATTCTGAGCACGAAACGCACGTTTTGTGAGAAGACTGAGCGAAAGCGGCGATTCTGTGCACGAAACGCTCGGTTTCTGCCAAAACTGAGCAAAAGCGGCGATTCTGAGCACGAAACGCACGTTTTGTGAGAAGACTGAGCGAAAGCGGCGATTCTGTGCACGAAACGCTCGGTTTCTGCAAAAACTGAGCAAAAGCGGCGATTCGGTGCACGAAACGCACGTTTTGTGCCAACACTGAGCAAAAGTTACGATTCTGTGGACGAAACGCACGTTTTGTGCCAAAACTGAACAAAAGCGGAGATTCTGTGCACGAAACGCTTGTTTTGTACCAAAACTGAGCAAAAGCGGCGATTCTGTGCACGAAACGCTTGTTTTTTGCTAAAACTGAGCAAAGGAGGCGGTTCTGTGCACGAAACGCACGTTTTGTGCCAATAATGAGCAAAAGCGGTGATTCTGTGCACGAAACGCACGTTTTGTGCAAAAACAGAGCAAAAGCGGCGATTCTGAGCACAAAACGCACGTTTTGTGAGAAAACTGAGCAAAAGTGACGATTATGTGCACGAAACGCACGTTTTGTGCCAAAACTGAACAAAAGCGGAGATTCTGTGCACGAAACGCTTGTTTTGTACCAAAACTGAGCAAAAGCGGCGATTCTGTGCACGAAACGCTTGTTTTTTGCTAAAACTGTGCAAAGGCGGCGGTTCTGTGCACGAAACGCACGTTTTGTGCCAATAATGAGCAAAAGCAGTGATTCTGTGCACGAAACGCACGTTTTGTGCCAAAACTGAACGTAAGCGGAGATTCTGTGCACGAAGCGCACGTTTTGTGCCAAAAGGAGGAATTCGGTGTGTGAAACGCACGTTTTGTGCGAAAACGGAGCAAAAGCGGCGATTCTGTGCACGAAACACTCTTTTTGTGCCAAAACTGAGCAAAAGCGACGATTCTGTGCACGAAACGCGGGTTTTGTGCCAAGACTGAGCAAAAGCGGCGATCCTGAGCACGAAACGCATGTTTTGTGAGAAGACTGAGAAAAAGCGACGATTCTGAGCACGAAACGCTTGTTTTGTACCAAAACTGAGCAAAAGCGGCGAATCTGTGCACGAAACGCTTGTTTTATTCCAAAACTGAGCAAGAGCGGCGATTCTGTGCACGAAACGCTCGTTTTGTGCCAAAAGTGAGCAAAAGCGGCGATTCTGAGTACGAAACGCACGTTCTGTGCCAAAACTGAGCAAGAGCGGCGATTGTGTGCACGAAACGCTCGTTTTGTGCCAAAACTGAGCAAAAGCGGCGATTCTGAGCACGAAACGCTTGTTTTGTACCAAAACTGAGCAAATGCGGCGATAGTGTGCACGAAACGCGGGTTTTGTGCCAAGGCTGAGCAAAAGCGGCGATTAGGTTCACGTAACGCGGGTTTTGTGCCAAAACGGAGGAAAAGCGGCGATACTGTGCACGAAATGCGGGATTTGTGCCAAAACTGAGCAAAAGCGGCGAATCTGTGCACGAAACGATTGTTTTGTGCCAAAAGGAGCAATTCGGTGTGTGAAACGCACGTTTTGTGCCAAAACGGAGCAAAAGCGGCGATTCTGAGTACGAAACGCACGTTCTGTGCCAAAACTGAGCAAGAGCGGCGATTGTGTGCACGAAACGCTCGTTTTGTGCAAAAACTGAGCAAAAGCGGCGATTCTGAGCACGAAACGCACGTTTTGTGAGAAAACTGAACAAAAGCGGCGATTCTGTGCACGAAACGCTCGTTTTGTGCCAAAACTGAGCAAAAGCGGCGATTCTGTGCACGAAACGCTCGTTTTGTGCCAAAAGTGTGCAAAAGCGGCGATTCTGAGCACGAAACGCACGTTTTGTGCAAAAACTGAGCGAAAGCGGCGATTCTGTGCACGAAACGCACGTTTGGTGAGAAGACTGAGCAAAAGCGACGATTCTGTGCACGAAACGCTTGTTTTGTACCAAAACTGAGCAAAAGCGGCGATTCTGTGCACGAAACGCACGTTTTGTGCCAATAGTGAGCAAAAGTGGCGATTCTGTGCACGAATCGCACGTTTTGTGAAAAAACTGAGCAAAAGCGGCGATTCTGAACACGAAACGCACGTTTTGTGAGAAAACTGAGCAAAAGCGACGATTCTGTGCACGAAAAAGCACGTTTTGTGCCAATACTGAGCGAAAGCGGCGATTCTGTACACGAATCGCACGTTTTGTGCAAAAACTGAGCAAAAGCGGCGATTCTGAGCACAAAACGCACGTCTTGTGGCAATACTGAGCGAAAGCGGCGTTTCTGTGCACGAAACGCACGTTTTGTGCCAACACTGAGCAAAAGTGACGATTCTGTGCACGAAACGCACGTTTTGTGCCAAAACTGAACAAAAGCGGAGATTCTGTGCACGAAACGCTTGTTTTGTACCAAAACTGAGCAAAAGCGGCGATTCTGTGCACGAAACGCTTGTTTTTTGCTAAAACTGTGCAAAGGCGGCGGTTCTGTGCACGAAACGCACGTTTTGTGCCAATAATGAGCAAAAGCGGTGATTCTGTGCACGAAACGCACGTTTTGTGCCAAAACTGAACGTAAGCGGAGATTCTGTGCACGAAGCGCACGTTTTGTGCCAAAAGTGAGCAAAAGCGGCGATCCTGAGCACGAAACGCATGTTTTGTGAGAAGACTGAGAAAAAGCGACGATTCTGTGCCCGAAACGCTTGTTTTGTACCAAAACTGAGCAAAAGCGGCGAATCTGTGCACGAAACGCTTGTTTTATTCCAAAACTGAGCAAGAGCGGCGATTCTGTGCACGAAACGCTCCTTTTGTGCCAAAAGTGAGCAAAAGCGGCGATTCTGAGCACGAAACGCACGTTTTGTGCCAACACTGAGCAAAAGCGGCGATTCTGTGTACGAAACGCACGTTTTGTGCAAAAACTGAGCAAAAGCGACGATTCTGTGCACGAAACGCTTGTTTTGTACCAAAACTGAGCAAAAGCGGCGATAGTGTGCACGAAACGCGGGTTTTGTGCCAAGGCTGAGCAAAAGCGGCGATTAGGTTCACGTAACGCGGGTTTTGTGCCAGAACGGAGGAAAAGCGGCGATTCTGTGCACGAAATGCGGGATTTGTGCCAAAACTGAGCAAAAGCGGCGAATCTGTGCACGAAACGATTGTTTTGTGCCAAAAGGAGCAATTCGGTGTGTGAAACGCACGTTTTGTGCCAAAACGGAGCAAAAGCGGCGATTCTGAGTACGAAACGCACGTTCTGTGCCAAAACTGAGCAAAAGCGGCGATTCTGTGCACGAAACGCTTGTTTTGTACCAAAACTGAGCAAAAGCGGCGATTCTGTGCACGAAACGCTTGTTTTTTGCTAAAACTGTGCAAAGGCGGCGGTTCTGTGCACGAAACGCACGTTTTGTGCCAATAATGAGCAAAAGCGGTGATTCTGTGCACGAAACGCACGTTTTGTGCCAAAACTGAACGTAAGCGGAGATTCTGTGCACGAAGCGCACGTTTTGTGCCAAAAGGAGGGATTCGGTGTGTGAAACGCACGTTTTGTGCCAAAACGGAGCAAAAGCGGCGATTCTGAGTACGAAGCGCACGTTTTGTGCCAAAACTGAGTAAAAGCGGCGATTCTGTGCACGAAACGCCCGTTTTGTGCCAAAAGAAGCAATTCGGAGCGTGAAACGCACGTTTTGCGCCAAAACTGAACAAAAGCGGGGATTCTGAGTACGAAACGCCCGTTTTGTTCCAAAACTGTGCAAGAGCGGCGATTCTGTGCACGAAACGCTCGTTTTGTGCCAAAAGTGAGCAAAAGCGGCGATCCTGAGCACGAAACGCATGTTTTGTGAGAAGACTGAGAAAAAGCGACGATCCTGTGCACGAAACGCTTGTTTTGTGCCAAAGCTGTGCAAAAGCGACGATTCTGTGCACGAAACGCGGGTTTTGTGCCAAAACTGAGCAAAAGCGGCGATTCTGAGCACGAAACGCACGTTTTGTGAGAAGACTGAGCAAAAGCGGCGATTCTGTACACGAATCGCACGTTTTGTGCAAAAACTGAGCAAAAGCGGCGATTCTGAGCACAAAACGCACGTTTTGTGGCAATACTGAGCGAAAGCGGCGTTTCTGTGCACGAAACGCACGTTTTGTGCCAACACTGAGCAAAAGTGACGATTCTGTGCACGAAACGCACGCTTTGTGCCAAAACTGAACAAAAGCGGAGATTCTGTGCACGAAGCGCTTGTTTTGTACCAAAACTGAGCAAAAGCATCGATTCTGTGCACGAAACGCTTGTTTTATGCTAAAACTGAGCAAAGGCGGCGGTTCTGTGCACGAAACGCACGTTTTGTGCCAATAATGAGCAAAAGCGGTGATTCTGTGCACGAAACGCACGTTTTGAGCCAAAACTGAACGTAGGCGGAGATTCTGTGCACGAAGCGCACGTTTTGTGCCAAAAGGAGGAATTCGGTGTGTGAAACGCACGTTTTGTGCCAAAACTGATCAAAAGCGGCGATTCTGAGCACGAAACGCACGTTTTGTGCCAAAATTGAGCAAGAGCGGCGATTCTGTGCACGAAACGCTCGTTTTGTGCCAAAACTGAGCAAAAGCGGCGATTCTGAGCACGCAACGCACGTTTTGTGAGAAAACTGAGCAAAAGCGACGATTCTGTGCACGAAAAGCACGTTTTGTGCCAATACTGAGCGAAAGCGGCGATTCTGTACACGAATCGCACGTTTTGTGCAAAAACTGAGCAAAAGCGGCGATTCTGTGCACGAAACGCTTGTTTTGTACCAAAACTGAGCAAAAGCGGCGAATCTGTGCACGAAACGCTTGTTTTATTCCAAAACTGAGCAAGAGCGGCGATTCTGTGCACGAAACGCTCGTTTTGTGCCAAAAGTGAGCAAAAGCGGCGATTCTGAGCACGAAACGCACGTTTTGTGCCAACACTGAGCAAAAGCGGCGATTCTGTGTACGAAACGCACGTTTTGTGCAAAAACTGAGCAAAAGCGACGATTCTGTGCACGAAAAGCACGTTTTGTGCCAATACTGAGCGAAAGCGGCGATTCTGTACACGAATCGCACGTTTTGTGCAAAAACTGAGCAAAAGCGGCGATTCTGAGCACAAAACGCACGTCTTGTGGCAATACTGAGCGAAAGCGGCGTTTCTGTGCACGAAACGCACGTTTTGTGCCAACACTGAGCAAAAGTGACGATTCTGTGCACGAAACGCACGTTTTGTGCCAAAACTGAACAAAAGCGGAGATTCTGTGCACGAAACGCTTGTTTTGTACCAAAACTGAGCAAAAGCGGCGATTCTGTGCACGAAACGCTTGTTTTTTGCTAAAACTGTGCAAAGGCGGCGGTTCTGTGCACGAAACGCACGTTTTGTGCCAATAATGAGCAAAAGCGGTGATTCTGTGCACGAAACGCACGTTTTGTGCCAAAACTGAACGTAAGCGGAGATTCTGTGCACGAAGCGCACGTTTTGTGCCAAAAGGAGGAATTCGGTGTGTGAAACGCACGTTTTGTGCCAAAACGGAGCAAAAGCGGCGATTCTGAGTACGAAGCGCACGTTTTGTGCCAAAACTGAGTAAAAGCGGCGATTCTGTGCACGAAACGCCCGTTTTGTGCCAAAAGAAGCAATTCGGAGCGTGAAACGCACGTTTTGCGCCAAAACTGAACAAAAGCGGGGATTCTGAGTACGAAACGCCCGTTTTGTTCCAAAACTGTGCAAGAGCGGCGATACTGTGCACGAAACGCTCGTTTTGTGCCAAAAGTGAGCAAAAGCGGCGATCCTGAGCACGAAACGCATGTTTTGTGAGAAGACTGAGAAAAAGCGACGATTCTGTGCACGAAACGCTTGTTTTGTACCAAAACCGAGCAAAAGCGGCGAATCTGTGCACGAAACGCTTGTTTTATTCCAAAACTGAGCAAGAGCGGCGATTCTGTGCACGAAACGCTCGTTTTGTGCCAAAAGTGAGCAAAAGCGGCGATTCTGAGCACGAAACGCACGTTTTGTGCCTACACTGAGCAAAAGTGACGATTCTGTGCACGAAACGCACGTTTTGTGCCAAAACTGTGCAAAGGCGGCGGTTCGGAGCACGAAACGCACGTTTTGTGAGAAGACTGAGCGAAAGCGGCGATTCTGTGCACGAAACGCTCGGTTTCTGCCAAAACTGAGCAAAAGCGGCGATTCTGAGCACGAAACGCACGTTTTGTGAGAAGACTGAGCAAAAGCGGCGATTCTGTACACGAAACGCTTGTTTTGTACCAAAACTGAGCAAAAGCGGCGATCCTGTGCACGAAACGCTTGTTTTGTGCCAAAACTGTGCAAAAGCGACGATTCTGTGCACGAAACGCGGGTTTTGTGCCAAGACTGAGCAAAAGCGGCGATTCTGTGCACGAAACGCTCGTTTTGTGCCAAAAGTGAGCAAAAGCGGCGATCCTGAGCACGAAACGCATGTTTTGTGAGAAGACTGAGAAAAAGCGACGATTCTGTGCACGAAACGCTTGTTTTGTACCAAAACTGAGCAAAAGCGGCGAATCTGTGCACGAAACGCTTGTTTTATTCCAAAACTGAGCAAGAGCGACGATTCTGTGCACGAAACGCTCGTTTGTGCCAAAAGTGAGCAAAAGCGGCGATTCTGAGCACGAAACGCACGTTTTGTGCAAAAACTGAGCGAAAGCGGCGATTCTGTGCACGAAACGCTCGGTTTCTGCCAAAACTGAGCAAAAGCGGCGATTCTGAGCACGAAACGCACGTTTTGTGAGAAGAATGAGCGAAAGCGGCGATTCTGTGCCCGAAACGCTCGGTTTCTGCCAAAACTGAGCAAAAGCGGCGATTCTGAGCACGAAAGGCACGTTTTGTGAGAAGACTGAGCAAAAGCGGCGATTCTGTACACGAAACGCTTGTTTTGTACCAAAACTGAGCAAAAGCGGCGATCCTGTGCACGAAACGGTTGTTTTGTACCAAAACTGAGCAAAAGCGGCGATTCTATGCACGAAACGCTTGTTTTGTGCCAAAACTGAGCAAAAGCGACGATTCTGTGCACGAAACGCGGGTATTGTGCCAAGACTGAGCAAAAGCGGCGATTCTGAGCACGAAACGCACGTTTTGTGCCAACACTGAGCAAAAGTGACGATTCTGTGCACGAAACGCACGTTTTGTGCCAAAACTGTGCAAAGGCGGCGGTTCTGAGCACGAAACGCACGTTTTGTGCCAATAATGAGCAAAAGCGGTGATTCTGTGCACGAAACGCACGTTTTGTGCCAAAACTGAACGTAAGCGGAGATTCTGTGCACGAAGCGCTCGGTTTCTGCCAAAACTGAGCAAAAGCGGCGATTCTGAGCACGAAACGCACGTTTTGTGAGAAGAATGAGCGAAAGCGGCGATTCTGTACACGAATCGCACGTTTTGTGCAAAAACTGAGCAAAAGCGGCGATTCTGAGCACAAAACGCACGTTTTGTGGCAATACTGAGCGAAAGCGGCGTTTCTGTGCACGAAACGCACGTTTTGTGCCAACACTGAGCAAAAGTGACGATTCTGTGCACGAAACGCACGCTTTGTGCCAAAACTGAACAAAAGCGGAGATTCTGTGCACGAAGCGCTTGTTTTGTACCAAAACTGAGCAAAAGCATCGATTCTGTGCACGAAACGCTTGTTTTTTGCTAAAACTGAGCAAAGGCGGCGGTTCTGTGCACGAAACGCACGTTTTGTTCCAATAATGAGCAAAAGCGGTGATTCTGTGCACGAAACGCACGTTTTGAGCCAAAACTGAACGTAGGCGGAGATTCTGTGCACGAAGCGCACGTTTTGTGCCAAAAGGAGGAATTCGGTGTGTGAAACGCACGTTTTGTGCCAAAACTGATCAAAAGCGGCGATTCTGAGCACGAAACGCACGTTTTGTGCAAAAACTGAGCAAGAGCGGCAATTCTGTGCATGAATCGCACGTTTTGTGCAAAAACTGAGCAGAAGCGGCGATTCTGTGCACGAAACGCACGTTTTGTGCCAAAACTGAGCAGAAGCGGCGATTCTGTGCACGAAACGCACGTTTTGTGCCAAAACGGAGCAAAAGCGGCGATTCTGTGCACGAAATGCGGGATTTGTGCCAAAACTGATCAAAAGCGGCGATTCTGAGCACGAAACGCACGTTTTGTGCCAAAACTGAGCAAGAGCGGCGATTCTGTGCACGAAACGCTCGTTTTGTGCCAAAACTGAGCAAAAGCGGCGATTCTGAGCACGCAACGCACGTTTTGTGAGAAAACTGAGCAAAAGCGACGATTCTGTGCACGAAAAGCACGTTTTGTGCCAATACTGAGCGAAAGCGGCGATTCTGTACACGAATCGCACGTTTTGTGCAAAAACTGAGCAAAAGCGGCTATTCTGTGCACGAAACGCTTGTTTTGTACCAAAACTGAGCAAAAGCGGCGAATCTGTGCATGAAATGCTTGTTTTATTCCAAAACTGAGCAAGAGCGGCGATTCTGTGCACGAAACGCTCGTTTTGTGCCAAAAGTGAGCAAAAGCGGCGATTCTGAGCACGAAACGCACGTTTTGTGCAAAAACTGAGCGAAAGCGGCGATTCTGTGCACGAAACGCTCGGTTTCTGCCAAAACTGAGCAAAAGCGGCGATTCTGAGCACGAAACGCACGTTTTGTGAGAAGACTGAGCGAAAGCGGCGATTCTGAGCACGAAACGATCGGTTTCTGCCAAAACTGAGCAAAAGCGGCGATTCTGAGCACGAAACGCACGTTTTGTGAGAAGACTGAGCAAAAGCGGCGATTCTGTACACGAAACGCTTGTTTTGTACCAAAACTGAGCAAAAGCGGCGATCCTGTGCACGAAACGCTTGTTTTGTGCCAAAACTGTGCAAAAGCGACGATTCTGTGCACGAAACGCGGGTTTTGTGCCAAGACTGAGCAAAAGCGGCGATTCTGTGCACGAAACGCTCGTTTTGTGCCAAAACTGAGCAAGAGCGGCGATTCTGAGCACGCAACGCACGTTTTGTGAGAAAACTGAGCAAAAGCGGCGATTCGGTGCACGAAACGCACGTTTTGTGCCAACACTGAGCAAAAGTGACGATTCTGTGCACGAAACGCACGTTTTGTGCCAAAACTGAACAAAAGCGGAGATTCTGTGCACGAAACGCTTGTTTTGTACCAAAACTGAGCAAAAGCGGCGAATCTGTGCATGAAACGCAGGTTTTGTTGCAAAACTGAGTAAAAGCGGAGATTCTGTGCACGAAACGCACGTTTTGTGCCAAAACTGAGCAACAGCGGCGATTCTATACCGAAACGCACGTTTTATGAAAAGAGGAGCAATTCGGTGCGTGGAACGCACGTTTTGTGCCAAAACTGAGCAAAAGCGGCGATTCTGTGCACGCAGCGCACATTTTGTGCCACAAGGAGCAATTCGGTGCTTGCAACGCACGCTTTGTTGCAAAACTGAGCAAAAGCGGCGATTCTGTGCACGAAACGCAGGTTTTGTTCCAAAACTGAGCGAAAGCGGCGATTCTGTGCACGAAACGCAGGTTTTGATCCAAAACTGAGCAAAAGCGGCGATTCTGTGAACGAAACTGTCGTTTTGTGCCAAAACTTAGCAAAAGCGGCGATTCCGTGCACCAAACGCACGCTTTGTGCCAAAACTGAGCAAAAGCGGCGATTATGTGCACGAAACGCACGGTTTGTGCCCAAACTGATCAAAAGCGGCGATTCCGTGCACGAAACGCTTGTTTTGTGCCAAAACTGAGCAAGAGCGGCGATTCCGTGCACCAAACGCACGCTTTGTGCAAAAACTGAGCAAAAGCGGCGATTCTGTGCACGAAACGCACGTTTTGTTGCATAACTGAGCAAAAGCGGCGATCCTGCGGACGAAACACGGTATTTCTGGCAAAACTGAGCAAAAGCGGCGATTCTGATCACGAAACGCACGTTTTGTGCCAAAACTGAGCAAAATCGGCGATTCTGGGTACGAAACGCACGTTTCGTGCCAAAACTGAGCAAAAGCGGCGATTCTGTGCACGAAACGCACGTTTTGTGGCAAAACTGAGCAAAACCGGCGGTTCTGTGCACAAAACGCAGGTTTTGTTCAAAAGGAGCAATTCGGTGCTTGCAACGCTCGTTTTGTTGCAAAACTGAACAAAAGCGGCGATTCAGTGCACGAAACGCACGTTTAGAGCCAAAACTGAGCAAAAGCGGCGATCCTGTGCACGAAACGCACGTTTTGTTCCAGAAGGAGCATTTGGGTGCGTGAAACGCACGTTTTGTGCCAAACCTGAGCAAATGTGGCGATTGAGTGCTCGAACCGCAGGTTTTGTTCCAAAACTGAGCAAAAGCGGCGATTCTGTGCACGATACGATTGTTTTTTGCAAATACTGAGCAATAGCGGCGATTCTGCGCAGGAAACGCACGGTTTTGTCCAAAGCTGAGCTAAAGCGGCGATTCCGAGCACCAAACGCACGTTTTGTGCCAAAACTGAGCAAAAGAGGCGATCCTGCGCACGAAACACGGTATTTCTGTCAAAACTGAGCAAAAGCGGCGATTCTGAGCACGAAACGCACGTTTTGTGCCAAAACTGAGCAAAAGCGGCGATTCTGTGTACGAAACGCACGTTTTGTGCCAAAACTGAGCAACAGCGGCGATTCTATACCGAAACGCACGTTTTATGAAAAGAGGAGCAATTCGGTGCGTGGAACGCACGTTTTGTGCCAAAACTGAGCAAAAGCGGCGATTCTGTGCACGAAGCGCACATTTTGTGCCACAAGGAGCAATTCGGTGCTTGCAACGCACGCTTTGTTGCAAAACTGAGCAAAAGCGGCGATTCTGTGCACGAAACGCACGTTTTGTTGCAAAACTGAGCAAAAGCGGCCATTCTGTGCACGAAACGCACGTGTTGCGCCAAAACTGAACAAAAGCGGCGACTCTGTGCACGAAACGCAGGTTTTGTTCCAAAACTGAGCGAAAGCGGCGATTCTGTGCACAAAACGCAGGTTTTGATCCAAAACTGAGCAAAAGCGGCGATTCTGTGAACGAAACGCACAGTTTGTGCCCAAACTGATCAAAAGCGGCGATTCTGTGCACGAATCGCACGTTTTGTGCAAAAACTGAGCAAAAGCGGCGATTCTGTGCACGATACGCACGTTTTGTACCAAAGCTGAGCAAAAGCGGCGATTCTGTGAACGAAAAGCCCATTTTGAGCCAAAACTGAGCAGACGCGGCGGTTCTGTGCACGAACCGCAGGTTTCGTGCCAGAAAGAGCAATTGGGTGCGTGAAACACACGTTTTGTGCGAGAACTGAGCATGACCGGCTATTCTGTGCACGTAACCGCACGTTTTGTGCGAGAACTGAGCACGAGCAGCGATTCTGTGCTCGAAACGCAGGTTGTGTTCCAAAACTGAACAAAAGCGACGATTCTGTGCACGAAACGCACGTGTTGCGCTAAAACTGAACAAAAGCGGCGATTCTGTGCACGAAACGCACGTTTTGTGCCAAAACTGAGCAAAAGCGGCGATTCTGTGAACGAAACGCACGTTTTGTGCCAGAAGGAGCAATTCGGTGCGTGAAACACGTTTTGTACCAAAACTGAGCAAAAGCGGCGATTCTGTGCACGAAACCGCAAGTTTTGTGCGAGAACCGAGCATAAGCGGCGATTCTGTGCACGAAACGCTGGTTGTGTTCCAAAACTGAGCAAAAGCGGCGATTCTGTGCACGAAACCGCACGTTTTGTGCGAGAACTGAGCATGACCGGCGATTCTGTGCACGTAACTGCACGTTTTGTGCGAGAACTGAGCACGAGCAGCGATTCTGTGCTCGAAACGCAGGTTGTGTTCCAAAACTGAACAAAAGCGACGATTCTGTGCACGAAACGCACGTGTTGCGCTAAAACTGAACAAAAGCGGCGATTCTGTGCACGAAACGCACGTTTTGTGCCAAAACTGAGCAAAAGCGGCGATACTGTGCACGAAACGCACGTTTTGTGCCAAAACTGAGGAAAAGCTGCGAATATATGCACGAAACGCTCGTTTTGTGCCAAAACTGAGCAAAAGCCGCGATTCTGTGCACGAAACCCACGTTTTGTACCAAAACTGAGCAAAAGCGGCGATTCTGTGAACGAAACGCACGTTTTGTGCCAGAAGGAGCAATTCGGTGCGTGAAACACACGTTTTGTACCAAAACTGAGCAAAAGCGGCGATTCTGAGCACGAAACCGCAAGTTTTGTGCGAGAACCGAGCATAAGCGGCGATTCTGTGCACGAAACGCTGGTTGTGTTCCAAAACTGAGCAAAAGCGGCAATTCTGTGCACGAAACCGCAAGTTTTGTGCGAGAACCGAGCATAGGCGGCGATTCTGTGCACGAAACGCTGGTTGTGTTCCAAAACTGAGCAAAAGCGGCAATTTTGTGCACGAAACCGCAAGTTTTGTGCGAGAACCGAGCATAAGCGGCGATTCTGTGCACGAAACGCTGGTTGTGTTCCAAAACTGAGCAAAAGCGGCGATTCTGTGCATGAAACCCAGGTTTTGTTCCAAAACTGAGCAAAGGCGGCGATTCTGTGCACGAAACCGCACGTTTTGTGCGAGAACTGAGAATGACCGGCGATTCTGTGCACGTAACCGCACGTTTTGTGCGAGAACTGAGCACGAGCAGCGATTCTGTGCTCGAAACGCAGGTTGTGTTCCAAAACTGAACAAAAGCGACGATTCTGTGCACGAAACGCACGTGTTGCGCTAAAACTGAACAAAAGCGGCGATTCTGTGCACGAAACGCACGTTTTGTGCCAAAACTGAGCAAAAGCGGCGATACTGTGCACGAAACGCACGTTTTGTGCGAAAACTGAGAAAAAGCTGCGATTCTATGCACGAAACGCTCGTTTTGTACCAAAACTGAGCAAAAGCGGCGATTCTGTGCACGAAACCGCAAGTTTTGTGCGAGAACCGAGCATAAGCGGCGATTCTGTGCACGAAACGCTGGTTGTGTTCCAAAACTGAGCAAAAGCGGCAATTTTGTGCACGAAACCGCAAGTTTTGTGCGAGAACCGAGCAAAAGCGGCGATTCTGTGCACGAAACGCTGGTTGTGTTCCAAAACTGAGCAAAAGCGGCGATTCTGTGCATGAAACCCAGGTTTTGTTCCAAAACTGAGCAAAGGCGGCGATTCTGTGCACGAAACCGTACGTTTTGTGCGAGAACTGACAATGACCGGCGATTCTGTGCACGTAACCGCACGTTTTGTGCGAGAACTGAGCACGAGCAGCGATTCTGTGCTCGAAACGCAGGTTGTGTTCCAAAACTGAACAAAAGCGACGATTCTGTGCACGAAACGCACGTGTTGCGCTAAAACTGAACAAAAGCGGCGATTCTGTGCACGAAACGCACGTTTTGTGCCAAAACTGAGCAAAAGCGGCGATACTGTGCACGAAACGCACGTTTTGTGCGAAAACTGAGGAAAAGCTGCGATTCTATGCACGAAACGCTCGTTTTGTACCAAAACTGAGCAAAAGCGGCGATTCTGTGCACGAAACCGCAAGTTTTGTGCGAGAACCGAGCATAAGCGGCGATTCTGTGCACGAAACGCTGGTTGTGTTCCAAAACTGAGCAAAAGCGGCGATTCTTTGCAAGAAACCCAGGATTTGTTCCAAAACTGAGCAAAACCGGCGGTTCTGTGCACAAAACGCTCGTTTTGTTGCAAAACTGAGCAAAAGCGGCGATTCTGTGCACGAAACCCACGTTTTGTGCCAGAACTGAGCAAAAGCGGCGATTCTGTGTACGAAACGCACGATTTGTGCCAGAAGGAGCAATTCGGTGCGTGAAACACACGTTTTGTACCAAAACTGAGCAAAAGCGGCGATTCTGTGCACGAAACCGCTCGTTTTGTGCGAGAACTGAGCATGAGCGGCGATTCTGTGCACGTAACCGCACGTTTTGTGCGAGAACTGAGCACGAGCGGCTATTCTGTGCTCGAAACGCAGGTTGAGTTCCAAAACTGAGCAAAAGCGGCGATTCTGTGCACGAAACGCACGTTTTGTGCCAAAACTGAGCAAAAGCGGCGATTCTGTGCACGAAACGCACGTGTTGCGCTCAAACTGAACAAAAGCGGCGATTCTGTGCACGAAACGCATGTTTTGTGCCAAAACTGAGCAAAAGCGGCGATACTGTGCACGAAACGCACGTTTTGTGCCAAAACTGAGGAAAAGCTGCGATTCTATGCACGAAACGCTCGTTTTGTGCCAAAACTGAGCAAAAGCCGCGATTCTGTGCACGAAACGCACGTTTTGTACCAAAGCCGAGCAAAAGCTGCGATTCTGTGAACGAAACGCACATTTTGTGCCAAAACTGAGCTAAAGCGGCGGTTCTGTGCACGTTACGCACGTTTTGTACCAAAGCTGAGCAAAAGCTGCGATTCTGTGAACGAAACGCACATTTTGTGCCAAAACTGAGCAAAAGCGGCGATTCTGTGCACGATACGCACGTTTTGTACCAAAGCTGAGCAAAACGGGCGGTTCTGTGCACAAAACGCAGGTTTTGTTCAAAAGGAGCAATTCGGTGCTTGCAACGCACGTTTTGTTGCAAAACTGAGCGATAGCGGCGATTCTGTGCACGATACGCACGTTTTGTGCCAAAACTGAGGAAAAGCAGCGATTCTATGCACGAAACGCTCGTTTTGTGCCAAAACTGAGCAAAACCGGCGGTTCTGTGCACAAAACGCTCGTTTTGTTGCAAAACTGAGCAAAAGCGGCGATTCTGTGTACGAACCGCAAGTTTCGTGCCGGAAGGAGCAATTGGGTGCGTGAAACGCACGTTTTGTGCCAAAACTGAGCACAAGCGGTGATTCTGTGCACGAATCGCTCGTTTTGTGCCAAAGCTGAGCAAAAGCGACGATTCTGTTCACGAAATGCACGTTTTGTGCCAGAAGGAGCAATACGGTGCGTGAAACACCCGTCATGTTGCTAAACTGAGCAAATGCGGCGATTCTGTGAACGAAACGCACGTTTTGTGCCAGAAGGAGCAATTCGGTGCGTGAAACACACGTTTTGTACCAAAACTGAGCAAAAGCGGCAATTCTGTGCACGAAACCGCAAGTTTTGTGCGAGAACCGAGCATAGGCGGCGATTCTGTGCACGAAACGCTGGTTGTGTTCCAAAACTGAGCAAAAGCGGCAATTTTGTGCACGAAACCGCAAGTTTTGTGCGAGAACCGAGCATAAGCGGCGATTCTGTGCACGAAACGCTGGTTGTGTTCCAAAACTGAGCAAAAGCGGCGATTCTGTGCATGAAACCCAGGTTTTGTTCCAAAACTGAGCAAAGGCGGCGATTCTGTGCACGAAACCGCACGTTTTGTGCGAGAACTGAGAATGACCGGCGATTCTGTGCACGTAACCGCACGTTTTGTGCGAGAACTGAGCACGAGCAGCGATTCTGTGCTCGAAACGCAGGTTGTGTTCCAAAACTGAACAAGAGCGACGATTCTGTGCACGAAACGCACGTGTTGCGCTAAAACTGAACAAAAGCGGCGATTCTGTGCACGAAACGCACGTTTTGTGCCAAAACTGAGCAAAAGCGGCGATACTGTGCACGAAACGCACGTTTTGTGCGAAAACTGAGGAAAAGCTGCGATTCTATGCACGAAACGCTCGTTTTGTACCAAAACTGAGCAAAAGCGGCGATTCTGTGCACGAAACCGCAAGTTTTGTGCGAGAACCGAGCATAAGCGGCGATTCTGTGCACGAAACGCTGGTTGTGTTCCAAAACTGAGCAAAAGCGGCGATTCTTTGCAAGAAACCCAGGATTTGTTCCAAAACTGAGCATAACCGGCGGTTCTGTGCACAAAACGCTCGTTTTGTTGCAAAACTGAGCAAAAGCGGCGATTCTGTGCACGAAACCCACGTTTTGTGCCAGAACTGAGCAAAAGCGGCGATTCTGTGTACGAAACGCACGATTTGTGCCAGAAGGAGCAATTCGGTGCGTGAAACACACGTTTTGTACCAAAACTGAGCAAAAGCGGCGATTCTGTGCACGAAACCGCACGTTTTGTGCGAGAACTGAGCATGAGCGGCGATTCTGTGCACGTAACCGCACGTTTTGTGCGAGAACTGAGCACGAGCGGCTATTCTGTGCTCGAAACGCAGGTTGAGTTCCAAAACTGAGCAAAAGCGGCGATTCTGTGCACGAAACGCACGTTTTGTGCCAAAACTGAGGAAAAGCTGCGATTCTATGCACGAAACGCTCGTTTTGTGCCAAATCTGAGCAAAAGCGGCGATTCTGTGCTCGAAACGCACGTGTTGCGCTCAAACTGAACAAAAGCGGCGATTCTGTGCACGAAACGCATGTTTTGTGCCAAAACTGAGCAAAAGCGGCGATACTGTGCACGAAACGCACGTTTTGTGCCAAAACTGAGGAAAAGCTGCGATTCTATGCACGAAACGCTCGTTTTGTGCCAAAACTGAGCAAAAGCCGCGATTCTGTGCACGAAACCGCAAGTTTTGTGCGAGAACCGAGCATAAGCGGCGATTCTGTGCACGAAACGCTGGTTGTGTTCCAAAACTGAGCAAAAGCGGCGATTCTGTGCATGAAACCCAGGATTTGTTCCAAAACTGAGCAAAACCGGCGGTTCTGTGCACAAAACGCACGTTTTGTGCCAAAACTGAGCAAAAGCGGCGATACTGTGCACGAAACGCTCGTTTTGTGCCAAAGCTGAGCAAAAGCGACGATTCTGTTCACGAAATGCACGTTTTGTCCCAGAAGGAGCAATTCGGTGCGTGAACCACCCGTTTTGTTGCAAAACTGAGCAAATGCGGCGATTCTGTGCACGAAACGCACGTTTTGTGCTAAAACTGAGCAAAAGCGGCGATTCTGTGCATGAAACCCAGGTTTTGTTCCAAAACTGAGCAAAAGCGGCGATTCTGTGCACGAAACCGCACGTTTTGTGCGAGAACTGAGCACGAGCGGCGATTCTGTGCTCGAAACGCAGGTTGTGTTCCAAAACTGAGCAAAAGCGGCGATTCTGCCCACGAAACGCAGGTTTTGTGCCAGAAGGAGCAATCGGGTGCGTGGAACGCACGTTTTGTACCAAAACTGAGCAAAAGCGGCGATTCTGTGTACGAAACGCACGTTTTGTGCCAAAACTGAGCAAAAGCGGCGATCTATGCACGAAACGCTCGATTCGTTGCATAACTGAGCAAAAGCGGCGATTCTGCGCACGAAACGCACGTTTTGTGCCAAAACTGAGCAAAAGCGGCGATTCTCTGCACGAAACCGCAAGTTTTGTGCGAGAACCGAGCATAAGCGGCGATTCTGTGCACGAAACGCTGGTTGTGTTCCAAAACTGAGCAAAAGCGGCGATTCTGTGCAAGAAACGCACGTTTTGTGCCAAAACTGAGCAAAAGCGGCGATTCTGTGCACGAAACGCACGTTTTGTGCCAAAACTGAGCAAAGGCGGCGATTCTGTGCACGAAACGCACGTTCTGAGCCAAAACTGAGCAATAGCGGCGATTCTGTGTACGAAACGCACGTTTTGTGCCAAAACTGCGCAAAAGCGGCGATTCTGTGCTCGAAACGCACGTATTGTGCCAAAACTGAGCAAAAGCGGCGATTCTGTGCACGAAACCCCAAGTTTTGTGCGAGAACTGAGCGTAAGCGGCGATTCTGTGCTCGAAACGCAGGTTTTGTTCCAAAACTGAGTAAAAGCGGCGATTCTGTGCACGAAACGCATGCTTTGTGCCAAAACTGAGCAAAACCGGCGGTTCTGTGCACAAAACGCTCGTTTTGTTGCAAAACTGAGCAAAAGCGGCGATTCTGTGCACGAAACGCACGTTTTGTGCCAGAAGGAGCAATTTGGTGCGTGAAACACACGTTTTGTACCAAAACTGAGCAAAAGCGGCGATTCTGTGCACGAAACCGCAGGTTTTGTGCCAGAAGGAGCGATTGGGTGCGTGGAACGCACGTTTTGTACCAAAACTGAGCAAAAGCGGCGATTCTGTGTACGAAACGCACGTTTTGTGCCAAAACTGAGCAAAGGCGGCGATTCTGTGCACGAAACGCACGTTTTGAGCCAAAACTGAGCAATAGCGGCGATTCTGTGTACGAAACGCACGTTTTGTGCCAAAACTGCGCAAAAGCGGCGATTCTGTGCTCGAAACGCACGTATTGTGCCAAAACTGAGCAAAAGCGGCGATTCTGTGCACGAAACGCAGTTTTTGATCCAAAACTGAGCAAAAGCGGCGATTCTGTGCACGAAACCGCACGTTTTGTGCGAGAACTGAGCATGAGCGGCGATTCTGTGCACGTAACCGCACGTTTTGTGCGAGAACTGAGCAAAAGCGGCAATTCTCTGCACGAAACGCTCGTTTTGTGCCAAAACTGAGCAAAAGCGGCGGTTCTGTGCATGAAACGCACGTTTTGTGCCAAAACTGAACATAAGCGGTGATTCTGTGCACGAAACGCAGTTTTTGATCCAAAACTGAGCAAAAGCGGCGATTCTGTGCACGAAACCGCACGTTTTGTGCGAGAACTGAGCATGAGCGGCGATTCTGTGCACGTAACCGCACGTTTTGTGCGAAAACTGAGCACGAGCGGCGATTCTGTGCTCGAAACGCAGGTTGTGTTCCAAAACTGAGCAAAAGCGGCGATTCTGTGCATGAAACCCAGGTTTTGTTCCAAAACTGAGCAAAAGCGGCGATTCTGTGCACAAAACGCTCGTTGTGTTGCAAAACTGAGCAAAAGCGGCGATTCTGTGCACGAAACCGCAAGTTTTGTGCGAGAACCGAGCATAAGCGGCGATTCTGTGCACGAAACGCTGGTTGTGTTCCAAAACTGAGCAAAAGCGGCGATGCTGTGAAAGAAACGCACGTATTGTGCCAAAACTGAGCAAAAGCGGCGATTCTGTGCGAGAAACCACAAGTTTTGTGCGAGAACCGAGCATAAGCGGCGATTCTGTGCACGAAACGCTGGTTGTGTTCCAAAACTGAGCAAAAGCGGCGATTCTGTGCTCGAAACGCAGGTTGTGTTCCAAAACTGAGCAAAAGCGGCGATTCTGCCCACGAAACGCAGGTTTTGTGCCAGAACTGAGCAAAAGCGGCGATTCTGTGCACGAAACGCACGTTTTGTGCCAAAACTGAGCAAAAGCGGCGATCTATGCACGAAACGCTCGTTTCGGTGCAAAACTGAGCAAAAGCGGCGATTCTGCGAACGCAACGCACGTTTTGTGCCAAAACTGAACAAAAGCGGCAATTCTCTGCACGAAACGCACGTTTTGTGCCAGAAGGAGCAATTTGGTGCGTGAAACACACGTTTTGTACCAAAACTGAGCAAAAGCGGTGATTCTGTGCACGAAACCGCAGGTTTTGTGCCAGAAGGAGCGATTGGGTGCGTGGAACGCACGTTTTGTACCAAAACTGAGCAAAAGCGGCGATTCTGTGTACGAAACGCACGTTTTGTGCCAAAACTGCGCAAAAGCGGCGATCTATGCACGAAACGCTCGTTTCGGTGCAAAACTGAGCAAAAGCGGCGATTCTGCGAACGAAACGCACGTTTTGTGCCAAAACTGAGCAAAAGCGGCAATTCTCTGCACGAAACGCTCGTTTTTTGCCAAAACTGAGCAAAAGCGGCGGTTCTGTGCATGAAACGCACGTTTTGTGCCAAAACTGAACATAAGCGGTGATTCTGTGCACGAAACGCAGTTTTTGATCCAAAACTGAGCAAAAGCGGCGATTCTGTGCACGAAACCGCACGTTTTGTGCGAGAACTGAGCATGAGCGGCGATTCTGTGCACGTAACCGCACGTTTTGTGCGAAAACTGAGCACGAGCGGCGATTCTGTGCTCGAAACGCAGGTTGTGTTCCAAAACTGAGCAAAAGCGGCGATTCTGTGCATGAAACCCAGGTTTTGTTCCAAAACTGAGCAAAAGCGGCGATTCTGTGCACAAAACGCTCGTTTTGTTGCAAAACTGAGCAAAAGCGGCGATTCTGTGCACGAAACCGCAAGTTTTGTGCGAGAACCGAGCATAAGCGGCGATTCTGTGCACGAAACGCTGGTTGTGTTCCAAAACTGAGCAAAAGCGGCGATGCTGTGAAAGAAACGCACGTATTGTGCCAAAACTGAGCAAAAGCGGCGATTCTGTGCGAGAAACCACAAGTTTTGTGCGAGAACCGAGCATAAGCGGCGGTTCTGTGCACGAAACGCTGGTTGTGTTCCAAAACTGAGCAAAAGCGGCGATTCTGTGAAAGAAACGCACGTATTGTGCCAAAACTGAGCAAAAGCGGCGATTCTGTGCGAGAAACCACAAGTTTTGTGCGAGAACCGAGCATAAGCGGCGGTTCTGTGCACGAAACGCTGGTTGTGTTGCAAAACTGAGCAAAAGCGGCGATTCTGTGCTCGAAACGCAGGTTGTGTTCCAAAACTGAGCAAAAGCGGCGATTCTGCCCACGAAACGCAGGTTTTATGCCAGAACTGAGCAAAAGCGGCGATTCTGTGCACGAAACGCTCGTTTTATGCCTTAACTGAGCAAAAGCGGCGATCCTGTGTACGAAACCCACGTTTTGTGCCAAAACTGAGCAAAAGCGGCGGTTCTGTGCACGAAACCGCAAGTTTTGTGCGAGAACCGAGCATAAGCGGCGATTCTGTGCACGAAACGCTGGTTGTGTTCCAAAACTGAGCAAAAGCGGCGATTCTGTGCATGAAACCCAGGTTTTGTTCCAAAACTGAGCAAAAGCGGCGATTCTGTGCACGAAACCGCACGTTTTGTGCGAGAACTGAGCATGAGCGGCGATTCTGTGCTCGAAACGCAGGTTGTGTTCCAAAACTGAGCAAAAGCGACGATGCTGTGCACGAAACGCACGTTTTGTGCCAAAATTGAGCAAAAGCGGCGATTCTGTGTACGAAACGCACGTTTTGTGCCAGAAGGAGCAATTCGGTGCGTGAAACCTCACGTTTTGTGCCAGAACTGATACATGAGCGGCGATTCTGTGCACGTAACCGCACGTTTTGTGCGAGAACTGACCACGAGCGGCGGTTCTGTGCTCGAAACGCAGGTTGTGTTCCAAAACTGAACAAAAGCGACGATTCTGTGCATGAAACGCACGTGTTGCGCTAAAACTGAACAAAAGCGGCGATTCTGTGCACGAAACGCACGTTTTGTGCCAAAACTGAGCAAGAGCGGCGATTCTGTGCACGAAACGCACGTTTTGTGCCAAAACCGAGGAAAAGCTGTGATTCTATGCACGAAACGCACGATTTGTGCCAGAAGGAGCAAGTGGCTGCGTGAAACACACGTTTTGTACCAAAACTGAGCAAAAGCGGCGATTCTGTGCACGAAACCGCAAGTTTTGTGCGAGAACCGAGCATAAGCGGCGATTCTGTGCACGAAACGCAGGTTTTGTGCTGAAACTGAGCAAAAGCGGCGATTCTGCGCACGAAACACGGGATTTGTGTCAAAACTGAACAATAGCGGCGATTCTGTGCACGAATCGCACGTTTAGAGACAAAACTGAGCAAAAGCGGCGATTCCGTGCACGAAACGCTCGTTTTATGCCTAAACTGAGCAAAAGCGGCGATTCTGTGCACGAAACGCACGTTTTGTTGCAAAACTGAGCAAAAACGGCGATTCTGTGCACGAAACGCACGTTTTGTGCCAAAACTGAGCAAAAGCGGCGATTCTGTGCACGAAACGCACGTTTAGAGACAAAACTGAGCAAAAGCGGCGATTCCGTGCACGAAACGCTCGTTTTATGCCTAAACTGAGCAAAAGCGGCGATTCTGTGCACGAAACGCACGTTTTGTTGCAAAACTGAGCAAAAACGGCGATTCTGTGCACGAAACGCACGTTTTGTGCCAAAACTGAGCAAAAGCGGCGATTCTGTGCACGAAACGCACGTTTTGTGCCAAAACTGAGGAAAAGCTGCGATTCTCTGCACGAAACGCTCGTTTTGTGCCAAAACTGAGCAAAAGCGGCGATTCTGTGTACGAAACGCACGTTTTGTGCCAGAAGGAGCAATTCGGTGCGTGAAACACACGTTTTGTACCAAAACTGAGCAAAAGCGACGATTTGGTTCACGAAACGCACGTTTTGTGCCAGAAGGAGCAATTGGGTGCGTGAAACGCACGTTTTGTGCCAAAACTGAGCAAAAGCGGCGATTCTGTCCACGAAACCGCACGTTTTGTGCCAAAGCTGAGTAAAAGCGACGATTCTGTTCACGAAATGCACGTTGTGTGCCAGAAGGAGCAATTCGGTGCGTGAAACACCCGTTTTGTTGCTAAACTGAGCAAAAGCGGCGATTCTGTGCACGAAACGCACGTTTGGTGCCAAAAATGAGCAAAGGCGGCGATTCTGTGCACGAAACGCACGTGTTGCGCTAAAACTGAACAAAAGCGGCGATTCTGTGCACGAAACGCACGTTTTGTGCCAAAACTGAGCAAAAGCGGCGATTCTGAGCACGAAACGCACGTTTTGTGCCAAAACTGAGGAAAAGCTGCGATTCTATGCACGAAACGCTCGTTTTGTGCCAAAACTGGGCAAAAGCGACGATTCTGTTCACGCAATGCACGTTTTGTGCCAGAAGGAGCAATTAGGTGCGTGAAACCCCCGTTTTGTTGCTAAACTGAGCAAATGCGGCGATTCTGTGCACGAAACGCACGTTTTGTGCTAGAACTGAGCAAAAGCGGCGATCCTGTGTACGAAACCCACGTTTTGTGCCAAAACTGAGCAAAAGCGGCGATTCTGTGCACGAAACGATCGTTTTGTGCCAAAACTGAGCAAAAGCGGCGATTCTGTGCACGAAACGCATGTTTTGTGCCAAAAATGAGCAAAGGCGGCGATTCTGTGCACGAAACGCACGTTTTTGCCAAAACTGAACAAAAGCGGCGATTAGGTGCACGAAACGCACGTTTCGTGCCAAAACTGAGCAAGAGCGGCGATTCTGTGCACGAAACGCACGTTTTGTGCCAAAGCTGAGTAAAAGCGACGATTTGGTTCACGAAACGCACGATTTATGCCAGAAGTAGCAATTCGGTGCGTGAAACACACGTTTTGTACCAAAACTGAGCAAGAGCGGCGATTCTGAGCACGAAACGTTCGTTTTGTGCCAAAACTGAGCAAAAGCGGCGATTCTGAGCACGCAGCGCACGTTTTGTGAGAAAACTGAGCAAAAGCGGCGATTCGGTGCACGAAACGCTCGTTTTGTGCCAAAAGTGAGCAAAAGCGGCGATTCTGAGCACAAAACGCACGTTTTGTGGCAATACTGAGCGAAAGCGGCGTTTCTGTGCACGAAACGCACGTTTTGTGCCAACACTGAGCAAAAGTGACGATTCTGTGCACGAAACGCACGTTTTGTGCCAAAACTGAACAAAAGCGGAGATTCTGTGCACGAAACGCTTGTTTTGTACCAAAACTGAGCGAAAGCGGCGATTCTGTGCACGAAACGCTTGTTTTTTGCTAAAACTGTGCAAAGGCGTCGGTTCTGTGCACGAAACGCACGTTTTGTGCCAATAATGAGCAAAAGCAGTGATTCTGTGCACGAAACGCACGTTTTGTGCCAAAACTGAACGTAAGCGGAGATTCTGTGCACGAAGCGCACGTTTTGTGCCAAAAGGAGGAATTCGGTGTGTGAAACGCACGTTTTGTGCCAAAACGGAGCAAAAGCGGCGATTCTGAGTACGAAACGCCCGTTTTGTTCCAAAACTGAGCAAAAACGGCGATTCTGTGCACGAAACGCACGTTTTGTGCCAAAACTGAGCAAAAGCGGCGATTCTGTGCACGAAACGCACGTTTTGTGCCAAAACTGAGGAAAAGCTGCGATTCTCTGCACGAAACGCTCGTTTTGTGCCAAAACTGAGCAAAAGCGGCGATTCTGTGTACGAAACGCACGTTTTGTGCCAGAAGGAGCAATTCGGTGCGTGAAACACACGTTTTGTACCAAAACTGAGCAAAAGCGACGATTTGGTTCACGAAACGCACGTTTTGTGCCAGAAGGAGCAATTGGGTGCGTGAAACGCACGTTTTGTGCCAAAACTGAGCAAAAGCGGCGATTCTGTCCACGAAACCGCACGTTTTGTGCCAAAGCTGAGTAAAAGCGACGATTCTGTTCACGAAATGCACGTTGTGTGCCAGAAGGAGCAATTCGGTGCGTGAAACACCCGTTTTGTTGCTAAACTGAGCAAAAGCGGCGATTCTGTGCACGAAACGCACGTTTGGTGCCAAAAATGAGCAAAGGCGGCGATTCTGTGCACGAAACGCACGTGTTGCGCTAAAACTGAACAAAAGCGGCGATTCTGTGCACGAAACGCACGTTTTGTGCCAAAACTGAGCAAAAGCGGCGATTCTGAGCACGAAACGCACGTTTTGTGCCAAAACTGAGGAAAAGCTGCGATTCTATGCACGAAACGCTCGTTTTGTGCCAAAACTGGGCAAAAGCGACGATTCTGTTCACGCAATGCACGTTTTGTGCCAGAAGGAGCAATTAGGTGCGTGAAACCCCCGTTTTGTTGCTAAACTGAGCAAATGCGGCGATTCTGTGCACGAAACGCACGTTTTGTGCTAGAACTGAGCAAAAGCGGCGATCCTGTGTACGAAACCCACGTTTTGTGCCAAAACTGAGCAAAAGCGGCGCTTCTGTGCACGAAACGATCGTTTTGTGCCAAAACTGAGCAAAAGCGGCGATTCTGTGCACGAAACGCATGTTTTGTGCCAAAAATGAGCAAAGGCGGCGATTCAGTGCACGAAACGCACGTTTTTGCCAAAACTGAACAAAAGCGGCGATTAGGTGCACGAAACGCACGTTTCGTGCCAAAACTGAGCAAGAGCGGCGATTCTGTGCACGAAACGCACGTTTTGTGCCAAAGCTGAGTAAAAGCGACGATTTGGTTCACGAAACGCACGATTTATGCCAGAAGTAGCAATTCGGTGCGTGAAACACACGTTTTGTACCAAAACTGAGCAAGAGCGGCGATTCTGAGCACGAAACGCTCGTTTTGTGCCAAAACTGAGCAAAAGCGGCGATTCTGAGCACGCAACGCACGTTTTGTGAGAAAACTGAGCAAAAGCGGCGATTCGGTGCACGAAACGCTCGTTTTGTGCCAAAAGTGAGCAAAAGCGGCGATTCTGAGCACAAAACGCACGTTTTGTGGCAATACTGAGCGAAAGCGGCGTTTCTGTGCACGAAACGCACGTTCTGTGCCAACACTGAGCAAAAGTGACGATTCTGTGCACGAAACGCACGTTTTGTGCCAAAACTGAACAAAAGCGGAGATTCTGTGCACGAAACGCTTGTTTTGTACCAAAACTGAGCGAAAGCGGCGATTCTGTGCACGAAACGCTTGTTTTTTGCTAAAACTGTGCAAAGGCGTCGGTTCTGTGCACGAAACGCACGTTTTGTGCCAATAATGAGCAAAAGCAGTGATTCTGTGCACGAAACGCACGTTTTGTGCCAAAACTGAACGTAAGCGGAGATTCTGTGCACGAAGCGCACGTTTTGTGCCAAAAGGAGGAATTCGGTGTGTGAAACGCACGTTTTGTGCCAAAACGGTGCAAAAGCGGCGATTCTGAGTACGAAACGCCCGTTTTGTTCCAAAACTGAGCAAGAGCGGCGATTCTGTGCACGAAACGCTCGTTTTGTGCCAAAAGTGAGCAAAAGCGGCGATCCTGAGCACGAAACGCATGTTTTGTGAGAAGACTGAGAAAAAGCGACGATTCTGTGCACGAAACGCTTGTTTTGTACCAAAACTGAGCAAAAGCGGCGAATCTGTGCACGAAACGCTTGTTTTATTCCAAAACTGAGCAAGAGCGGCGATTCTGTGCACGAAACGCTCGTTTTGTGCCAAAAGTGAGCAAAAGCGGCGATTCTGAGCACGAAACGCACGTTTTGTGAGAAAACTGAGCAAAAGCGGCGATTCGGTGCACGAAACGCTTGTTTTGTACCAAAACTGCGCAAAAGCGGCGATTCTGTGCACGAAACGCACGTTTTGTGAGAAAACTGAGCAAATGCGACGATTCTGTGCACGAAAAGCACGTTTTGTGCCAATACTGAGCGAAAGCGGCGATTCTGTGCACGAAACGCACGTTTTGTACCAAAACTGAGCAAAAGCGGCGATTCTGTGCACGAAACGCACGTTTTGTGAGAAAACTGAGCAAAAGCGACGATTCTGTGCACGAAAAGCACGTTTTGTGCCAATACTGAGCGAAAGCGGCGATTCTGTGCACGAAACGCCCGTTTTGTGCCAAAAGTGAGCAAGAGCGGCGATCCTGAGCCCGAAACGCATGTTTTGTGAGAAGACTGAGAAAAAGCGACGATTCTGTGCACGAAACGCTTGTTTTGTACCAAAACTGAGCAAAAGCGGCGAATCTGTGCACGAAACGCTTGTTTTATTCCAAAACTGAGCAAGAACGGCGATTCGGTGCACGAAACGCTCGTTTTGTGCCAAAAGTGAGCAAAAGCGGCGATTCTGAGCACGAAACGCACGTTTTGTGAGAAGAATGAGCGAAAGCGGCGATTCTGTGCACGAAACGCTCGGTTTCTGCCAAAACTGAGCAAAAGCGGCGATTCTGAGCACGAAACGCACGTTTTGTGAGAAGACTGAGCAAAAGCGGCGATTCTGTACACGAATCGCACGTTTTGTGCAAAAACTGAGCAAAAGCGGCGATTCTGAGCACAAGACGCACGTTTTGTGGCAATACTGAGCGAAAGCGGCGTTTCTGTGCACGAAACGCACGTTTTGTGCCAACACTGAGCATAAGTGACGATTCTGTGCACGAAACGCACGCTTTGTGCCAAAACTGAACAAAAGCGGAGATTCTGTGCACGAAGCGCTTCTTTTGTACCAAAACCGAGCAAAAGCGTCGATTCTGTGCACGAAACGCTTGTTTTTTGCTAAAACTGAGCAAAGGCGGCGGTTCTGTGCACGAAACGCACGTTTTGTGCCAATAATGAGCAAAAGCGGTGATTCTGTGCACGAAACGCACGTTTTGTGCCAAAACTGAACGTAAGCGCAGATTCTGTGCACGAAACGCCCGTTTTGTGCCAAAAGAAGCAATTCGGAGCGTGAAACGCACGTTTTGCGCCAAAACTGAGCAAAAGCGGCGAATCTGTGCACGAAACGCTTGTTTTATTCCAAAACTGAGCAAGAGCGGCGATTCTGTGCACGAAACGCTCGTTTTGTGCCAAAAGTGAGCAAAAGCGGCGATTCTGAGCACGAAACGCTTGTTTTGTACCAAAACTGAGCGAAAGCGGCGATTCTGTGCACGAAACGCTTGTTTTTTGCTAAAACTGTGCAAAGGCGGCGGTTCTGTGCACGAAACGCACGTTTTGTGCCAATAATGAGCAAAAGCAGTGATTCTGTGCACGAAACGCACGTTTTCTGCCAAACAGAACGTAAGCGGAGATTCTGTGCACGAAGCGCACGTTTTGTGCCAAAAGGAGGAATTCGGTGTGTGAAACGCACGTTTTGTGCCAAAACGGAGCAAAAGCGGCGATTCTGAGTACGAAACGCCCGTTTTGTTCCAAAACTGAGCAAGAGCGGCGATTCTTTGCACGAAACGCTCGTTTTGTGCCAAAAGTGAGCAAAAGCGGCGATCCTGAGCACGAAACGCATGTTTTGTGAGAAGACTGAGAAAAAGCGACGATTCTGTGCACGAAACGCTTGTTTTGTACCAAAACTGAGCAAAAGCGGCGAATCTGTGCACGAAACGCTTGTTTTATTCCAAAACTGAGGAAGAGCGGTGATTCTGTGCACGAAACGCTCGTTTTGTGCCAAAAGTGAGCAAAAGCGGCGATTCTGAGCACGAAACGCACGTTTTGTGCCAACACTGAGCAAAAGTGACGATTCTGTGCACGAAACGCATGTTTTGTGAGAAGACTGAGAAAAAGCGACGATTCTGTGCACGAAACGCTTGTTTTGTACCAAAACTGAGCAAAAGCGGCGAATCTGTGCACGAAACGCTTGTTTTATTCCAAAACTGAGCAAGAGCGGCGATTCGGTGCACGAAACGCTCGTTTTGTGCCAAAAGTGAGCAAAAGCGGCGATTCTGAGCACGAAACGCACGTTTTGTGAGAAGAATGAGCGAAAGCGGCGATTCTGTGCACGAAACGCTCGGTTTCTGCCAAAACTGAGCAAAAGCGGCGATTCTGAGCACGAAACGCACGTTTTGTGAGAAGACTGAGCAAAAGCGGCGATTCTGTACACGAATCGCACGTTTTGTGCAAAAACTGAGCAAAAGCGGCGATTCTGAGCACAAAACGCACGTTTTGCGGCAATACTGAGCGAAAGCGGCGTTTCTGTGCACGAAACGCACGTTTTGTGCCAACACTGACCAAAAGCGGAGATTCTGTGCACGAAGCGCTTGTTTTGTACCAAAACTGAGCAAAAGCGTCGATTCTGTGCACGAAACGCTTGTTTTTTGCTAAAACTGAGCAAAGGCGGCGGTTCTGTGCACGAAACGCACGTTTTGTGCCAATAATGAGCAAAAGCGGTGATTCTGTGCACGAAACGCACGTTTTGTGCCAAAACTGAACGTAAGCGCAGATTCTGTGCACGAAACGCCCGTTTTGTGCCAAAAGAAGCAATTTGGAGCGTGAAACGCACGTTTTGCGCCAAAACTGAGCAAAAGCGGCGAATCTGTGCACGAAACGCTTGTTTTATTCCAAAACTGAGCAAGAGCGGCGATTCTGTGCACGAAACGCTCGTTTTGTGCCAAAAGTGAGCAAAAGCGGCGATTCTGAGCACGAAACGCACGTTTTGTGCCAACACTGAGCAAAAGTGACGATTCTGTGCACGAAACGCGCGTTTTGTACCAAAACTGAACGTAAGCGGAGATTCTGTGCACGAAACGCCCGTTTTGTTCCAAAAGAAGCAATTCGGAGCGTGAAACGCACGTTTTGCGAGAAAACTGAACAAAACCGGGGATTCTGAGTACGAAACGCCCGTTTTGTTCCAAAACTGTGCAAGAGCGGCGATTCTGTGCACGAAACACACGTTTTTTGCCAAAAGTTAGCAAAAGCGGCGATCCTGAGCACGAAACGCATGTTTTGTGAGAAGACTGAGAAAAAGCGACGATTCTGTGCGCGAAACGCTTGTTTTGTACCAAAACTGAGCAAAAGCGGCGAATCTGTGCACGAAACGCTTGTTTTATTCCAAAACTGAGCAAGAGCGGCGATTCTGTGCGCGAAACGCTCGTTTTGTGCCAATAATGAGCAAAAGCAGTGATTCTGTGCACGAAACGCACGTTTTGTGCCAAACTGAACGTAAGCGGAGATTCTGTGCACGAAGCGCACGTTTTGTGCCAAAAGGAGGAATTCGGTGTGTGAAACGCACGTTTTGTACCAAAACGGAGCAAAAGCGGCGATTCTGAGTACGAAACGCCCGTTTTGTTCCAAAACTGAGCAAGAGCGGCGATTCTGTGCACGAAACGCTCGTTTTGTGCCAAAAGTGAGCAAAAGCGGCGATCCTGAGCACGAAACGCATGTTTTGTGAGAATACTGAGAAAAAGCGACGATTCTGTGCACGAAACGCTTGTTTTGTACCAAAACTGAGCAAAAGCGGCGAATCTGTGCACGAAACGCTTGTTTTATTCCAAAACTGAGCAAGAGCGGCGATTCTGTGCACGAAACGCTCGTTTTGTGCCAAAAGTGAGCAAAAGCGACGATTCTGAGCACGAAACGCACGTTTTGTGCCAACACTGAGCAAAAGTGACGATTCTGTGCACGAAACGCGCGTTTTGTACCAAAACTGAGCAAAAGCGGCGATTCTGTGCACGAAACGCACGTTTTGTGCCAAAACTGAGCAAAAGCGGCGATTCTGAGCACGCAACGCACGTTTTGTGAGAAAACTGAGCAAAAGCGGCGATTCGGTGCGCGAAACGCTTGTTTTGTACCAAAACTGAGCAAAAGCGGCGATTCTGTGCACGAAACGCACGTTTTGTGAGAAAACTGAGCAAAAGCGACGATTCTGTGCACGAAAAGCACGTTTTGTGCCAATACTGAGCGAAAGCGGCGATTCTGTGCACGAAACGCCCGTTTTGTGCCAAAAGTGAGCAAAAGCGGCGATCCTGAGCACGAAACGCACGTTTTGTGAGAAGACTGAGCAAAAGCGGCGATTCTGTACACGAATCGCACGTTTTGTGCAAAAACTGAGCAAAAGCGGCGATTCTGAGCACAAAACGCACGTTTTGTGGCAATACTGAGCGAAAGCGGCGTTTCTGTGCACGAAACGCACGTTTTGTGCCAACACTGAGCATAAGTGACGATTCTGTGCACGAAACGCACGCTTTGTGCCAAAACTGAACAAAAGCGGAGATTCTGTGCACGAAGCGCTTCTTTTGTACCAAAACTGAGCAAAAGCGTCGATTCTGTGCACGAAACGCTTGTTTTTTGCTAAAACTGAGCAAAGGCGGCGGTTCTGTGCACGAAACGCACGTTTTGTGCCAATAATGAGCAAAAGCGGTGATTCTGTGCACGAAACGCACGTTTTGTGCCAAAACTGAACGTAAGCGCAGATTCTGTGCACGAAACGCCCGTTTTGTGCCAAAAGAAGCAATTCGGAGCGTGAAACGCACGTTTTGCGGCAAAACTGAGCAAAAGCGGCGAATCTGTACACGAAACGCTTGTTTTATTCCAAAACTGAGCAAGAGCGGCGATTCTGTGCACGAAACGCTCGTTTTGTGCCAAAAGTGAGCAAAAGCGGCGATTCAGAGCACGAAACGCACGTTTTGTGAGAAGACTGAGCAAAAGCGGCGATTCTGTACACGAATCGCACGTTTTGTGCAAAAACTGGGCAAAAGCGGCGATTCTGAGCACAAAACGCACGTTTTGTGGCAATACTGAGCGAAAGCGGCGTTTCTGTGCACGAAACGCACGTTTTGTGCCAACACTGAGCATAAGTGACGCTTCTGTGCACGAAACGCACGCTTTGTGCCAAAACTGAACAAAAGCGGAGATTCTGTGCACGAAGCGCTTCTTTTGTACCAAAACTGAGCAAAAGCGTCGATTCTGTGCACGAAACGCTTGTTTTTTGCTAAAACTGAGCAAAGGCGGCGGTTCTGTGCACGAAACGCACGTTCTGTGCCAATAATGAGCAAAAGCGGTGATTCTGTGCACGAAACGCACGTTTTGTGCCAAAACTGAACGTAAGCGCAGATTCTGTGCCCGAAACGCCCGTTTTCTGCCAAAAGAAGCAATTCGGAGCGTGAAACGCACGTTTTGCGGCAAAACTGAGCAAAAGCGGCGAATCTGTACACGAAACGCTTGTTTTATTCCAAAACTGAGCAAGAGCGGCGATTCTGTGCACGAAACGCTCGTTTTGTGCCAAAAGTGAGCAAAAGCGGCGATTCTGAGCACGAAACGCACGTTTTGTGCCAACACTGAGCAAAAGTGACGATTCTGTGCACGAAACGCGCGTTTTGTACCAAAACTGAGCAAAAGCGGCGATTCTGTGCACGAGACGCACGTTTTGTGCCAAAACTGAGCAAAAGCGGCGATTCTGAGCACGCAACGCACGTTTTGTGAGAAAACTGAGCAAAAGCGGCGATTCGGTGCACGAAACGCTTGTTTTGTACCAAAACTGAGCAAAAGCGGCGATTCTGTGCACGAAACGCACGTTTTGTGAGAAAACTGAGCAAATGCGACGATTCTGTGCACGAAAAGCACGTTTTGTGCCGATACTGAGCGAAAGCGGCGATTCTGTGCACGAAACGCCCGTTTTGTGCCAAAAGTGAGCAAAAGCGGCGATCCTGAGCACGAAACGCATGTTTTGTGAGAAGACTGAGAAAAAGCGACGATTCTGTGCACGAAACGCTTGTTTTGTACCAAAACTGAGCAAAAGCGGCGAATCTGTGCACGAAACGATTGTTTTATTCCAAAACTGAGCAAGAGCGGCGATTCGGTGCACGAAACGCTCGTTTTGTGCCAAAAGTGAGCAAAAGCGGCGATTCTGAGCACGAAACGCACGTTTTGTGCCAACACTGAGCAAAAGTGACGATTCTGTGCACGAAACGCACGTTTTGCGCCAAAACTGAACAAAAGCGGAGATTCTGTGCACGAAACGCTTGTTTTGTACCAAAACTGAGCGAAAGCGGCGATTCTGTGCACGAAACGCTTGTTTTTTGCTAAAACTGTGCAAAGGCGGCGGTTCTGTGCACGAAACGCACGTTTTGTGAAATTAATGAGCAAAAGCAGTGATTCTGTGCACGAAACGCACGTTTTGTGCCAAACTGAACGTAAGCGGAGATTCTGTGCACGAAGCGCACGTTTTGTGCCAAAAGGAGGAATTCGGTGTGTGAAACGCACGTTTTGTGCCAAAACGGAGCAAAAGCGGCGATTCTGAGTACGAAACGCCCGTTTTGTTCCAAAACTGAGCAAGAGCGGCGATTCTGTGCACGAAACGCTCGTTTTGTGCCAAAAGTGAGCAAAAGCGGCGATCCTGAGCACGAAACGCATGTTTTGTGAGAAGACTGAGAAAAAGCGACGATTCTGTGCACGAAACGCTTGTTTTGTACCAAAACTGAGCAAAAGCGGCGAATCTGTGCACGAAACGCTTGTTTTATTCCAAAACTGAGCAAGAGCGGCGATTCTGTGCACGAAACGCTCGTTTTGTGCCAAAAGTGAGCAAAAGCGGCGATTCTGAGCACGAAACGCACGTTTTGTGAGAAAACTGAGCAAAAGCGGCGATTCGGTGCACGAAACGCTTGTTTTGTACCAAAACTGCGCAAAAGCGGCGATTCTGTGCACGAAACGCACGTTTTGTGAGAAAACTGAGCAAATGCGACGATTCTGTGCACGAAAAGCACGTTTTGTGAGAAGACTGAGCAAAAGCGGCGATTCTGTACACGAATCGCACGTTTTGTGCAAAAACTGAGCAAAAGCGACGATCCTGAGCACGAAACGCATGTTTTGTGAGAAGACTGAGCAAAAGCGGCGATTCTGTACACGAATCGCACGTTTTGTGCAAAAACTGAGCAAAAGCGGCGATTCTGAGCACAAGACGCACGTTTTGTGGCAATACTGAGCGAAAGCGGCGTTTCTGTGCACGAAACGCACGTTTTGTGCCAACACTGAGCATAAGTGACGATTCTATGCACGAAACGCACGCTTTGTGCCAAAACTGAACAAAAGCGGAGATTCTGTGCACGAAGCGCTTCTTTTGTACCAAAACTGAGCAAAAGCGTCGATTCTGTATACGAAACGCTTGTTTTTTGCTAAAACTGAGCAAAGGCGGCGGTTCTGTGCACGAAACGCACGTTTTGTGCCAATAATGAGCAAAAGCGGTGATTCTGTGCACGAAACGCACGTTTTCTGCCAAAACTGAACGTAAGCGGAGATTCTGTGCACGAAGCGCTCGGTTTCTGCCAAAACTGAGCAAAAGCGGCGATTCTGAGCACGAAACGCACGTTTTGTGAGAAGAATGAGCGAAAGCGGCGATTCTGTGCACGAAACGCTCGGTTTCTGCCAAAACTGAGCAAAAGCGGCGATTCTGAGCACGAAACGCACGTTTTGTGAGAAGACTGAGCAAAAGAGGCGATTCTGTACACGAATCGCACGTTTTGTGCAAAAACTGAGCAAAAGCGACGATCCTGAGCACGAAACGCATGTTTTGTGAGAAGACTGAGAAAAAGCGACGATTCTGTGCACGAAACGCTTGTTTTGTACCAAAACTGAGCAAAAGCGGCGAATCTGTGCACGAAACGCTTGTTTTATTCCAAAACTGAGCAAGAGCGGCGATTCTGTGCACGAAACGCTCGTTTTGTGCCAAAAGTGAGCAAAAGCGGCGATTCTGAGCACGAAACGCACGTTTTGTGAGAAGAATGAGCGAAAGCGGCGATTCTGTGCACGAAACGCTCGGTTTCTGCCAAAACTGAGCAAAAGCGGCGATTCTGAGCACGAAACGCACGTTTTGTGAGAAGACTTGGCAAAAGCGGCGATTCTGTACACGAATCGCACGTTTTGTGCAAAAACTGAGCAAAAGCGGCGATTCTGAGCACAAGACGCACGTTTTGTGGCAATACTGAGCGAAAGCGGCGTTTCTGTGCACGAAACGCACGTTTTGTGCCAACACTGAGCATAAGTGACGATTCTGTGCACGAAACGCACGCTTTGTGCCAAAACTGAACAAAAGCGGAGATTCTGTGCACGAAGCGCTTCTTTTGTACCAAAACCGAGCAAAAGCGTCGATTCTGTGCACGAAACGCTTGTTTTTTGCTAAAACTGAGCAAAGGCGGCGGTTCTGTGCACGAAACGCACGTTTTGTGCCAATAATGAGCAAAAGCGGTGATTCTGTGCACGAAACGCACGTTTTGTGCCAAAACTGAACGTAAGCGCAGATTCTGTGCACGAAACGCTTGTTTTTTGCTAAAACTGTGCAAAGGCGGCGGTTCTGTGCACGAAACGCACGTTTTGTGCCAATAATGAGCAAAAGCAGTGATTCTGTGCACGAAACGCACGTTTTCTGCCAAACAGAACGTAAGCGGAGATTCTGTGCACGAAGCGCACGTTTTGTGCCAAAAGGAGGAATTCGGTGTGTGAAACGCACGTTTTGTGCCAAAACGGAGCAAAAGCGGCGATTCTGAGTACGAAACGCCCGTTTTGTTCCAAAACTGAGCAAGAGCGGCGATTCTTTGCACGAAACGCTCGTTTTGTGCCAAAAGTGAGCAAAAGCGGCGATCCTGAGCACGAAACGCATGTTTTGTGAGAAGACTGAGAAAAAGCGACGATCTGTGCACGAAACGCTTGTTTTGTACCAAAACTGAGCAAAAGCGGCGAATCTGTGCACGAAACGCTTGTTTTATTCCAAAACTGAGGAAGAGCGGTGATTCTGTGCACGAAACGCTCGTTTTGTGCCAAAAGTGAGCAAAAGCGGCGATTCTGAGCACGAAACGCACGTTTTGTGCCAACACTGAGCAAAAGTGACGATTCTGTGCACGAAACGCATGTTTTGTGAGAAGACTGAGAAAAAGCGACGATTCTGTGCACGAAACGCTTGTTTTGTACCAAAACTGAGCAAAAGCGGCGAATCTGTGCACGAAACGCTTGTTTTATTCCAAAACTGAGCAAGAGCGGCGATTCGGTGCACGAAACGCTCGTTTTGTGCCAAAAGTGAGCAAAAGCGGCGATTCTGAGCACGAAACGCACGTTTTGTGAGAAGAATGAGCGAAAGCGGCGATTCTGTGCACGAAACGCTCGGTTTCTGCCAAAACTGAGCAAAAGCGGCGATTCTGAGCACGAAACGCACGTTTTGTGAGAAGACTGAGCAAAAGCGGCGATTCTGTACACGAATCGCACGTTTTGTGCAAAAACTGAGCAAAAGCGGCGATTCTGAGCACAAAACGCACGTTTTGCGGCAATACTGAGCGAAAGCGGCGTTTCTGTGCACGAAACGCACGTTTTGTGCCAACACTGACCAAAAGCGGAGATTCTGTGCACGAAGCGCTTGTTTTGTACCAAAACTGAGCAAAAGCGTCGATTCTGTGCACGAAACGCTTGTTTTTTGCTAAAACTGAGCAAAGGCGGCGGTTCTGTGCACGAAACGCACGTTTTGTGCCAATAATGAGCAAAAGCGGTGATTCTGTGCACGAAACGCACGTTTTGTGCCAAAACTGAACGTAAGCGCAGATTCTGTGCACGAAACGCCCGTTTTGTGCCAAAAGAAGCAATTTGGAGCGTGAAACGCACGTTTTGCGCCAAAACTGAGCAAAAGCGGCGAATCTGTGCACGAAACGCTTGTTTTATTCCAAAACTGAGCAAGAGCGGCGATTCTGTGCACGAAACGCTCGTTTTGTGCCAAAAGTGAGCAAAAGCGGCGATTCTGAGCACGAAACGCACGTTTTGTGCCAACACTGAGCAAAAGTGACGATTCTGTGCACGAAACGCGCGTTTTGTACCAAAACTGAACGTAAGCGGAGATTCTGTGCACGAAACGCCCGTTTTGTTCCAAAAGAAGCAATTCGGAGCGTGAAACGCACGTTTTGCGAGAAAACTGAACAAAACCGGGGATTCTGAGTACGAAACGCCCGTTTTGTTCCAAAACTGTGCAAGAGCGGCGATTCTGTGCACGAAACACACGTTTTTTGCCAAAAGTTAGCAAAAGCGGCGATCCTGAGCACGAAACGCATGTTTTGTGAGAAGACTGAGAAAAAGCGACGATTCTGTGCGCGAAACGCTTGTTTTGTACCAAAACTGAGCAAAAGCGGCGAATCTGTGCACGAAACGCTTGTTTTATTCCAAAACTGAGCAAGAGCGGCGATTCTGTGCGCGAAACGCTCGTTTTGTGCCAATAATGAGCAAAAGCAGTGATTCTGTGCACGAAACGCACGTTTTGTGCCAAACTGAACGTAAGCGGAGATTCTGTGCACGAAGCGCACGTTTTGTGCCAAAAGGAGGAATTCGGTGTGTGAAACGCACGTTTTGTACCAAAACGGAGCAAAAGCGGCGATTCTGAGTACGAAACGCCCGTTTTGTTCCAAAACTGAGCAAGAGCGGCGATTCTGTGCACGAAACGCTCGTTTTGTGCCAAAAGTGAGCAAAAGCGGCGATCCTGAGCACGAAACGCATGTTTTGTGAGAATACTGAGAAAAAGCGACGATTCTGTGCACGAAACGCTTGTTTTGTACCAAAACTGAGCAAAAGCGGCGAATCTGTGCACGAAACGCTTGTTTTATTCCAAAACTGAGCAAGAGCGGCGATTCTGTGCACGAAACGCTCGTTTTGTGCCAAAAGTGAGCAAAAGCGACGATTCTGAGCACGAAACGCACGTTTTGTGCCAACACTGAGCAAAAGTGACGATTCTGTGCACGAAACGCGCGTTTTGTACCAAAACTGAGCAAAAGCGGCGATTCTGTGCACGAAACGCACGTTTTGTGCCAAAACTGAGCAAAAGCGGCGATTCTGAGCACGCAACGCACGTTTTGTGAGAAAACTGAGCAAAAGCGGCGATTCGGTGCGCGAAACGCTTGTTTTGTACCAAAACTGAGCAAAAGCGGCGATTCTGTGCACGAAACGCACGTTTTGTGAGAAAACTGAGCAAAAGCGACGATTCTGTGCACGAAAAGCACGTTTTGTGCCAATACTGAGCGAAAGCGGCGATTCTGTGCACGAAACGCCCGTTTTGTGCCAAAAGTGAGCAAAAGCGGCGATCCTGAGCACGAAACGCACGTTTTGTGAGAAGACTGAGCAAAAGCGGCGATTCTGTACACGAATCGCACGTTTTGTGCAAAAACTGAGCAAAAGCGGCGATTCTGAGCACAAAACGCACGTTTTGTGGCAATACTGAGCGAAAGCGGCGTTTCTGTGCACGAAACGCACGTTTTGTGCCAACACTGAGCATAAGTGACGATTCTGTGCACGAAACGCACGCTTTGTGCCAAAACTGAACAAAAGCGGAGATTCTGTGCACGAAGCGCTTCTTTTGTACCAAAACTGAGCAAAAGCGTCGATTCTGTGCACGAAACGCTTGTTTTTTGCTAAAACTGAGCAAAGGCGGCGGTTCTGTGCACGAAACGCACGTTTTGTGCCAATAATGAGCAAAAGCGGTGATTCTGTGCACGAAACGCACGTTTTGTGCCAAAACTGAACGTAAGCGCAGATTCTGTGCACGAAACGCCCGTTTTGTGCCAAAAGAAGCAATTCGGAGCGTGAAACGCACGTTTTGCGGCAAAACTGAGCAAAAGCGGCGAATCTGTACACGAAACGCTTGTTTTATTCCAAAACTGAGCAAGAGCGGCGATTCTGTGCACGAAACGCTCGTTTTGTGCCAAAAGTGAGCAAAAGCGGCGATTCAGAGCACGAAACGCACGTTTTGTGAGAAGACTGAGCAAAAGCGGCGATTCTGTACACGAATCGCACGTTTTGTGCAAAAACTGGGCAAAAGCGGCGATTCTGAGCACAAAACGCACGTTTTGTGGCAATACTGAGCGAAAGCGGCGTTTCTGTGCACGAAACGCACGTTTTGTGCCAACACTGAGCATAAGTGACGCTTCTGTGCACGAAACGCACGCTTTGTGCCAAAACTGAACAAAAGCGGAGATTCTGTGCACGAAGCGCTTCTTTTGTACCAAAACTGAGCAAAAGCGTCGATTCTGTGCACGAAACGCTTGTTTTTTGCTAAAACTGAGCAAAGGCGGCGGTTCTGTGCACGAAACGCACGTTCTGTGCCAATAATGAGCAAAAGCGGTGATTCTGTGCACGAAACGCACGTTTTGTGCCAAAACTGAACGTAAGCGCAGATTCTGTGCCCGAAACGCCCGTTTTCTGCCAAAAGAAGCAATTCGGAGCGTGAAACGCACGTTTTGCGGCAAAACTGAGCAAAAGCGGCGAATCTGTACACGAAACGCTTGTTTTATTCCAAAACTGAGCAAGAGCGGCGATTCTGTGCACGAAACGCTCGTTTTGTGCCAAAAGTGAGCAAAAGCGGCGATTCTGAGCACGAAACGCACGTTTTGTGCCAACACTGAGCAAAAGTGACGATTCTGTGCACGAAACGCGCGTTTTGTACCAAAACTGAGCAAAAGCGGCGATTCTGTGCACGAGACGCACGTTTTGTGCCAAAACTGAGCAAAAGCGGCGATTCTGAGCACGCAACGCACGTTTTGTGAGAAAACTGAGCAAAAGCGGCGATTCGGTGCACGAAACGCTTGTTTTGTACCAAAACTGAGCAAAAGCGGCGATTCTGTGCACGAAACGCACGTTTTGTGAGAAAACTGAGCAAATGCGACGATTCTGTGCACGAAAAGCACGTTTTGTGCCGATACTGAGCGAAAGCGGCGATTCTGTGCACGAAACGCCCGTTTTGTGCCAAAAGTGAGCAAAAGCGGCGATCCTGAGCACGAAACGCATGTTTTGTGAGAAGACTGAGAAAAAGCGACGATTCTGTGCACGAAACGCTTGTTTTGTACCAAAACTGAGCAAAAGCGGCGAATCTGTGCACGAAACGATTGTTTTATTCCAAAACTGAGCAAGAGCGGCGATTCGGTGCACGAAACGCTCGTTTTGTGCCAAAAGTGAGCAAAAGCGGCGATTCTGAGCACGAAACGCACGTTTTGTGCCAACACTGAGCAAAAGTGACGATTCTGTGCACGAAACGCACGTTTTGCGCCAAAACTGAACAAAAGCGGAGATTCTGTGCACGAAACGCTTGTTTTGTACCAAAACTGAGCGAAAGCGGCGATTCTGTGCACGAAACGCTTGTTTTTTGCTAAAACTGTGCAAAGGCGGCGGTTCTGTGCACGAAACGCACGTTTTGTGAAATTAATGAGCAAAAGCAGTGATTCTGTGCACGAAACGCACGTTTTGTGCCAAACTGAACGTAAGCGGAGATTCTGTGCACGAAGCGCACGTTTTGTGCCAAAAGGAGGAATTCGGTGTGTGAAACGCACGTTTTGTGCCAAAACGGAGCAAAAGCGGCGATTCTGAGTACGAAACGCCCGTTTTGTTCCAAAACTGAGCAAGAGCGGCGATTCTGTGCACGAAACGCTCGTTTTGTGCCAAAAGTGAGCAAAAGCGGCGATCCTGAGCACGAAACGCATGTTTTGTGAGAAGACTGAGAAAAAGCGACGATTCTGTGCACGAAACGCTTGTTTTGTACCAAAACTGAGCAAAAGCGGCGAATCTGTGCACGAAACGCTTGTTTTATTCCAAAACTGAGCAAGAGCGGCGATTCGGTGCACGAAACGCTCGTTTTGTGCCAAAAGTGAGCAAAAGCGGCGATTCTGAGCACGAAACGCACGTTTTGTGAGAAGAATGAGCGAAAGCGGCGATTCTGTGCACGAAACGCTCGGTTTCTGCCAAAACTGAGCAAAAGCGGCGATTCTGAGCACGAAACGCACGTTTTGTGAGAAGACTGAGCAAAAGCGGCGATTCTGTACACGAATCGCAGGTTTTGTGCAAAAACTGAGCAAAAGCGGCGATTCTGTGCACGAAACGCACGTTTTGTGCCAACACTGAGCATAAGTGACGATTCTGTGCACAAAACGCACGTTTTGTGGCAATACTGAGCGAAAGCGGCGATTCTGTGCACGAAACGCTCGTTTTGTGCCAAAAGTGAGCAAAAGCGGCGATTCTGAGCACGAAACGCACGTTTTGTGCCAACACTGAGCAAAAGTGACGATTCTGTGCACGAAACGCGCGTTTTGTACCAAAACTGAGCAAAAGCGGCGATTCTGTGCACGAAACGCACGTTTTGTGCCAAAACTGAGCAAAAGCGGCGATTCTGTGCTCGAAACGCAGGTTGTGTTCCAAATCTGAGCAAAAGCGGCGATTCTGCCCACGAAACGCAGGTTTTGTGCCAGAACTGAGCAAAAGCGGCGATTCTGTGCACGAAACGCACGTTTTGTGCCAGAACTGAGCAAAAGCGGCGATTCTGTGTACGAAACGCACGTTTTGTGCCAAAACTGAGCAAAAGCGGCGATCTATGCACGAAACGCTCGTTTCGTTGCAAAACTGAGCAAAAGCGGCGATTCTGCGCACGAAACGCTCGTTTCGTTGCAAAATTGAGCAAAAGCGGCGATTCTCTGCACGAAACGCTCGTTTTGTGCCAAAACTGAGCAAAAGCGGCGATTCTGTGCACGAAACGCACGTTTTGTGCCAAAACTGAGCAAAAGCGGCGATTCTGTTCACGAAACGCACGTTTTGTGCTAAAACTGAGCAAAAGCGGCGATCTATGCGCGAAACGCTCGTTTTGTTGCAAAACTGAGCAAAAGCGGCGATTCTATGCACGAAACGCTCGTTTTGTGCCAAAACTGAGCAAAACCGGCGGTTCTGTGTACAAAACGCTCGTTTTGTTGCAAAACTGAGCAAAAGCGGCGATTCTGTGCACGAAACGCACGTTTTGTGCCAGAAGGAGCAATCTGGTGCGTGACACACACGTTTTGTACCAAAACTGAGCAAAAGCGTCGATTCTGTGCACGAAACCGCAAGTTTTGTGCGAGAACCGAGCATAAGCGGCGATTCTGTGCACGAAACGCTGGATGTGTTCCAAAACTGAGCAAAAGCGACGATGCTGTGCACGAAACGCACGTTTTGTGCCAAAATTGAGCAAAAGCGGCGATTCTGTGTACGAAACGCACGTTTTGTGCCAGAAGGAGCAATTCGGTGCGTGAAACCTCACGTTTTGTGCCAGAACTGATACATGAGCGGCGATTCTGTGCACGTAACCGCACGTTTTGTGCGAGAACTGACCACGAGCGGCGGTTCTGTGCTCGAAACGCAGGTTGTGTTCCAAAACTGAACAAAAGCGACGATTCTGTGCATGAAACGCACGTGTTGCGCTAAAACTGAACAAAAGCGGCGATTCTGTGCACGAAACGCACGTTTTGTGCCAAAACTGAGCAAGAGCGGCGATTCTGTGCACGAAACGCACGTTTTGTGCCAAAACCGAGGAAAAGCTGTGATTCTATGCACGAAACGCACGATTTGTGCCAGAAGGAGCAAGTGGTTGCGTGAAACACACGTTTTGTACCAAAACTGAGCAAAAGCGGCGATTCTGTGCACGAAACCGCAAGTTTTGTGCGAGAACCGAGCATAAGCGGCGATTCTGTGCACGAAACGCAGGTTTTGTGCTGAAACTGAGCAAAAGCGGCGATTCTGCGCACGAAACACGGGATTTGTGTCAAAACTGAACAATAGCGGCGATTCTGTGCACGAATCGCACGTTTAGAGACAAAACTGAGCAAAAGCGGCGATTCCGTGCACGAAACGCTCGTTTTATGCCTAAACTGAGCAAAAGCGGCGATTCTGTGCACGAAACGCACGTTTTGTTGCAAAACTGAGCAAAAACGGCGATTCTGTGCACGAAACGCACGTTTTGTGCCAAAACTGAGCAAAAGCGGCGATTCTGTGCACGAAACGCACGTTTAGAGACAAAACTGAGCAAAAGCGGCGATTCCGTGCACGAAACGCTCGTTTTATGCCTAAACTGAGCAAAAGCGGCGATTCTGTGCACGAAACGCACGTTTTGTTGCAAAACTGAGCAAAAACGGCGATTCTGTGCACGAAACGGACGTTTTGTGCCAAAACTGAGCAAAAGCGGCGATTCTGTGCACGAAACGCACGTTTTGTGCCAAAACTGAGGAAAAGCTGCGATTCTCTGCACGAAACGCTCGTTTTGTGCCAAAACTGAGCAAAAGCGGCGATTCTGTGTACGAAACGCACGTTTTGTGCCAGAAGGAGCAATTCGGTGCGTGAAACACACGTTTTGTACCAAAACTGAGCAAAAGCGACGATTTGGTTCACGAAACGCACGTTTTGTGCCAGAAGGAGCAATTGGGTGCGTGAAACGCACGTTTTGTGCCAAAACTGAGCAAAAGCGGCGATTCTGTCCACGAAACCGCACGTTTTGTGCCAAAGCTGAGTAAAAGCGACGATTCTGTTCACGAAATGCACGTTGTGTGCCAGAAGGAGCAATTCGGTGCGTGAAACACCCGTTTTGTTGCTAAACTGAGCAAAAGCGGCGATTCTGTGCACGAAACGCACGTTTGGTGCCAAAAATGAGCAAAGGCGGCGATTCTGTGCACGAAACGCACGTGTTGCGCTAAAACTGAACAAAAGCGGCGATTCTGTGCACGAAACGCACGTTTTGTGCCAAAACTGAGCAAAAGCGGCGATTCTGAGCACGAAACGCACGTTTTGTGCCAAAACTGAGGAAAAGCTGCGATTCTATGCACGAAACGCTCGTTTTGTGCCAAAACTGGGCAAAAGCGACGATTCTGTTCACGCAATGCACGTTTTGTGCCAGAAGGAGCAATTAGGTGCGTGAAACCCCCGTTTTGTTGCTAAACTGAGCAAATGCGGCGATTCTGTGCACGAAACGCACGTTTTGTGCTAGAACTGAGCAAAAGCGGCGATCCTGTGTACGAAACCCACGTTTTGTGCCAAAACTGAGCAAAAGCGGCGATTCTGTGCACGAAACGATCGTTTTGTGCCAAAACTGAGCAAAAGCGGCGATTCTGTGCACGAAACGCATGTTTTGTGCCAAAAATGAGCAAAGGCGGCGATTCTGTGCACGAAACGCACGTTTTGTGCCAAAACTGAGCAAAAGCGGCGATTAGGTGCACGAAACGCACGTTTCGTGCCAAAACTGAGCAAGAGCGGCGATTCTGTGCACGAAACGCACGTTTTGTGCCAAAGCTGAGTAAAAGCGACGATTTGGTTCACGAAACGCACGATTTATGCCAGAAGTAGCAATTCGGTGCGTGAAACACACGTTTTGTACCAAAACTGAGCAAGAGCGGCGATTCTGAGCACGAAACGCTCGTTTTGTGCCAAAACTGAGCAAAAGCGGCGATTCTGAGCACGCAACGCACGTTTTGTGAGAAAACTGAGCAAAAGCGGCGATTCGGTGCACGAAACGCTCGTTTTGTGCCAAAAGTGAGCAAAAGCGGCGATTCTGAGCACAAAACGCACGTTTTGTGGCAATACTGAGCGAAAGCGGCGTTTCTGTGCACGAAACGCACGTTTTGTGCCAACACTGAGCAAAAGTGACGATTCTGTGCACGAAACGCACGTTTTGTGCCAAAACTGAACAAAAGCGGAGATTCTGTGCACGAAACGCTTGTTTTGTACCAAAACTGAGCGAAAGCGGCGATTCTGTGCACGAAACGCTTGTTTTTTGCTAAAACTGTGCAAAGGCGTCGGTTCTGTGCACGAAACGCACGTTTTGTGCCAATAATGAGCAAAAGCAGTGATTCTGTGCACGAAACGCACGTTTTGTGCCAAAACTGAACGTAAGCGGAGATTCTGTGCACGAAGCGCACGTTTTGTGCCAAAAGTAGGAATTCGGTGTGTGAAACGCACGTTTTGTGCCAAAACGGAGCAAAAGCGGCGATTCTGAGTACGAAACGCCCGTTTTGTTCCAAAACTGAGCAAGAGCGGCGATTCTGTGCACGAAACGCTCGTTTTGTGCCAAAAGTGAGCAAAAGCGGCGATCCTGAGCACGAAACGCATGTTTTGTGAGAAGACTGAGAAAAAGCGACGATTCTGTGCACGAAACGCTTGTTTTGTACCAAAACTGAGCAAAAGCGGCGAATCTGTGCACGAAACGCTTGTTGTATTCCAAAACTGAGCAAGAGCGGCGATTCTGTGCACGAAACGCTCGTTTTGTGCCAAAAGTGAGCAAAAGCGGCGATTCTGAGCACGAAACGCACGTTTTGTGAGAAAACTGAGCAAAAGCGGCGATTCGGTGCACGAAACGCTTGTTTTGTACCAAAACTGCGCAAAAGCGGCGATTCTGTGCACGAAACGCACGTTTTGTGAGAAAACTGAGCAAATGCGACGATTCTGTGCACGAAAAGCACGTTTTGTGCCAATACTGAGCGAAAGCGGCGATTCTGTGCACGAAACGCCCGTTTTGTTCCAAAAGTGAGCAAAAGCGGCGATCCTGAGCACGAATCGCATGTTTTGTGAGAAGACTGAGAAAAAGCGACGATTCTGTGCACGAAACGCTTGTTTTGTACAAAAACTGAGCAAAAGCGGCGAATCTGTGCACGAAACGCTTGTTTTATTCCAAAACTGAGCAAGAGCGGCGATTCGGTGCACGAAACGCTCGTTTTGTGCCAAAAGTGAGCAAAAGCGGCGATTCTGAGCACGAAACGCACGTTTTGTGCCAACACTGAGCAAAAGTGACGATTCTGTGCACGAAACGCACGTTTTGTGCCAAAACTGAACAAAAGCGGAGATTCTGTGCACGAAACGCTTGTTTTGTACCAAAACTGAGCAAAAGCGGCGATTCTGTGCACGAAACACCTGTTAGTTTGCTAAAACTGTGCAAAGGCGGCGGTTCTGTGCACGAAACGCACGTTTTGTGCCAATAATGAGCAAAAGCGGCGATTCTGAGCACGAAACGCACGTTTTGTGAGAAGAATGAGGGAAAGCGACGATTCTGTGCACGAAAAGCACGTTTTGTGCCAATACTGAGCGAAAGCGGCGATTCTGTGAAGGAAACGCCCGTTTTGTGCCAAAAGTGAGCAAAAGCGGCGATCCTGAGCACGAATCGCATGTTTTGTGAGAAGACTGAGAAAAAGCGACGATTCTGTGCACGAAACGCTTGTTTTGTACAAAAACTGAGCAAAAGCGGCGAATCTGTGCACGAAACGCTTGTTTTATTCCAAAACTGAGCAAGAGCGGCGATTCGGTGCACGAAACGCTTGTTTTGTGCCAAAAGTGAGCAAAAGCGGCGATTCTGAGCACGAAACGCACGTTTTGTGCCAACACTGAGCAAAAGTGACGATTCTGTGCACGAAACGCACGTTTTGTGCCAAAACTGAACAAAAGCGGAGATTCTGTGCACGAAACGCTTGTTTTGTACCAAAACTGAGCAAAAGCGGCGATTCTGTGCACGAAACGCTTGTTTTTTTGCTAAAACTGTGCAAAGGCGGCGGTTCTGTGCACGAAACGCACGTTTTGTGCCAATAATGAGCAAAAGCGGTGATTCTGTGCACGAAACGCACGTTTTGTGCCAAAACTGAACGTAAGCGGAGATTCTGTGCAGGAAGCGCTCGGTTTCTGCCAAAACTGAGCAAAAGCGGCGATTCTGAGCACGAAACGCACGTTTTGTGAGAAGAATGAGCGAAAGCGGCGATTCTGTGCACGAAACGCTCGGTTTCTGCCAAAACTGAGCAAAAGCGGCGATTCTGAGCACGAAACGCACGTTTTGTGAGAAGACTGAGCAAAAGCGGCGATTCTGTACACGAATCGCACGTTTTGTGCAAAAACTGAGCAAAAGCGGCGATTCTGAGCACAAAACGCACGTTTTGTGGCAATAGTGAGCGAAAGCGGCGTTTCTGTGCACGAAACGCACGTTTTGTGCCAACACTGAGCATAAGTAACGATTCTGTGCGCGAAGCGCTTGTTTTGTACCAAAACTGAGCAAAAGCGTCGATTCTGTGCACGAAACGCTTGTTTTTTGCTAAAACTGAGCAAAGGCGGCGGTTCTGTGCACGAAACGCACGTTTTGTGCCAATAATGAGCAAAAGCGGTGATTCTGTGCACGAAACGCACGTTTTGTGCCAATAATGAGCAAAAGCGGTGATTCTGTGCACGAAACGCACGTTTTCTGCCAAAACTGAACGTAAGCGGAGATTCTGTGCACGAAGCGCTCGGTTTCTGCCAAAACTGAGCAAAAGCGGCGATTCTGAGCACGAAACGCACGTTTTGTGAGAAGAATGAGCGAAAGCGGCGATTCTGTGCACGAAACGCTCGGTTTCTGCCAAAACTGAGCAAAAGCGGCGATTCTGAGCACGAAACGCACGTTTTGTGAGAAGACTGAGCAAAAGCGGCGATTCTGTACACGAATCGCACGTTTTGTGCAAAAACTGAGCAAAAGCGACGATCCTGAGCACGAAACGCATGTTTTGTGAGAAGACTGAGCAAAAGCGGCGATTCTGTGCACGAAACGCACGCTTTGTGCCAAAACTGAACAAAAGCGGAGATTCTGTGCACGAAGCGCTTCTTTTGTACCAAAACTGAGCAAAAGCGTCGATTCTGTATACGAAACGCTTGTTTTTTGCTAAAACTGAGCAAAGGCGGCGGTTCTGTGCACGAAACGCACGTTTTGTGCCAATAATGAGCAAAAGCGGTGATTCTGTGCACGAAACGCACGTTTTCTGCCAAAACTGAACGTAAGCGGAGATTCTGTGCACGAAGCGCTCGGTTTCTGCCAAAACTGAGCAAAAGCGGCGATTCTGAGCACGAAACGCACGTTTTGTGAGAAGAATGAGCGAAAGCGGCGATTCTGTGCACGAAACGCTCGGTTTCTGCCAAAACTGAGCAAAAGCGGCGATTCTGAGCACGAAACGCACGTTTTGTGAGAAGACTGAGCAAAAGAGGCGATTCTGTACACGAATCGCACGTTTTGTGCAAAAACTGAGCAAAAGCGACGATCCTGAGCACGAAACGCATGTTTTGTGAGAAGACTGAGAAAAAGCGACGATTCTGTGCACGAAACGCTTGTTTTGTACCAAAACTGAGCAAAAGCGGCGAATCTGTGCACGAAACGCTTGTTTTATTCCAAAACTGAGCAAGAGCGGCGATTCTGTGCACGAAACGCTCGTTTTGTGCCAAAAGTGAGCAAAAGCGACGATTCTGAGCACGAAACGCACGTTTTGTGCCAACACTGAGCAAAAGTGACGATTCTGTGCACGAAACGCGCGTTTTGTACCAAAACTGAGCAAAAGCGGCGATTCTGTGCACGAAACGCACGTTTTGTGCCAAAACTGAGCAAAAGCGGCGATTCTGAGCACGCAACGCACGTTTTGTGAGAAAACTGAGCAAAAGCGGCGATTCGGTGCACGAAACGCTTGTTTTGTACCAAAACTGAGCAAAAGCGGCGATTCTGTGCACGAAACGCACGTTTTGTGCCAAAACTGAGCAAAAGCGGCGATTCTGAGCACGCAACGCACGTTTTGTGAGAAAACTGAGCAAAAGCGGCGATTCGGTGCACGAAACGCTTGTTTTGTACCAAAACTGAGCAAAAGCGGCGATTCTGTGCACGAAACGCACGTTTTGTGAGAAAACTGAGCAAAAGCGACGATTCTGTGCACGAAAAGCACGTTTTGTGCCAATACTGAGCGAAAGCGGCGTTTCTGTGCACGAAACGCACGTTTTGTGCCAACACTGAGCATAAGTGACGATTCTGTGCACGAAACGCACGCTTTGTGCCAAAACTGAACAAAAGCGGAGATTCTGTGCACGAAGCGCTTCTTTTGTACCAAAACCGAGCAAAAGCGTCGATTCTGTGCACGAAACGCTTGTTTTTTGCTAAAACTGAGCAAAGGCGGCGGTTCTGTGCACGAAACGCACGTTTTGTGCCAATAATGAGCAAAAGCGGTGATTCTGTGCACGAAACGCACGTTTTGTGCCAAAACTGAACGTAAGCGCAGATTCTGTGCACGAAACGCCCGTTTTGTGCCAAAAGAAGCAATTCGGAGCGTGAAACGCACGTTTTGCGCCAAAACTGAGCAAAAGCGGCGAATCTGTGCACGAAACGCTTGTTTTATTCCAAAACTGAGCAAGAGCGGCGATTCTGTGCACGAAACGCTCGTTTTGTGCCAAAAGTGAGCAAAAGCGGCGATTCTGAGCACGAAACGCACGTTTTGTGCCAACACTGAGCAAAAGTGACGATTCTGTGCACGAAACACGCGTTTTGTACCAAAACTGAGCAAAAGCGGCGATTCTGTGCACGAAACGCACGTTTTGTGCCAAAACTGAGCAAAAGCGGCGATTCTGTACACGAATCGCACGTTTTGTGCAAAAACTGAGCAAAAGCGGCGATTCTGAGCACAAAACGCACGTTTTGCGGCAATACTGAGCGAAAGCGGCGTTTCTGTGCACGAAACGCACGTTTTGTGCCAACACTGACCAAAAGCGGAGATTCTGTGCACGAAGCGCTTGTTTTGTACCAAAACTGAGCAAAAGCGTCGATTCTGTGCACGAAACGCTTGTTTTTTGCTAAAACTGAGCAAAGGCGGCGGTTCTGTGCACGAAACGCACGTTTTGTGCCAATAATGAGCAAAAGCGGTGATTCTGTGCACGAAACGCACGTTTTGTGCCAACACTGAGCAAAAGTGACGATTCTGTGCACGAAACGCGCGTTTTGTACCAAAACTGAACGTAAGCGGAGATTCTGTGCACGAAACGCCCGTTTTGTTCCAAAAGAAGCAATTCGGAGCGTGAAACGCACGTTTTGCGAGAAAACTGAACAAAACCGGGGATTCTGAGTACGAAACGCCCGTTTTGTTCCAAAACTGTGCAAGAGCGGCGATTCTGTGCACGAAACGCACGTTTTTTGCCAAAAGTTAGCAAAAGCGGCGATCCTGAGCACGAAACGCATGTTTTGTGAGAAGACTGAGAAAAAGCGACGATTCTGTGCGCGAAACGCTTGTTTTGTACCAAAACTGAGCAAAAGCGGCGAATCTGTGCACGAAACGCTTGTTTTATTCCAAAACTGAGCAAGAGCGGCGATTCTGTGCGCGAAACGCTCGTTTTGTGCCAATAATGAGCAAAGGCAGTGATTCTGTGCACGAAACGCACGTTTTGTGCCAAACTGAACGTAAGCGGAGATTCTGTGCACGAAGCGCACGTTTTGTGCCAAAAGGAGGAATTCGGTGTGTGAAACGCACGTTTTGTACCAAAACGGAGCAAAAGCGGCGATTCTGAGTACGAAACGCCCGTTTTGTTCCAAAACTGAGCAAGAGCGGCGATTCTGTGCACGAAACGCTCGTTTTGTGCCAAAAGTGAGCAAAAGCGGCGATCCTGAGCACGAAACGCATGTTTTGTGAGAATACTGAGAAAAAGCGACGATTCTGTGCACGAAACGCTTGTTTTGTACCAAAACTGAGCAAAAGCGGCGAATCTGTGCACGAAACGCTTGTTTTATTCCAAAACTGAGCAAGAGCGGCGATTCTGTGCACGAAACGCTCGTTTTGTGCCAAAAGTGAGCAAAAGCGACGATTCTGAGCACGAAACGCACGTTTTGTGCCAACACTGAGCAAAAGTGACGATTCTGTGCACGAAACGCGCGTTTTGTACCAAAACTGAGCAAAAGCGGCGATTCTGTGCACGAAACGCACGTTTTGTGCCAAAACTGAGCAAAACGGCGATTCTGAGCACGCAACGCACGTTTTGTGAGAAAACTGAGCAAAAGCGGCGATTCGGTGCACGAAACGATTGTTTTGTACCAAAACTGAGCAAAAGCGGCGATTCTGTGCACGAAACGCACGTTTTGTGAGAAAACTGAGCAAAATCGACGATTCTGTGCACGAAAAGCACGTTTTGTGCCAATACTGAGCGAAAGCGGCGATTCTGTGCACGAAACGCCCGTTTTGTGCCAAAAGTGAGCAAAAGCGGCGATCCTGAGCACGAAACGCATGTTTTGTGAGAAGACTGAGAAAAAGCGACGATTCTGTGCACGAAACGCTTGTTTTGTACCAAAACTGAGCAAAAGCGGCGAATCTGTGCACGAAACGCTTGTTTTATTCCAAAACTGAGCAAGAGCGGCGATTCGGTGCACGAAACGCTCGTTTTGTGCCAAAAGTGAGCAAAAGCGGCGATTCTGAGCACGAAACGCACGTTTTGTGAGAAGAATGAGCGAAAGCGGCGATTCTGTGCACGAAACGCTCGGTTTCTGCCAAAACTGAGCAAAAGCGGCGATTCTGAGCACGAAACGCACGTTTTGTGAGAAGACTGAGCAAAAGCGGCGATTCTGTACACGAATCGCACGTTTTGTGCAAAAACTGAGCAAAAGCGGCGATTCTGAGCACAAAACGCACGTTTTGTGGCAATACTGAGCGAAAGCGGCGTTTCTGTGCACGAAACGCACGTTTTGTGCCAACACTGAGCATAAGTGACGATTCTGTGCACGAAACGCACGCTTTGTGCCAAAACTGAACAAAAGCGCAGATTCTGTGCACGAAACGCCCGTTTTGTGCCAAAAGAAGCAATTCGGAGCGTGAAACGCACGTTTTGCGCCAAAACTGAGCAAAAGCGGCGAATCTGTGCACGAAACGCTTGTTTTATTCCAAAACTGAGCAAGAGCGGCGATTCTGTGCACGAAACGCTCGTTTTGTGCCAAAAGTGAGCAAAAGCGGCGATTCTGAGCACGAAACGCACGTTTTGTGCCAACACTGAGCAAAAGTGACGATTCTGTGCACGAAACGCGCGTTTTGTACCAAAACTGAGCAAAAGCGGCGATTCTGTGCACGAAACGCACGTTTTGTACCAAAACTGAGCAAAAGCGGCGATTCTGTGCACGAAACGCACGTTTTGTGAGAAAACTGAGCAAAAGCGACGATTCTGTGCACGAAAAGCACGTTTTGTGCCAATACTGAGCGAAAGCGGCGATTCTGTGCACGAAACGCCCGTTTTGTGCCAAAAGTGAGCAAAAGCGGCGATCCTGAGCACGAAACGCATGTTTTGTGAGAAGACTGAGAAAAAGCGACGATTCTGTGCACGAAACGCTTGTTTTGTACCAAAACTGAGCAAAAGCGGCGAATCTGTGCACGAAACGCTTGTTTTATTCCAAAACTGAGCAAGAGCGGCGATTCGGTGCACGAAACGCTCGTTTTGTGCCAAAAGTGAGCAAAAGCGGCGATTCTGAGCACGAAACGCACGTTTTGTGAGAAGAATGAGCGAAAGCGGCGATTCTGTGCACGAAACGCTCGGTTTCTGCCAAAACTGAGCAAAAGCGGCGATTCTGAGCACGAAACGCACGTTTTGTGAGAAGACTGAGCAAAAGCGGCGATTCTGTACACGAATCGCACGTTTTGTGCAAAAACTGAGCAAAAGCGGCGATTCTGAGCACAAAACGCACGTTTTGTGGCAATACTGAGCGAAAGCGGCGTTTCTGTGCACGAAACGCACGTTTTGTGCCAACACTGAGCATAAGTGACGATTCTGTGCACGAAACGCACGCTTTGTGCCAAAACTGAACAAAAGCGCAGATTCTGTGCACGAAACGCCCGTTTTGTGCCAAAAGAAGCAATTCGGAGCGTGAAACGCACGTTTTGCGCCAAAACTGAGCAAAAGCGGCGAATCTGTGCACGAAACGCTTGTTTTATTCCAAAACTGAGCAAGAGCGGCGATTCTGTGCACGAAACGCTCGTTTTGTGCCAAAAGTGAGCAAAAGCGGCGATTCTGAGCACGAAACGCACGTTTTGTGCCAACACTGAGCAAAAGTGACGATTCTGTGCACGAAACGCGCGTTTTGTACCAAAACTGAGCAAAAGCGGCGATTCTGTGCACGAAACGCACGTTTTGTGCCAAAACTGAGCAAAAGCGGCGATTCTGAGCACGCAACGCACTTTTTGTGAGAAAACTGAGCAAAAGCGGCGATTCGGTGCACGAAACGCTTGTTTTGTACCAAAACTGAGCAAAAGCGGCGATTCTGTGCACGAAACGCACGTTTTGTGAGAAAACTGAGCAAAAGCGACGATTCTGAGCACGAAACGCACGTTTTGTGCCAACACTGAGCAAAAGTGACGATTCTGTGCACGAAACGCTTGTTTTGTACCAAAACTGAGCAAAAGCGGCGAATCTGTGCACGAAACGCTTGTTTTATTCCAAAACTGAGGAAGAGCGGTGATTCTGTGCACGAAACGCTCGTTTTGTGCCAAAAGTGAGCAAAAGCGGCGATTCTGAGCACGAAACGCACGTTTTGTGCTAACACTGAGCAAAAGTGACGATTCTGTGCACGACACGCATGTTTTGTGAGAAGACTGAGAAAAAGCGACGATTCTGTGCACGAAACGCTTGTTTTGTACCAAAACTGAGCAAAAGCGGCGAATCTGTGCACGAAACGCTTGTTTTATTCTAAAACTGAGCAAGAGCGGCGATTCGGTGCACGAAACGCTCGTTTTGTGCCAAAAGTGAGCAAAAGCGCCGATTCTGAGCACGAAACGCACGTTTTGTGAGAAGAATGAGCGAAAGCGGCGATTCTGTGCACGAAACGCTCGGTTTCTGCCAAAACTGAGCAAAAGCGGCGATTCTGAGCACGAAACGCACGTTTTGTGAGAAGACTGAGCAAAAGCGGCGATTCTGTACACGAATCGCACGTTTTGTGCAAAAACTGAGCAAAAGCGGCGATTCTGAGCACAAAACGCACGTTTTGTGGCAATACTGAGCGAAAGCGGCGTTTCTGTGCACGAAACGCACGTTTTGTGCCAACACTGACCAAAAGCGGAGATTCTGTGCACGAAGCGCTTGTTTTGTACCAAAACTGAGCAAAAGCGTCGATTCTGTGCACGAAACGCTTGTTTTTTGCTAAAACTGAGCAAAGGCGGCGGTTCTGTGCACGAAACGCACGTTTTGTGCCAATAATGAGTAAAAGCGGCGATTCTGTGCACGAAACGCACGTTTTTTGCCAAAAGTTAGCAAAAGCGGCGATTCTGAGCACGAAACGCATGTTTTGTGAGAAGACTGAGAAAAAGCGACGATTCTGTGCGCGAAACGCTTGTTTTGTACCAAAACTGAGCAAAAGCGGCGAATCTGTGCACCAAACGCTTGTTTTATTCCAAACTGAGCAAGAGCGGCGATTCTGTGCGCGAAACGCTCGTTTTGTGCCAATAATGAGCAAAAGCAGTGATTCTGTGCACGAAACGCACGTTTTGTGCCAAACTGAACGTAAGCGGAGATTCTGTGCACGAAGCGCACGTTTTGTGCCAAAAGGAGGAATTCGGTGTGTGAAACGCACGTTTTGTGCCAAAACGGAGCAAAAGCGGCGATTCTGAGTACGAAACGCCCGTTTTGTTCCAAAACTGAGCAAGAGCGGCGATTCTGTGCACGAAACGCTCGTTTTGTGCCAAAAGTGAGCAAAAGCGGCGATCCTGAGCACGAAACGCATGTTTTGTGAGAAGACTGAGAAAAAGCGACGATTCTGTGCACGAAACGCTTGTTTTGTACCAAAACTGAGCAAAAGCGGCGAATCTGTGCACGAAACGCTTGTTTTATTCCAAAACTGAGCAAGAGCGGCGATTCTGTGCACGAAACGCTCGTTTTGTGCCAAAAGTGAGCAAAAGCGGCGATTCTGAGCACGAAACGCACGTTTTGTGCCAACACTGAGCAAAAGTGACGATTCTGTGCACGAAACGCGCGTTTTGTACCAAAACTGAGCAAAAGCGGCGATTCTGTGCACGAAACGCACGTTTTGTGCCAAAACTGAGCAAAAGCGGCGATTCTGAGCACGCAACGCACGTTTTGTGAGAAAACTGAGCAAAAGCGGCGATTCGGTGCACGAAACGCTTGTTTTGTACCAAAACTGAGCAAAAGCGGCGATTCTGTGCACGAAACGCACGTTTTGTGAGAAAACTGAGCAAAAGCGACGATTCTGAGCACGAAACGCACGTTTTGTGCCAACACTGAGCAAAAGTGACGATTCTGTGCACGAAACGCTTGTTTTGTACCAAAACTGAGCAAAAGCGGCGAATCTGTGCACGAAACGCTTGTTTTATTCCAAAACTGAGGAAGAGCGGTGATTCTGTGCACGAAACGCTCGTTTTGTGCCAAAAGTGAGCAAAAGCGGCGATTCTGAGCACGAAACGCACGTTTTGTGCTAACACTGAGCAAAAGTGACGATTCTGTGCACGACACGCATGTTTTGTGAGAAGACTGAGAAAAAGCGACGATTCTGTGCACGAAACGCTTGTTTTGTACCAAAACTGAGCAAAAGCGGCGAATCTGTGCACGAAACGCTTGTTTTATTCTAAAACTGAGCAAGAGCGGCGATTCGGTGCACGAAACGCTCGTTTTGTGCCAAAAGTGAGCAAAAGCGCCGATTCTGAGCACGAAACGCACGTTTTGTGAGAAGAATGAGCGAAAGCGGCGATTCTGTGCACGAAACGCTCGGTTTCTGCCAAAACTGAGCAAAAGCGGCGATTCTGAGCACGAAACGCACGTTTTGTGAGAAGACTGAGCAAAAGCGGCGATTCTGTACACGAATCGCACGTTTTGTGCAAAAACTGTGCAAAAGCGGCGATTCTGAGCACAAAACGCACGTTTTGTGGCAATACTGAGCGAAAGCGGCGTTTCTGTGCACGAAACGCACGTTTTGTGCCAACACTGACCAAAAGCGGAGATTCTGTGCACGAAGCGCTTGTTTTGTACCAAAACTGAGCAAAAGCGTCGATTCTGTGCACGAAACGCTTGTTTTTTGCTAAAACTGAGCAAAGGCGGCGGTTCTGTGCACGAAACGCACGTTTTGTGCCAATAATGAGTAAAAGCGGCGATTCTGTGCACGAAACGCACGTTTTTTGCCAAAAGTTAGCAAAAGCGGCGATTCTGAGCACGAAACGCATGTTTTGTGAGAAGACTGAGAAAAAGCGACGATTCTGTGCGCGAAACGCTTGTTTTGTACCAAAACTGAGCAAAAGCGGCGAATCTGTGCACCAAACGCTTGTTTTATTCCAAACTGAGCAAGAGCGGCGATTCTGTGCGCGAAACGCTCGTTTTGTGCCAATAATGAGCAAAAGCAGTGATTCTGTGCACGAAACGCACGTTTTGTGCCAAACTGAACGTAAGCGGAGATTCTGTGCACGAAGCGCACGTTTTGTGCCAAAAGGAGGAATTCGGTGTGTGAAACGCACGTTTTGTGCCAAAACGGAGCAAAAGCGGCGATTCTGAGTACGAAACGCCCGTTTTGTTCCAAAACTGAGCAAGAGCGGCGATTCTGTGCACGAAACGCTCGTTTTGTGCCAAAAGTGAGCAAAAGCGGCGATCCTGAGCACGAAACGCATGTTTTGTGAGAAGACTGAGAAAAAGCGACGATTCTGTGCACGAAACGCTTGTTTTGTACCAAAACTGAGCAAAAGCGGCGAATCTGTGCACGAAACGCTTGTTTTATTCCAAAACTGAGCAAGAGCGGCGATTCTGTGCACGAAACGCTCGTTTTGTGCCAAAAGTGAGCAAAAGCGGCGATTCTGAGCACGAAAGGCACGTTTTGTGCCAACACTGAGCAAAAGTGACGATTCTGTGCACGAAACGCGCGTTTTGTACCAAAACTGAGCAAAAGCGGCGATTCTGTGCACGAAACGCACGTTTTGTGCCAAAACTGAGCAAAAGCGGCGATTCTGAGCACGCAACGCACGTTTTGTGAGAAAACTGAGCAAAAGCGGCGATTCGGTGCACGAAACGCTTGTTTTGTACCAAAACTGAGCAAAAGCGGCGATTCTGTGCACGAAACGCACGTTTTGTGAGAAAACTGAGCAAAAGCGACGATTCTGTGCACGAAAAGCACGTTTTGTGCCAATACTGAGCGAAAGCGGCGATTCTGTGCACGAAACGCCCGTTTTGTGCCAAAAGTGAGCAAAAGCGGCGATCCTGAGCACGAAACGCATGTTTTGTGAGAAGACTGAGAAAAAGCGACGATTCTGTGCACGAAACGCTTGTTTTGTACCAAAACTGAGCAAAAGCGGCGAATCTGTGCACGAAACGCTTGTTTTATTCCAAAACTGAGCAAGAGCGGCGATTCGGTGCACGAAACGCTCGTTTTGTGCCAAAAGTGAGCAAAAGCGGCGATTCTGAGCACGAAACGCACGTTTTGTGAGAAGAATGAGCGAAAGCGGCGATTCTGTGCACGAAACGCTCGGTTTCTGCCAAAACTGAGCAAAAGCGGCGATTCTGAGCACGAAACGCACGTTTTGTGAGAAGACTGAGCAAAAGCGGCGATTCTGTACACGAATCGCACGTTTTGTGCAAAAACTGAGCAAAAGCGGCGATTCTGAGCACAAAACGCACGTTTTGTGGCAATACTGAGCGAAAGCGGCGTTTCTGTGCACGAAACGCACGTTTTGTGCCAACACTGAGCATAAGTGACGATTCTGTGCACGAAACGCACGCTTTGTGCCAAAACTGAACAAAAGCGGAGATTCTGTGCACGAAGCGCTTCTTTTGTACCAAAACTGAGCAAAAGCGTCGATTCTGTGCACGAAACGCTTGTTTTTTGCTAAAACTGAGCAAAGGCGGCGGTTCTGTGCACGAAACGCACGTTTTGTGCCAATAATGAGCAAAAGCGGTGATTCTGTGCACGAAACGCACGTTTTGTGCCAAAACTGAACGTAAGCGCAGATTCTGTGCACGAAACGCCCGTTTTGTGCCAAAAGAAGCAATTCGGAGCGTGAAACGCACGTTTTGCGGCAAAACTGAGCAAAAGCGGCGAATCTGTACACGAAACGCTTGTTTTATTCCAAAACTGAGCAAGAGCGGCGATTCTGTGCACGAAACGCTCGTTTTGTGCCAAAAGTGAGCAAAAGCGGCGATTCAGAGCACGAAACGCACGTTTTGTGAGAAGACTGAGCAAAAGCGGCGATTCTGTACACGAATCGCACGTTTTGTGCAAAAACTGAGCAAAAGCGGCGATTCTGAGCACAAAACGCACGTTTTGTGGCAATACTGAGCGAAAGCGGCGTTTCTGTGCACGAAACGCACGTTTTGTGCCAACACTGAGCATAAGTGACGCTTCTGTGCACGAAACGCACGCTTTGTGCCAAAACTGAACAAAAGCGGAGATTCTGTGCACGAAGCGCTTCTTTTGTACCAAAACTGAGCAAAAGCGTCGATTCTGTGCACGAAACGCTTGTTTTTTGCTAAAACTGAGCAAAGGCGGCGGTTCTGTGCACGAAACGCACGTTCTGTGCCAATAATGAGCAAAAGCGGTGATTCTGTGCACGAAACGCACGTTTTGTGCCAAAACTGAACGTAAGCGCAGATTCTGTGCCCGAAACGCCCGTTTTCTGCCAAAAGAAGCAATTCGGAGCGTGAAACGCACGTTTTGCGGCAAAACTGAGCAAAAGCGGCGAATCTGTACACGAAACGCTTGTTTTATTCCAAAACTGAGCAAGAGCGGCGATTCTGTGCACGAAACGCTCGTTTTGTGCCAAAAGTGAGCAAAAGCGGCGATTCTGAGCACGAAACGCACGTTTTGTGCCAACACTGAGCAAAAGTGACGATTCTGTGCACGAAACGCGCGTTTTGTACCAAAACTGAGCAAAAGCGGCGATTCTGTGCACGAGACGCACGTTTTGTGCCAAAACTGAGCAAAAGCGGCGATTCTGAGCACGCAACGCACGTTTTGTGAGAAAACTGAGCAAAAGCGGCGATTCGGTGCACGAAACGCTTGTTTTGTACCAAAACTGAGCAAAAGCGGCGATTCTGTGCACGAAACGCACGTTTTGTGAGAAAACTGAGCAAATGCGACGATTCTGTGCACGAAAAGCACGTTTTGTGCCGATACTGAGCGAAAGCGGCGATTCTGTGCACGAAACGCCCGTTTTGTGCCAAAAGTGAGCAAAAGCGGCGATCCTGAGCACGAAACGCATGTTTTGTGAGAAGACTGAGAAAAAGCGACGATTCTGTGCACGAAACGCTTGTTTTGTACCAAAACTGAGCAAAAGCGGCGAATCTGTGCACGAAACGATTGTTTTATTCCAAAACTGAGCAAGAGCGGCGATTCGGTGCACGAAACGCTCGTTTTGTGCCAAAAGTGAGCAAAAGCGGCGATTCTGAGCACGAAACGCACGTTTTGTGCCAACACTGAGCAAAAGTGACGATTCTGTGCACGAAACGCACGTTTTGCGCCAAAACTGAACAAAAGCGGAGATTCTGTGCACGAAACGCTTGTTTTGTACCAAAACTGAGCGAAAGCGGCGATTCTGTGCACGAAACGCTTGTTTTTTGCTAAAACTGTGCAAAGGCGGCGGTTCTGTGCACGAAACGCACGTTTTGTGAAATTAATGAGCAAAAGCAGTGATTCTGTGCACGAAACGCACGTTTTGTGCCAAACTGAACGTAAGCGGAGATTCTGTGCACGAAGCGCACGTTTTGTGCCAAAAGGAGGAATTCGGTGTGTGAAACGCACGTTTTGTGCCAAAACGGAGCAAAAGCGGCGATTCTGAGTACGAAACGCCCGTTTTGTTCCAAAACTGAGCAAGAGCGGCGATTCTGTGCACGAAACGCTCGTTTTGTGCCAAAAGTGAGCAAAAGCGGCGATCCTGAGCACGAAACGCATGTTTTGTGAGAAGACTGAGAAAAAGCGACGATTCTGTGCACGAAACGCTTGTTTTGTACCAAAACTGAGCAAAAGCGGCGAATCTGTGCACGAAACGCTTGTTTTATTCCAAAACTGAGCAAGAGCGGCGATTCGGTGCACGAAACGCTCGTTTTGTGCCAAAAGTGAGCAAAAGCGTCGATTCTGAGCACGAAACGCACGTTTTGTGAGAAGAATGAGCGAAAGCGGCGATTCTGTGCACGAAACGCTCGGTTTCTGCCAAAACTGAGCAAAAGCGGCGATTCTGAGCACGAAACGCACGTTTTGTGAGAAGACTGAGCAAAAGCGGCGATTCTGTACACGAATCGCAGGTTTTGTGCAAAAACTGAGCAAAAGCGGCGATTCTGAGCACAAAACGCACGTTTTGTGGCAATACTGAGCGAAAGCGGCGTTTCTGTGCACGAAACGCACGTTTTGTGCCAACACTGAGCATAAGTGACGATTCTGTGCACGAAACGCACGCTTTGTGCCAAAACTGAACAAAAGCGGAGATTCTGTGCACGAAGCGCTTCTTTTGTACCAAAACTGAGCAAAAGCGTGGATTCTGTGCACGAAACGCTTGTTTTTTGCTAAAACTGAGCAAAGGCGGCGGTTCTGTGCACGAAACGCACGTTTTGTGCCAATAATGAGCAAAAGCGGTGATTCTGTGCACGAAACGCACGTTTTGTGCCAAAACTGAACGTAAGCGCAGATTCTGTGCACGAAACGCCCGTTTTGTGCCAAAAGAAGCAATTCGGAGCGTGAAACGCACGTTTTGCGGCAAAACTGAGCAAAAGCGGCGAATCTGTACACGAAACGCTTGTTTTATTCCAAAACTGAGCAAGAGCGGCGATTCTGTGCACGAAACGCCCGTTTTGTTCCAAAACTGAGCAAGAGCGGCGATTCTGTGCACGAAACGCTCGTTTTGTGCCAAAAGTGAGCAAAAGCGGCGATCCTGAGCACGAAACGCATGTTTTGTGAGAAGACTGAGAAAAAGCGACGATTCTGTGCACGAAACGCTTGTTTTGTACCAAAACTGAGCAAAAGCGGCGAATCTGTGCACGAAACGCTTGTTTTATTCCAAAACTGAGCAAGAGCGGCGATTCGGTGCACGAAACGCTCGTTTTGTGCCAAAAGTGAGCAAAAGCGTCGATTCTGAGCACGAAACGCACGTTTTGTGAGAAGAATGAGCGAAAGCGGCGATTCTGTGCACGAAACGCTCGGTTTCTGCCAAAACTGAGCAAAAGCGGCGATTCTGAGCACGAAACGCACGTTTTGTGAGAAGACTGAGCAAAAGCGGCGATTCTGTACACGAATCGCAGGTTTTGTGCAAAAACTGAGCAAAAGCGGCGATTCTGAGCACAAAACGCACGTTTTGTGGCAATACTGAGCGAAAGCGGCGTTTCTGTGCACGAAACGCACGTTTTGTGCCAACACTGAGCATAAGTGACGATTCTGTGCACGAAACGCACGCTTTGTGCCAAAACTGAACAAAAGCGGAGATTCTGTGCACGAAGCGCTTCTTTTGTACCAAAACTGAGCAAAAGCGTGGATTCTGTGCACGAAACGCTTGTTTTTTGCTAAAACTGAGCAAAGGCGGCGGTTCTGTGCACGAAACGCACGTTTTGTGCCAATAATGAGCAAAAGCGGTGATTCTGTGCACGAAACGCACGTTTTGTGCCAAAACTGAACGTAAGCGCAGATTCTGTGCACGAAACGCCCGTTTTGTGCCAAAAGAAGCAATTCGGAGCGTGAAACGCACGTTTTGCGGCAAAACTGAGCAAAAGCGGCGAATCTGTACACGAAACGCTTGTTTTATTCCAAAACTGAGCAAGAGCGGCGATTCTGTGCACGAAACGCTCGTTTTGTGCCAAAAGTGAGCAAAAGCGGCGATTCTGAGCACGAAACGCACGTTTTGTGCCAACACTGAGCAAAAGTGACGATTCTGTGCACGAAACGCGCGTTTTGTACCAAAACTGAGCAAAAGCGGCGATTCTGTGCACGAAACGCACGTTTTGTGCCAAAACTGTGCAAAAGCGGCGATTCTGAGCACGCAACGCACGTTTTGTGAGAAAACTGAGCAAAAGCGGCGATTCGGTGCACGAAACGCTTGTTTTGTACCAAAACTGAGCAAAAGCGGCGATTCTGTGCACGAAACGCACGTTTTGTGAGAAAACTGAGCAAATGCGACGATTCTGTGCACGAAACGCACGTTTTGTGAGAAAACTGAGCAAATGCGACGATTCTGTGCACGAAAAGCACGTTTTGTGCCGATACTGAGCGAAAGCGGCGATTCTGTGCACGAAACGCCCGTTTTGTGAGAAAACTGAGCAAAAGCGACGATTCTGTGCACGAAAAGCACGTTTTGTGCCAATACTGAGCGAAAGCGGCGATTCTGTGCACGAAACGCCCGTTTTGTGCCAAAAGTGAGCAAAAGCGGCGATCCTGAGCACGAAACGCATGTTTTGTGAGAAGACTGAGAAAAAGCGACGATTCTGTGCACGAAACGCTTGTTTTGTACCAAAACTGAGCAAAAGCGGCGAATCTGTGCACGAAACGCTTGTTTTATTCCAAAACTGAGCAAGAGCGGCGATTCGGTGCACGAAACGCTCGTTTTGTGCCAAAAGTGAGCAAAAGCGGCGATTCTGAGCACGAAACGCACGTTTTGTGAGAAGAATGAGCGAAAGCGGCGATTCTGTGCACGAAACGCTCGGTTTCTGCCAAAACTGAGCAAAAGCGGCGATTCTGAGCACGAAACGCACGTTTTGTGAGAAGACTGAGCAAAAGCGGCGATTCTGTACACGAATCGCACGTTTTGTGCAAAAACTGAGCAAAAGCGGCGATTCTGAGCACAAAACGCACGTTTTGTGGCAATACTGAGCGAAAGCGGCGTTTCTGTGCACGAAACGCACGTTTTGTGCCAACACTGAGCATAAGTGACGATTCTGTGCACGAAACGCACGCTTTGTGCCAAAACTGAACAAAAGCGGAGATTCTGTGCACGAAGCGCTTCTTTTGTACCAAAACTGAGCAAAAGCGTCGATTCTGTGCACGAAACGCTTGTTTTTTGCTAAAACTGAGCAAAGGCGGCGGTTCTGTGCACGAAACGCACGTTTTGTGCCAATAATGAGCAAAAGCGGTGATTCTGTGCACGAAACGCACGTTTTGTGCCAAAACTGAACGTAAGCGCAGATTCTGTGCACGAAACGCCCGTTTTGTGCCAAAAGAAGCAATTCGGAGCGTGAAACGCACGTTTTGCGGCAAAACTGAGCAAAAGCGGCGAATCTGTACACGAAACGCTTGTTTTATTCCAAAACTGAGCAAGAGCGGCGATTCTGTGCACGAAACGCTCGTTTTGTGCCAAAAGTGAGCAAAAGCGGCGATTCAGAGCACGAAACGCACGTTTTGTGAGAAGACTGAGCAAAAGCGGCGATTCTGTACACGAATCGCACGTTTTGTGCAAAAACTGAGCAAAAGCGGCGATTCTGAGCACAAAACGCACGTTTTGTGGCAATACTGAGCGAAAGCGGCGTTTCTGTGCACGAAACGCACGTTTTGTGCCAACACTGAGCATAAGTGACGCTTCTGTGCACGAAACGCACGCTTTGTGCCAAAACTGAACAAAAGCGGAGATTCTGTGCACGAAGCGCTTCTTTTGTACCAAAACTGAGCAAAAGCGTCGATTCTGTGCACGAAACGCTTGTTTTTTGCTAAAACTGAGCAAAGGCGGCGGTTCTGTGCACGAAACGCACGTTCTGTGCCAATAATGAGCAAAAGCGGTGATTCTGTGCACGAAACGCACGTTTTGTGCCAAAACTGAACGTAAGCGCAGATTCTGTGCCCGAAACGCCCGTTTTCTGCCAAAAGAAGCAATTCGGAGCGTGAAACGCACGTTTTGCGGCAAAACTGAGCAAAAGCGGCGAATCTGTACACGAAACGCTTGTTTTATTCCAAAACTGAGCAAGAGCGGCGATTCTGTGCACGAAACGCTCGTTTTGTGCCAAAAGTGAGCAAAAGCGGCGATTCTGAGCACGAAACGCACGTTTTGTGCCAACACTGAGCAAAAGTGACGATTCTGTGCACGAAACGCGCGTTTTGTACCAAAACTGAGCAAAAGCGGCGATTCTGTGCACGAGACGCACGTTTTGTGCCAAAACTGAGCAAAAGCGGCGATTCTGAGCACGCAACGCACGTTTTGTGAGGAAACTGAGCAAAAGCGGCGATTCGGTGCACGAAACGCTTGTTTTGTACCAAAACTGAGCAAAAGCGGCGATTCTGTGCACGAAACGCACGTTTTGTGAGAAAACTGAGCAAATGCGACGATTCTGTGCACGAAAAGCACGTTTTGTGCCGATACTGAGCGAAAGCGGCGATTCTGTGCACGAAACGCCCGTTTTGTGCCAAAAGTGAGCAAAAGCGGCGATCCTGAGCACGAAACGCATGTTTTGTGAGAAGACTGAGAAAAAGCGACGATTCTGTGCACGAAACGCTTGTTTTGTACCAAAACTGAGCAAAAGCGGCGAATCTGTGCACGAAACGATTGTTTTATTCCAAAACTGAGCAAGAGCGGCGATTCGGTGCACGAAACGCTCGTTTTGTGCCAAAAGTGAGCAAAAGCGGCGATTCTGAGCACGAAACGCACGTTTTGTGCCAACACTGAGCAAAAGTGACGATTCTGTGCACGAAACGCACGTTTTGCGCCAAAACTGAACAAAAGCGGAGATTCTGTGCACGAAACGCTTGTTTTGTACCAAAACTGAGCGAAAGCGGCGATTCTGTGCACGAAACGCTTGTTTTTTGCTAAAACTGTGCAAAGGCGGCGGTTCTGTGCACGAAACGCACGTTTTGTGAAATTAATGAGCAAAAGCAGTGATTCTGTGCACGAAACGCACGTTTTGTGCCAAACTGAACGTAAGCGGAGATTCTGTGCACGAAGCGCACGTTTTGTGCCAAAAGGAGGAATTCGGTGTGTGAAACGCACGTTTTGTGCCAAAACGGAGCAAAAGCGGCGATTCTGAGTACGAAACGCCCGTTTTGTTCCAAAACTGAGCAAGAGCGGCGATTCTGTGCACGAAACGCTCGTTTTGTGCCAAAAGTGAGCAAAAGCGGCGATCCTGAGCACGAAACGCATGTTTTGTGAGAAGACTGAGAAAAAGCGACGATTCTGTGCACGAAACGCTTGTTTTGTACCAAAACTGAGCAAAAGCGGCGAATCTGTGCACGAAACGCTTGTTTTATTCCAAAACTGAGCAAGAGCGGCGATTCGGTGCACGAAACGCTCGTTTTGTGCCAAAAGTGAGCAAAAGCGTCGATTCTGAGCACGAAACGCACGTTTTGTGAGAAGAATGAGCGAAAGCGGCGATTCTGTGCACGAAACGCTCGGTTTCTGCCAAAACTGAGCAAAAGCGGCGATTCTGAGCACGAAACGCACGTTTTGTGAGAAGACTGAGCAAAAGCGGCGATTCTGTACACGAATCGCAGGTTTTGTGCAAAAACTGAGCAAAAGCGGCGATTCTGAGCACAAAACGCACGTTTTGTGGCAATACTGAGCGAAAGCGGCGTTTCTGTGCACGAAACGCACGTTTTGTGCCAACACTGAGCATAAGTGACGATTCTGTGCACGAAACGCACGCTTTGTGCCAAAACTGAACAAAAGCGGAGATTCTGTGCACGAAGCGCTTCTTTTGTACCAAAACTGAGCAAAAGCGTGGATTCTGTGCACGAAACGCTTGTTTTTTGCTAAAACTGAGCAAAGGCGGCGGTTCTGTGCACGAAACGCACGTTTTGTGCCAATAATGAGCAAAAGCGGTGATTCTGTGCACGAAACGCACGTTTTGTGCCAAAACTGAACGTAAGCGCAGATTCTGTGCACGAAACGCCCGTTTTGTGCCAAAAGAAGCAATTCGGAGCGTGAAACGCACGTTTTGCGGCAAAACTGAGCAAAAGCGGCGAATCTGTACACGAAACGCTTGTTTTATTCCAAAACTGAGCAAGAGCGGCGATTCTGTGCACGAAACGCTCGTTTTGTGCCAAAAGTGAGCAAAAGCGGCGATTCTGAGCACGAAACGCACGTTTTGTGCCAACACTGAGCAAAAGTGACGATTCTGTGCACGAAACGCGCGTTTTGTACCAAAACTGAGCAAAAGCGGCGATTCTGTGCACGAAACGCACGTTTTGTGCCAAAACTGTGCAAAAGCGGCGATTCTGAGCACGCAACGCACGTTTTGTGAGAAAACTGAGCAAAAGCGGCGATTCGGTGCACGAAACGCTTGTTTTGTACCAAAACTGAGCAAAAGCGGCGATTCTGTGCACGAAACGCACGTTTTGTGAGAAAACTGAGCAAATGCGACGATTCTGTGCACGAAACGCACGTTTTGTGAGAAAACTGAGCAAATGCGACGATTCTGTGCACGAAAAGCACGTTTTGTGCCGATACTGAGCGAAAGCGGCGATTCTGTGCACGAAACGCCCGTTTTGTGCCAAAAGTGAGCAAAAGCGGCGATCCTGAGCACGAAACGCATGTTTTGTGAGAAGACTGAGAAAAAGCGACGATTCTGAGCACGAAACGCTTGTTTTGTACCAAAACTGAGCAAAAGCGGCGAATCTGTGCACGAAACGATTGTTTTATTCCAAAACTGAGCAAGAGCGGCGATTCGGTGCACGAAACGCTCGTTTTGTGCCAAAAGTGAGCAAAAGCGGCGATTCTGAGCACGAAACGCACGTTTTGTGCCAACACTGAGCAAAAGTGACGATTCTGTGCACGAAACGCACGTTTTGCGCCAAAACTGAACAAAAGCGGAGATTCTGTGCACGAAACGCTTGTTTTGTACCAAAACTGAGCGAAAGCGGCGATTCTGTGCACGAAACGCTTGTTTTTTGCTAAAACTGTGCAAAGGCGGCGGTTCTGTGCACGAAACGCACGTTTTGTGAAATTAATGAGCAAAAGCAGTGATTCTGTGCACGAAACGCACGTTTTGTGCCAAACTGAACGTAAGCGGAGATTCTGTGCACGAAGCGCACGTTTTGTGCCAAAAGGAGGAATTCGGTGTGTGAAACGCACGTTTTGTGCCAAAACGGAGCAAAAGCGGCGATTCTGAGTACGAAACGCCCGTTTTGTTCCAAAACTGAGCAAGAGCGGCGATTCTGTGCACGAAACGCTCGTTTTGTGCCAAAAGTGAGCAAAAGCGGCGATCCTGAGCACGAAACGCATGTTTTGTGAGAAGACTGAGAAAAAGCGACGATTCTGTGCACGAAACGCTTGTTTTGTACCAAAACTGAGCAAAAGCGGCGAATCTGTGCACGAAACGCTTGTTTTATTCCAAAACTGAGCAAGAGCGGCGATTCGGTGCACGAAACGCTCGTTTTGTGCCAAAAGTGAGCAAAAGCGGCGATTCTGAGCACGAAACGCACGTTTTGTGAGAAGAATGAGCGAAAGCGGCGATTCTGTGCACGAAACGCTCGGTTTCTGCCAAAACTGAGCAAAAGCGGCGATTCTGAGCACGAAACGCACGTTTTGTGAGAAGACTGAGCAAAAGCGGCGATTCTGTACACGAATCGCAGGTTTTGTGCAAAAACTGAGCAAAAGCGGCGATTCTGAGCACAAAACGCACGTTTTGTGGCAATACTGAGCGAAAGCGGCGTTTCTGTGCACGAAACGCACGTTTTGTGCCAACACTGAGCATAAGTGACGATTCTGTGCACAAAACGCACGTTTTGTGGCAATACTGAGCGAAAGCGGCGATTCTGTGCACGAAACGCTCGTTTTGTGCCAAAAGTGAGCAAAAGCGGCGATTCTGAGCACGAAACGCACGTTTTGTGCCAACACTGAGCAAAAGTGACGATTCTGTGCACGAAACGCGCGTTTTGTACCAAAACTGAGCAAAAGCGGCGATTCTGTGCACGAAACGCACGTTTTGTGCCAAAACTGAGCAAAAGCGGCGATTCTGTGCTCGAAACGCAGGTTGTGTTCCAAATCTGAGCAAAAGCGGCGATTCTGCCCACGAAACGCAGGTTTTGTGCCAGAACTGAGCAAAAGCGGCGATTCTGTGCACGAAACGCACGTTTTGTGCCAGAACTGAGCAAAAGCGGCGATTCTGTGTACGAAACGCACGTTTTGTGCCAAAACTGAGCAAAAGCGGCGATCTATGCACGAAACGCTCGTTTCGTTGCAAAACTGAGCAAAAGCGGCGATTCTGCGCACGAAACGCTCGTTTCGTTGCAAAATTGAGCAAAAGCGGCGATTCTCTGCACGAAACGCTCGTTTTGTGCCAAAACTGAGCAAAAGCGGCGATTCTGTGCACGAAACGCACGTTTTGTGCCAAAACTGAGCAAAAGCGGCGATTCTGTTCACGAAACGCACGTTTTGTGCTAAAACTGAGCAAAAGCGGCGATCTATGCGCGAAACGCTCGTTTTGTTGCAAAACTGAGCAAAAGCGGCGATTCTATGCACGAAACGCTCGTTTTGTGCCAAAACTGAGCAAAACCGGCGGTTCTGTGTACAAAACGCTCGTTTTGTTGCAAAACTGAGCAAAAGCGGCGATTCTGTGCACGAAACGCACGTTTTGTGCCAGAAGGAGCAATCTGGTGCGTGACACACACGTTTTGTACCAAAACTGAGCAAAAGCGTCGATTCTGTGCACGAAACCGCAAGTTTTGTGCGAGAACCGAGCATAAGCGGCGATTCTGTGCACGAAACGCTGGATGTGTTCCAAAACTGAGCAAAAGCGGCGATTCTGTGCAGGAAACGCACGTTTTGTGCCAAAACTGAGCAAAAGCGGCGATTCTGTGCACGAAAAGCATGCTTTGTGCCAAAACTGAGCAAAACCGGCGGTTCTGTGCACGAAACGCTCGTTTTGTTGCAAAACTGAGCAAAAGCGGCGATTCGGTGCACGAAACGCACGTTTTGTGCCAGAAGGAGCAATTTGGTGCGTGAAACACACGTTTTGTACCAAAACTGAGCAAAAGCGGCGATTCTGTGCACGAAACGCACGTTTTGTGAGAAAACTGAGCAAAAGCGACGATTCTGTGCACGAAAAGCACGTTTTGTGCCAATACTGAGCGAAAGCGGCGATTCTGTGCACGAAACGCCCGTTTTGTGCCAAAAGTGAGCAAAAGCGGCGATCCTGAGCACGAAACGCATGTTTTGTGAGAAGACTGAGAAAAACCGACGATTCTGTGCACGAAACGCTTGTTTTGTACCAAAACTGAGCAAAAGCGGCGAATCTGTTCACGAAACGCTTGTTTTATTCCAAAACTGAGCAAGAGCGGCGATTCGGTGCACGAAACGCTCGTTTTGTGCCAAAAGTGAGCAAATGCGGCGATTCTGAGCACGAAACGCACGTTTTGTGAGATGAATGAGCGAAAGCGGCGATTCTGTGCACGAAACGCTCGGTTTCTGCCAAAACTGAGCAAAAGCGGCGATTCTGAGCACGAAACGCACGTTTTGTGAGAAGACTGAGCAAAAGCGGCGATTCTGTACACGAATCGCACGTTTTGTGCAAAAACTGAGAAAAAGCGGCGATTCTGAGCACAAAACGCACGTTTTGTGGCAATACTGAGCGAAAGCGGCGTTTCTGTGCACGAAACGCACGTTTTGTGCCAACACTGAGCATAAGTGACGATTCTGTGCACGAAACGCACGCTTTGTGCCAAAACTGAACAAAAGCGCAGATTCTGTGCACGAAACGCCCGTTTTGTGCCAAAAGAAGCAATTCGGAGCGTGAAACGCACGTTTTGCGCCAAAACTGAGCAAAAGCGGCGAATCTGTGCACGAAACGCTTGTTTTATTCCAAAACTGAGCAAGAGCGGCGATTCTGTGCACGAAACGCTCGTTTTGTGCCAAAAGTGAGCAAAAGCGGCGATTCTGAGCACGAAACGCACGTTTTGTGCCAACACTGAGCAAAAGTGACGATTCTGTGCACGAAACGCGCGTTTTGTACCAAAACTGAGCAAAAGCGGCGATTCTGTGCACGAAACGCACGTTTTGTGCCAAAACTGAGCAAAAGCGGCGATTCTGTGCACGAAACGCACGTTTTGTGAGAAAACTGAGCAAAAGCGACGATTCTGAGCACGAAACGCACGTTTTGTGCCAACACTGAGCAAAAGTGACGATTCTGTGCACGAAACGCACGTTTTGTGCCAAAAGTGAGCAAAAGCGGCGATCCTGAGCACGAAACGCATGTTTTGTCAGAAGACTGAGAAAAAGTTACGATTCTGTGCACGAAACGCTTGTTTTGTACCAAAACTGAGCAAAAGCGGCGAATCTGTGCACGAAACGCTTGTTTTATTCCAAAACTGAGGAAGAGCGGTGATTCTGTGCACGAAACGCTCGTTTTGTGCCAAAAGTGAGCAAAAGCGGCGATTCTGAGCACGAAACGCACGTTTTGTGCTAACACTGAGCAAAAGTGACGATTCTGTGCACGACACGCATGTTTTGTGAGAAGACTGAGAAAAAGCGACGATTCTGTGCACGAAACGCTTGTTTTGTACCAAAACTGAGCAAAAGCGGCGAATCTGTGCACGAAACGCTTGTTTTATTCTAAAACTGAGCAAGAGCGGCGATTCGGTGCACGAAACGCTCGTTTTGTGCCAAAAGTGAGCAAAAGCGCCGATTCTGAGCACGAAACGCACGTTTTGTGAGAAGAATGAGCGAAAGCGGCGATTCTGTGCACGAAACGCTCGGTTTCTGCCAAAACTGAGCAAAAGCGGCGATTCTGAGCACGAAACGCACGTTTTGTGAGAAGACTGAGCAAAAGCGGCGATTCTGTACACGAATCGCACGTTTTGTGCAAAAACTGAGCAAAAGCGGCGATTCTGAGCACAAAACGCACGTTTTGTGGCAATACTGAGCAAACGCGGCGGTTCTGTGCACGAAACGCACGTTTTGTGCCAATAATGAGTAAAAGCGGCGATTCTGTGCACGAAACGCACGTTTTTTGCCAAAAGTTAGCAAAAGCGGCGATTCTGAGCACGAAACGCATGTTTTGTGAGAAGACTGAGAAAAAGCGACGATTCTGTGCGCGAAACGCTTGTTTTGTACCAAAACTGAGCAAAAGCGGCGAATCTGTGCACCAAACGCTTGTTTTATTCCAAAACTGAGCAAGAGCGGCGATTCTGTGCGCGAAACGCTCGTTTTGTGCCAATAATGAGCAAAAGCAGTGATTCTGTGCACGAAACGCACGTTTTGTGCCAAACTGAACGTAAGCGGAGATTCTGTGCACGAAGCGCACGTTTTGTGCCAAAAGGAGGAATTCGGTGTGTGAAACGCACGTTTTGTGCCAAAACGGAGCAAAAGCGGCGATTCTGAGTACGAAACGCCCGTTTTGTTCCAAAACTGAGCAAGAGCGGCGATTCTGTGCACGAAACGCTCGTTTTGTGCCAAAAGTGAGCAAAAGCGGCGATCGTGAGCACGAAACGCATGTTTTGTGAGAAGACTGAGAAAAAGCGACGATTCTGTGCACGAAACGCTTGTTTTGTACCAAAACTGAGCAAAAGCGGCGAATCTGTGCACGAAACGCTTGTTTTATTCCAAAACTGAGCAAGAGCGGCGATTCGGTGCACGAAACGCTCGTTTTGTGCCAAAAGTGAGCAAAAGCGGCGATTCTGAGCACGAAACGCACGTTTTGTGAGAAGAATGAGCGAAAGCGGCGATTCTGTGCACGAAACGCTCGGTTTCTGCCAAAACTGAGCAAAAGCGGCGATTCGGTGCACGAAACGCTTGTTTTGTACCAAAACTGAGCAAAAGCGGCGATTCTGTACACGAAACGCACGTTTTGTGAGAAAACTGAGCAAATGCGACGATTCTGTGCACGAAAAGCACGTTTTGTGCCAATACTGAGCGAAAGCGGCGATTCTGTGCACGAAACGCCCGTTTTGTGAGAAGACTGAGCAAAAGCGGCGATTCTGTACACGAATCGCACGTTTTGTGCAAAAACTGAGCAAAAGCGGCGATTCTGAGCACAAAACGCACGTTTTGTGGCAATACTGAGCGAAAGCGGCGTTTCTGTGCACGAAACGCACGTTTTGTGCCAACACTGACCAAAAGCGGAGATTCTGTGCACGAAGCGCTTGTTTTGTACCAAAACTGAGCAAAAGCGTCGATTCTGTGCACGAAACGCTTGTTTTTTGCTAAAACTGAGCAAAGGCGGCGGTTCTGTGCACGAAACGCACGTTTTGTGCCAATAATGAGTAAAAGCGGCGATTCTGTGCACGAAACGCACGTTTTTTGCCAAAAGTTAGCAAAAGCGGCGATTCTGAGCACGAAACGCATGTTTTGTGAGAAGACTGAGAAAAAGCGACGATTCTGTGCGCGAAACGCTTGTTTTGTACCAAAACTGAGCAAAAGCGGCGAATCTGTGCACCAAACGCTTGTTTTATTCCAAAACTGAGCAAGAGCGGCGATTCTGTGCACGAAACGCTCGTTTTGTGCCAAAAGTGAGCAAAAGCGGCGATCGTGAGCACGAAACGCATGTTTTGTGAGAAGACTGAGAAAAAGCGACGATTCTGTGCACGAAACGCTTGTTTTGTACCAAAACTGAGCAAAAGCGGCGAATCTGTGCACGAAACGCTTGTTTTATTCCAAAACTGAGCAAGAGCGGCGATTCGGTGCACGAAACGCTCGTTTTGTGCCAAAAGTGAGCAAAAGCGGCGATTCTGAGCACGAAACGCACGTTTTGTGAGAAGAATGAGCGAAAGCGGCGATTCTGTGCACGAAACGCTCGGTTTCTGCCAAAACTGAGCAAAAGCGGCGATTCGGTGCACGAAACGCTTGTTTTCTACCAAAACTGAGCAAAAGCGGCGATTCTGTACACGAAACGCACGTTTTGTGAGAAAACTGAGCAAATGCGACGATTCTGTGCACGAAAAGCACGTTTTGTGCCAATACTGAGCGAAAGCGGCGATTCTGTGCACGAAACGCCCGTTTTGTGCCAAAAGTGAGCAAAAGCGGCGATCCTGAGCACGAAACGCATGTTTTGTGAGAAGACTGAGAAAAAGCGACGATTCTGTGCACGAAACGCTTGTTTTGTACCAAAACTGAGCAAAAGCGGCGAATCTGTGCACGAAACGCTTGTTTTATTCCAAAACTGAGCAAGAGCGGCGATTCGGTGCACGAAACGCTCGTTTTGTGCCAAAAGTGAGCAAAAGCGGCGATTCTGAGCACGAAACGCACGTTTTGTGAGAAGAATGAGCGAAAGCGGCGATTCTGTGCACGAAACGCTCGGTTTCTGCCAAAACTGAGCAAAAGCGGCGATTCTGAGCACGAAACGCACGTTTTGTGAGAAGACTGAGCAAAAGCGGCGATTCTGTACACGAATCGCACGTTTTGTGCAAAAACTGAGCAAAAGCGTCGATTCTGTGCACGAAACGCTTGTTTTTTGCTAAAACTGAGCAAAGGCGGCGGTTCTGTGCACGAAACGCACGTTTTGTGCCAATAATGAGCAAAAGCGGTGATTCTGTGCACGAAACGCACGTTTTGTGCCAAAACTGAACGTAAGCGCAGATTCTGTGCACGAAACGCCCGTTTTGTGCCAAAAGAAGCAATTCGGAGCGTGAAACGCACGTTTTGCGGCAAAACTGAGCAAAAGCGGCGAATCTGTACACGAAACGCTTGTTTTATTCCAAAACTGAGCAAGAGCGGCGATTCTGTGCACGAAACGCTCGTTTTGTGCCAAAAGTGAGCAAAAGCGGCGATTCAGAGCACGAAACGCACGTTTTGTGAGAAGACTGAGCAAAAGCGGCGATTCTGTACACGAATCGCACGTTTTGTGCAAAAACTGAGCAAAAGCGGCGATTCTGAGCACAAAACGCACGTTTTGTGGCAATACTGAGCGAAAGCGGCGTTTCTGTGCACGAAACGCACGTTTTGTGCCAACACTGAGCATAAGTGACGATTCTGTGCACGAAACGCACGCTTTGTGCCAAAACTGAACAAAAGCGGAGATTCTGTGCACGAAGCGCTTCTTTTGTACCAAAACCGAGCAAAAGCGTCGATTCTGTGCACGAAACGCTTGTTTTTTGCTAAAACTGAGCAAAGGCGGCGGTTCTGTGCACGAAACGCACGTTCTGTGCCAATAATGAGCAAAAGCGGTGATTCTGTGCACGAAACGCACGTTTTGTGCCAAAACTGAACGTAAGCGCAGATTCTGTGCCCGAAACGCCCGTTTTCTGCCAAAAGAAGCAATTCGGAGCGTGAAACGCACGTTTTGCGGCAAAACTGAGCAAAAGCGGCGAATCTGTACACGAAACGCTTGTTTTATTCCAAAACTGAGCAAGAGCGGCGATTCTGTGCACGAAACGCTCGTTTTGTGCTAAAAGTGAGCAAAAGCGGCGATTCTGAGCACGAAACGCACGTTTTGTGCCAACACTGAGCAAAAGTGACGATTCTGTGCACGAAACGCGCGTTTTGTACCAAAACTGAGCAAAAGCGGCGATTCTGTGCACGAGACGCACGTTTTGTGCCAAAACTGAGCAGAAGCGGCGATTCTGAGCACGCAACGCACGTTTTGTGAGAAAACTGAGCAAAAGCGGCGATTCGGTGCACGAAACGCATGTTTTGTGAGAAGACTGAGAAAAAGCGACGATTCTGTGCACGAAACGCTTGTTTTGTACCAAAACTGAGCAAAAGCGGCGAATCTGTGCACGAAACGATTGTTTTATTCCAAAACTGAGCAAGAGCGGCGATTCGGTGCACGAAACGCTCGTTTTGTGCCAAAAGTGAGCAAAAGTGGCGATTCTGAGCACGAAACGCACGTTTTGTGCCAACACTGAGCAAAAGTGACGATTCTGTGCACGAAACGCACGTTTTGCGCCAAAACTGAACAAAAGCGGAGATTCTGTGCACGAAACGCTTGTTTTGTACCAAAACTGAGCGAAAGCGGCGATTCTGTGCACGAAACGCTTGTTTTTTGCTAAAACTGTGCAAAGGCGGCGGTTCTGTGCACGAAACGCACGTTTTGTGAAATTAATGAGCAAAAGCAGTGATTCTGTGCACGAAACGCACGTTTTGTGCCAAACTGAACGTAAGCGGAGATTCTGTGCACGAAGCGCACGTTTTGTGCCAAAAGGAGGAATTCGGTGTGTGAAACGCACGTTTTGTGCCAAAACGGAGCAAAAGCGGCGATTCTGAGTACGAAACGCCCGTTTTGTTCCAAAACTGAGCAAGAGCGGCGATTCTGTGCACGAAACGCTCGTTTTGTGCCAAAAGTGAGCAAAAGCGGCGATCCTGAGCACGAAACGCATGTTTTGTGAGAAGACTGAGAAAAAGCGACGATTCTGTGCACGAAACGCTTGTTTTGTACCAAAACTGAGCAAAAGCGGCGAATCTGTGCACGAAACGCTTGTTTTATTCCAAAACTGAGCAAGAGCGGCGATTCGGTGCACGAAACGCTCGTTTTGTGCCAAAAGTGAGCAAAAGCGGCGATTCTGAGCACGAAACGCACGTTTTGTGAGAAGAATGAGCGAAAGCGGCGATTCTGTGCACGAAACGCTCGGTTTCTGCCAAAACTGAGCAAAAGCGGCGATTCTGAGCACGAAACGCACGTTTTGTGAGAAGACTGAGCAAAAGCGGCGATTCTGTACACGAATCGCAGGTTTTGTGCAAAAACTGAGCAAAAGCGGCGATTCTGAGCACAAAACGCACGTTTTGTGGCAATACTGAGCGAAAGCGGCGTTTCTGTGCACGAAACGCACGTTTTGTGCCAACACTGAGCATAAGTGACGATTCTGTGCACGAAACGCACGCTTTGTGCCAAAACTGAACAAAAGCGGAGATTCTGTGCACGAAGCGCTTCTTTTGTACCAAAACTGAGCAAAAGCGTCGATTCTGTGCACGAAACGCTTGTTTTTTGCTAAAACTGAGCAAAGGCGGCGGTTCTGTGCACGAAACGCACGTTTTGTGCCAATAATGAGCAAAAGCGGTGATTCTGTGCACGAAACGCACGTTTTGTGCCAAAACTGAACGTAAGCGCAGATTCTGTGCACGAAACGCCCGTTTTGTGCCAAAAGAAGCAATTCGGAGCGTGAAACGCACGTTTTGCGGCAAAACTGAGCAAAAGCGGCGAATCTGTACACGAAACGCTTGTTTTATTCCAAAACTGAGCAAGAGCGGCGATTCTGTGCACGAAACGCTCGTTTTGTGCCAAAAGTGAGCAAAAGCGGCGATTCTGAGCACGAAACCCACGTTTTGTGCCAACACTGAGCAAAAGTGACGATTCTGTGCACGAAACGCGCGTTTTGTACCAAAACTGAGCAAAAGCGGCGATTCTGTGCACGAAACGCACGTTTTGTGCCAAAACTGTGCAAAAGCGGCGATTCTGAGCACGCAACGCACGTTTTGTGAGAAAACTGAGCAAAAGCGGCGATTCGGTGCACGAAACGCTTGTTTTGTACCAAAACTGAGCAAAAGCGGCGATTCTGTGCACGAAACGCACGTTTTGTGAGAAAACTGAGTAAATGCGACGATTCTGTGCACGAAAAGCACGTTTTGTGCCAATACTGAGCGAAAGCGGCGATTCTGTGCACGAAACGCCCGTTTTGTGCCAAAAGTGAGCAAAAGCGGCGATCCTGAGCACGAAACGCATGTTTTGTGAGAAGACTGAGAAAAAGCGACGATTCTGTGCACGAAACGCTTGTTTTGTACCAAAACTGAGCAAAAGCGGCGAATCTGTGCACGAAACGATTGTTTTATTCCAAAACTGAGCAAGAGCGGCGATTCGGTGCACGAAACGCTCGTTTTGTGCCAAAAGTGAGCAAAAGCGGCGATTCTGAGCACGAAACGCACGTTTTGTGCCAACACTGAGCAAAAGTGACGATTCTGTGCACGAAACGCACGTTTTGTGCCAAAACTGAACAAAAGCGGAGATTCTGTGCACGAAACGCTTCTTTTGTACCAAAACTGAGCAAAAGCGTCGATTCTGTGCACGAAACGCTTGTTTTTTGCTAAAACTGAGCAAAGGCGGCGGTTCTGTGCACGAAACGCACGTTTTGTGCCAATAATGAGCAAAAGCGGTGATTCTGTGCACGAAACGCACGTTTTGTGCCAAAACTGAACGTAAGCGCAGATTCTGTGCACGAAACGCCCGTTTTGTGCCAAAAGAAGCAATTCGGAGCGTGAAACGCACGTTTTGCGGCAAAACTGAGCAAAAGCGGCGAATCTGTACACGAAACGCTTGTTTTATTCCAAAACTGAGCAAGAGCGGCGATTCTGTGCACGAAACGCTCGTTTTGTGCCAAAAGTGAGCAAAAGCGGCGATTCTGAGCACGAAACCCACGTTTTGTGCCAACACTGAGCAAAAGTGACGATTCTGTGCACGAAACGCGCGTTTTGTACCAAAACTGAGCAAAAGCGGCGATTCTGTGCACGAAACGCACGTTTTGTGCCAAAACTGTGCAAAAGCGGCGATTCTGAGCACGCAACGCACGTTTTGTGAGAAAACTGAGCAAAAGCGGCGATTCGGTGCACGAAACGCTTGTTTTGTACCAAAACTGAGCAAAAGCGGCGATTCTGTGCACGAAACGCACGTTTTGTGAGAAAACTGAGTAAATGCGACGATTCTGTGCACGAAAAGCACGTTTTGTGCCAATACTGAGCGAAAGCGGCGATTCTGTGCACGAAACGCCCGTTTTGTGCCAAAAGTGAGCAAAAGCGGCGATCCTGAGCACGAAACGCATGTTTTGTGAGAAGACTGAGAAAAAGCGACGATTCTGTGCACGAAACGCTTGTTTTGTACCAAAACTGAGCAAAAGCGGCGAATCTGTGCACGAAACGATTGTTTTATTCCAAAACTGAGCAAGAGCGGCGATTCGGTGCACGAAACGCTCGTTTTGTGCCAAAAGTGAGCAAAAGCGGCGATTCTGAGCACGAAACGCACGTTTTGTGCCAACACTGAGCAAAAGTGACGATTCTGTGCACGAAACGCACGTTTTGTGCCAAAACTGAACAAAAGCGGAGATTCTGTGCACGAAACGCTTGTTTTGTACCAAAACTGAGCGAAAGCGGCGATTCTGTGCACGAAACGCTTGTTTTTTGCTAAAACTGTGCAAAGGCGGCGGTTCTGTGCACGAAACGCACGTTTTGTGCCAATAATGAGCAAAAGCAGTGATTCTGTGCACGAAACGCACGTTTTGTGCCAAACTGAACGTAAGCGGAGATTCTGTGCACGAAGCGCACGTTTTGTGCCAAAAGGAGGAATTCGGTGTGTGAAACGCACGTTTTGTGCCAAAACGGAGCAGAAGCGGCGATTCTGAGTACGAAACGCCCGTTTTGTTCCAAAACTGAGCAAGAGCGGCGATTCTGTGCACGAAACGCTCGTTTTGTGCCAAAAGTGAGCAAAAGCGGCGATCCTGAGCACGAAACGCATGTTTTGTGAGAAGACTGAGAAAAAGCGACGATTCTGTGCACGAAACGCTTGTTTTGTACCAAAACTGAGCAAAAGCGGCGAATCTGTGCACGAAACGCTTGTTTTATTCCAAAACTGACGAAGAGCGGTGATTCTGTGCACGAAACGCTCGTTTTGTGCCAAAAGTGAGCAAAAGCGGCGATTCTGAGCACGAAACGCACGTTTTGTGCCAACACTGAGCAAAAGTGACGATTCTGTGCACGAAACGCGCGTTTTGTACCAAAACTGAGCAAAAGCGGCGATTCTGTGCACGAAACGCACGTTTTGTGCCAAAACTGAGCAAAAGCGGCGATTCTGAGCACGCAACGCACGTTTTGTGAGAAAACTGAGCAAAAGCGGCGATTCGGTGCACGAAACGCTTGTTTTGTACCAAAACTGAGCAAAAGCGGCGATTCTGTGCACGAAACGCACGTTTTGTGAGAAAAATGAGCAAAAGCGACGATTCTGTGCACGAAACGCTCGGTTTCTGCCAGAACTGAGCAAAAGCGGCGATTCTGAGCACGAAACGCACGTTGTGTGAGAAGACTGAGCAAAAGCGGCGATTCTGTACACGAATCGCACGTTTTGTGCAAAAACTGAGCAAAAGCGGCGATTCTGAGCACAAAACGCACGTTTTGTGGCAATACTGAGCGAAAGCGGCGATTCTGTGCACGAAACGCTCGTTTTGTGCCAAAAGTGAGCAAAAGCGGCGATTCTGAGCACGAAACGCACGTTTTGTGCCAACACCGAGCAAAAGTGACGATTCTGTGCACGAAACGCGCGTTTTGTACCAAAACTGAGCAAAAGCGGCGATTCTGTGCACGAAACGCACGTTTTGTGCCAAAACTGAGCAAAAGCGGCGATTCTGAGCTCGAAACGCAGGTTGTGTTCCAAAACTGAGCAAAAGCGGCGATTCTGCCCACGAAACGCAGGTTTTGTGCCAGAACTGAGCAAAAGCGGCGATTCTGTGCACGAAACGCACGTTTTGTGCCAGAACTGAGCAAAAGCGGCGATTCTGTGTACGAAACGCACGTTTTGTGCCAAAACTGAGCAAAAGCGGCGATCTATGCACGAAACGCTCGTTTCGTTGCAAAACTGAGCAAAAGCGGCGATTCTGCGCACGAAACGCTCGTTTCGTTGCAAAATTGAGCAAAAGCGGCGATTCTCTGCACGAAACGCTCGTTTTGTTGCAAAACTGAGCAAAAGCGGCGATTCTATGCACGAAACGCTCGTTTTGTGCCAAAACTGAGCAAAACCGGCGGTTCTGTGTACAAAACGCTCGTTTTGTTGCAAAACTGAGCAAAAGCGGCGATTCTGTGCACGAAACGCACGTTTTGTGCCAGAAGGAGCAATCTGGTGCGTGACACACACGTTTTGTACCAAAACTGAGCAAAAGCGTCGATTCTGTGCACGAAACCGCAAGTTTTGTGCGAGAACCGAGCATAAGCGGCGATTCTGTGCACGAAACGCTGGATGTGTTCCAAAACTGAGCAAAAGCGGCGATTCTGTGCAGGAAACGCACGTTTTGTGCCAAAACTGAGCAAAAGCGGCGATTCTGTGCACGAAAAGCATGCTTTGTGCCAAAACTGAGCAAAACCGGCGGTTCTGTGCACGAAACGCTCGTTTTGTTGCAAAACTGAGCAAAAGCGGCGATTCTGTGCACGAAACGCACGTTTTGTGCCAGAAGGAGCAATTTGGTGCGTGAAACACACGTTTTGTACCAAAACTGAGCACAAGCGGCGATTCTGTGCACGAAACCGCAGGTTTTGTGCCAGAAGGAGCCATTGGGTGCGTGGAACGCACGTTTTGTACCAAAACTGAGCAAAAGCGGCGATTCTGTGTACGAAACGCACGTTTTGTGCCAAAACTGAGCAAAAGCGGCGATCTATGCACGAAACGCTCGTTTCGGTGCAAAACTGAGCAAAAGCGGCGATTCTGCGAACGCAACGCACGTTCTGTGCCAAAACTGAACAAAAGCGGCAATTCTCTGCACGAAACGCACGTTTTGTGCCAGAAGGAGCAATTTGGTGCGTGAAACACACGTTTTGTACCAAAACTGAGCAAAAGCGGCGATTCTGTGCACGAAACCGCAGGTTTTGTGCCAGAAGGAGCGATTGGGTGCGTGGAACGCACGTTTTGTACCAAAACTGAGCAAAAGCGGCGATTCTGTGTACGAAACGCACGTTTTGTGCCAAAACTGCGCAAAAGCGGCGATCTATGCACGAAACGCTCGTTTCGGTGCAAAACTGAGCAAAAGCGGCGATTCTGCGAACGAAACGCACGTTTTGTGCCAAAACTGAGCAAAAGCGGCAATTCTCTGCACGAAACGCTCGTTTTTTGCCAAACCGAGCAAAAGCGGCGGTTCTGTGCATGAAACGCACGTTTTGTGCCAAAACTGAACATAAGCGGTGATTCTGTGCACGAAACGCAGTTTTTGATCCAAAACTGAGCAAAAGCGGCGATTCTGTGCACGAAACCGCACGTTTTGTGCGAGAACTGAGCATGAGCGGCGATTCTGTGCACGTAACCGCACGTTTTGTGCGAAAACTGAGCACGAGCGGCGATTCTGTGCTCGAAACGCAGGTTGTGTTCCAAAACTGAGCAAAAGCGGCGATTCTGTGCATGAAACCCAGGTTTTGTTCCAAAACTGAGCAAAAGCGGCGATTCTGTGCACAAAACGCTCGTTTTGTTGCAAAACTGAGCAAAAGCGGCGATTCTGTGCACGAAACCGCAAGTTTTGTGCGAGAACCGAGCATAAGCGGCGATTCTGTGCACGAAACGCTGGTTGTGTTCCAAAACTGAGCAAAAGCGGCGATGCTGTGAAAGAAACGCACGTATTGTGCCAAAACTGAGCAAAAGCGGCGATTCTGTGCGAGAAACCACAAGTTTTGTGCGAGAACCGAGCATAAGCGGCGGTTCTGTGCACGAAACGCTGGTTGTGTTCCAAAACTGAGCAAAAGCGGCGATTCTGTGCTCGAAACGCAGGTTGTGTTCCAAAACTGAGCAAAAGCGGCGATTCTGCCCACGAAACGCAGGTTTTGTGCCAGAACTGAGCAAAAGCGGCGATTCTGTGCACGAAACGCACGTTTTGTGCCAAAACTGAGCAAAAGCGGCGATTCTGTGTACGAAACGCACGTTTTGTGCCAAAACTGAGCAAAAGCGGCGATCTATGCACGAAACGCTCGTTTCGTTGCAAAACTGAGCAAAAGCGGCGATTCTGCGCACGAAACGCTCGTTTCGTTGCAAAATTGAGCAAAAGCGGCGATTCTCTGCACGAAACGCTCGTTTTGTTGCAAAACTGAGCAAAAGCGGCGATTCTATGCACGAAACGCTCGTTTTGTGCCAAAACTGAGCAAAACCGGCGGTTCTGTGTACAAAACGCTCGTTTTGTTGCAAAACTGAGCAAAAGCGGCGATTCTGTGCACGAAACGCACGTTTTGTGCCAGAAGGAGCAATCTGGTGCGTGACACACACGTTTTGTACCAAAACTGAGCAAAAGCGTCGATTCTGTGCACGAAACCGCAAGTTTTGTGCGAGAACCGAGCATAAGCGGCGATTCTGTGCACGAAACGCTGGATGTGTTCCAAAACTGAGCAAAAGCGGCGATTCTGTGCAGGAAACGCACGTTTTGTGCCAAAACTGAGCAAAAGCGGCGATTCTGTGCACGAAAAGCATGCTTTGTGCCAAAACTGAGCAAAACCGGCGGTTCTGTGCACGAAACGCTCGTTTTGTTGCAAAACTGAGCAAAAGCGGCGATTCTGTGCACGAAACGCACGTTTTGTGCCAGAAGGAGCAATTTGGTGCGTGAAACACACGTTTTGTACCAAAACTGAGCACAAGCGGCGATTCTGTGCACGAAACCGCAGGTTTTGTGCCAGAAGGAGCCATTGGGTGCGTGGAACGCACGTTTTGTACCAAAACTGAGCAAAAGCGGCGATTCTGTGTACGAAACGCACGTTTTGTGCCAAAACTGAGCAAAAGCGGCGATCTATGCACGAAACGCTCGTTTCGGTGCAAAACTGAGCAAAAGCGGCGATTCTGCGAACGCAACGCACGTTTTGTGCCAAAACTGAACAAAAGCGGCAATTCTCTGCACGAAACGCACGTTTTGTGCCAGAAGGAGCAATTTGGTGCGTGAAACACACGTTTTGTACCAAAACTGAGCAAAAGCGGCGATTCTGTGCACGAAACCGCAGGTTTTGTGCCAGAAGGAGCGATTGGGTGCGTGGAACGCACGTTTTGTACCAAAACTGAGCAAAAGCGGCGATTCTGTGTACGAAACGCACGTTTTGTGCCAAAACTGCGCAAAAGCGGCGATTCTGCGAACGAAACGCACGTTTTGTGCCAAAACTGAGCAAAAGCGGCAATTCTCTGCACGAAACGCTCGTTTTTTGCCAAAAGCGAGCAAAAGCGGCGGTTCTGTGCATGAAACGCACGTTTTGTGCCAAAACTGAACATAAGCGGTGATTCTGTGCACGAAACGCAGTCTTTGATCCAAAACTGAGCAAAAGCGGCGATTCTGTGCACGAAACCGCACGTTTTGTGCGAGAACTGAGCATGAGCGGCGATTCTGTGCACGTAACCGCACGTTTTGTGCGAAAACTGAGCACGAGCGGCGATTCTGTGCTCGAAACGCAGGTTGTGTTCCAAAACTGAGCAAAAGCGGCGATTCTGTGCATGAAACCCAGGTTTTGTTCCAAAACTGAGCAAAAGCGGCGATTCTGTGCACAAAACGCTCGTTTTGTTGCAAAACTGAGCAAAAGCGGCGATTCTGTGCACGAAACCGCAAGTTTTGTGCGAGAACCGAGCATAAGCGGCGATTCTGTGCACGAAACGCTGGTTGTGTTCCAAAACTGAGCAAAAGCGGCGATGCTGTGAAAGAAACGCACGTATTGTGCCAAAACTGAGCAAAAGCGGCGATTCTGTGCGAGAAACCACAAGTTTTGTGCGAGAACCGAGCATAAGCGGCGGTTCTGTGCACGAAACGCTGGTTGTGTTCCAAAACTGAGCAAAAGCGGCGATTCTGTGCTCGAAACGCAGGTTGTGTTCCAAAACTGAGCAAAAGCGGCGATTCTGCCCACGAAACGCAGGTTTTGTGCCAGAACTGAGCAAAAGCGGCGATTCTGTGCACGAAACGCACGTTTTGTGCCAAAACTGAGCAAAAGCGGCGATCTATGCACGAAACGCTCGTTTCGGTGCAAAACTGTGCAAAAGCGGCGATTCTGCGAACGCAACGCACGTTTTGTGCCAAAACTGAACAAAAGCGGCAATTCTCTGCACGAAACGCACGTTTTGTGCCAGAAGGAGCAATTTGGTGCGTGAAACACACGTTTTGTACCAAAACTGAGCAAAAGCGGCGATTCTGTGCACGAAACCGCAGGTTTTGTGCCAGAAGGAGCGATTGGGTGCGTGGAACGCACGTTTTGTACCAAAACTGAGCAAAAGCGGCGATTCTGTGTACGAAACGCACGTTTTGTGCCAAAACTGCGCAAAAGCGGCGCTCTATGCACGAAACGCTCGTTTCGGTGCAAAACTGAGCAAAAGCGGCGATTCTGCGAACGAAACGCACGTTTTGTGCCAAAACTGAGCAAAAGCGGCAATTCTCTGCACGAAACGCTCGTTTTTTGCCAAAACCGAGCAAAAGCAGCGGTTCTGTGCATGAAACGCACGTTTTGTGCCAAAACTGAACATAAGCGGTGATTCTGTGCACGAAACGCAGTTTTTGATCCAAAACTGAGCAAAAGCGGCGATTCTGTGCACGAAACCGCACGTTTTGTGCGAGAACTGAGCATGAGCGGCGATTCTGTGCACGTAACCGCACGTTTTGTGCGAAAACTGAGCACGAGCGGCGATTCTGTGCTCGAAACGCAGGTTGTGTTCCAAAACTGAGCAAAAGCGGCGATTCTGTGCATGAAACCCAGGTTTTGTTCCAAAACTGAGCAAAAGCGGCGATTCTGTGCACAAAACGCTCGTTTTGTTGCAAAACTGAGCAAAAGCGGCGATTCTGTGCACGAAACCGCAAGTTTTGTGCGAGAATCGAGCATAAGCGGCGATTCTGTGCACGAAACGCTGGTTGTGTTCCAAAACTGAGCAAAAGCGGCGATGCTGTGAAAGAAACGCACGTATTGTGCCAAAACTGAGCAAAAGCGGCGATTCTGTGCGAGAAACCACAAGTTTTGTGCGAGAACCGAGCATAAGCGGCGGTTCTGTGCACGAAACGCTGGTTGTGTTCCAAAACTGAGCAAAAGCGGCGATTCTGTGAAAGAAACGCACGTATTGTGCCAAAACTGAGCAAAAGCGGCGATTCTGTGCGAGAAACCACAAGTTTTGTGCGAGAACCGAGCATAAGCGGCGGTTCTGTGCACGAAACGCTGGTTGTGTTGCAAAACTGAGCAAAAGCGGCGATTCTGTGCTCGAAACGCAGGTTGTGTTCCAAAACTGAGCAAAAGCGGCGATTCTGCCCACGAAACGCAGGTTTTATGCCAGAACTGAGCAAAAGCGGCGATTCTGTGCACGAAACGCTCGTTTTATGCCTTAACTGAGCAAAAGCGGCGATCCTGTGAACGAAACCCACGTTTTGTGCCAAAACTGAGCAAAAGCGGCGGTTCTGTGCACGAAACCGCAAGTTTTGTGCGAGAACCGAGCATAAGCGGCGATTCTGTGCACGAAACGCTGGTTGTGTTCCAAAACTGAGCAAAAGCGGCGATTCTGTGCACGAAACCGCACGTTTTGTGCGAGAACTGAGCATGAGCGGCGATTCTGTGCTCGAAACGCAGGTTGTGTTCCAAAACTGAGCAAAAGCGACGATGCTGTGCACGAAACGCACGTGTTGCGCTTAAACTGAACAAAAGCTGCGATTCTGTGCACGAAACGCACGTTTTGTGCCAAAACTGAGTAAAAGCGGCGATTCTGTGCACGAAACGCACGTTTTGTGCCAAAACTAAGGAAAAGCTGCGATTCTATGCACGAAACGCTCGTTTTGTGCCAAAACTGAGCAAAAGCGGCGATTCTGAGCACGAAACGCACGTTTTGTGCCAAAATTGAGCAAAAGCGGCGATTCTGTGTACGAAACGCACGTTTTGTGCCAGAAGGAGCAATTCGGTGCGTGAAACACACGTTTTGTACCGAAACTGAGCAAAAGCGGCGATTCTGTGCACGAAACCGCAAGTTTTGTGCGAGAACCGAGCATAAGCGGCGATTCTGTGCACGAAACGCTGGTTGTGTTCCAAAACTGAGCAAAAGCGGCGATTCTGTGCATGAAACCCAGGTTTTGTTCCAAAACTGAGCAAAAGCGGCGATTCTGTGCACGAAACCGCACGTTTTGTGCGAGAACTGAGCATGAGCGGCGATTCTGTGCTCGAAACGCAGGTTGTGTTCCAAAACTGAGCAAAAGCGACGATGCTGTGCACGAAACGCACGTTTTGTGCCAAAATTGAGCAAAAGCGGCGATTCTGTGTACGAAACGCACGTTTTGTGCCAGAAGGAGCAATTCGGTGCGTGAAACCTCACGTTTTGTGCCAGAACTGAGCATGAGCGGCGATTCTGTGCACGTAACCGCACGTTTTGTGCGAGAACTGACCACGAGCGGCGGTTCTGTGCTCGAAACGCAGGTTGTGTTCCAAAACTGAACAAAAGCGACGATTCTGTGCATGAAACGCACGTGTTGCGCTAAAACTGAACAAAAGCGGCGATTCTGTGCACGAAACGCACGTTTTGTGCAAAACTGAGCAAGAGCGGCGATTCTTTGCACGAAACGCACGTTTTGTGCCAAAACCGAGGAAAAGCTGTGATTCTATGCACGAAACGCACGATTTGTGCCAGAAGGAGCAAGTGGCTGCGTGAAACACACGTTTTGTACCAAAACTGAGCAAAAGCGGCGATTCTGTGCACGAAACCGCAAGTTTTGTGCGAGAACCGAGCATAAGCGGCGATTCTGTGCACAAAACGCAGGTTTTGTGCTGAAACTGAGCAAAAGCGGCGATTCTGCGCACGAAACACGGGATTTGTGTCAAAACTGAACAATAGCGGCGATTCTGTGCACGAATCGCAAGTTTAGAGACAAAACTGAACAAAAGCGGCGATTCCGTGCACGAAACGCTCGTTTTATGCCTAAACTGAGCAAAAGCGGCGATTCTGTGCACGAAACGCACGTTTTGTTGCAAAACTGAGCAAAAACGGCGATTCTGTGCACGAAACGCACGTTTTGTGCCAAAACTGAGCAAAAGCGGCGATTCTGTGCACGAAACGCACGTTTAGAGACAAAACTGAGCAAAAGCGGCGATTCCGTGCACGAAACGCTCGTTTTATGCCTAAACTGAGCATAAGTGACGATTCTGTGCACGAAACGCACGCTTTGTGCCAAAACTGAACAAAAGCGGAGATTCTGTGCACGAAGCGCTTGTTTTGTACCAAAACTGAGCAAAAGCGTCGATTCTGTGCACGAAACGCTTGTTTTTTGCTAAAACTGAGCAAAGGCGGCGGTTCTGTGCACGAAACGCACGTTTTGTGCCAATAATGAGCAAAAGCGGTGATTCTGTGCACGAAACGCACGTTTTGTGCCAAAACTGAAGGTAAGCGGAGATTCTGTGCACGAAACGCCCGTTTTGTGCCAAAAGAAGCAATTCGGAGCGTGAAACGCACGTTTTGCGCCAAAACTGAACAAAAGCGGGGATTCTGAGTACGAAACGCCCGTTTTGTTCCAAAACTGTGCAAGAGCGGCGATTCTGTGCACGAAACGCTCGTTTTTTGCCAAAAGTTAGCAAAAGCGGCGATCCTGAGCACGAAACGCATGTTTTGTGGGAAGACTGAGAAAAAGCGACGATTCTGTGCGCGAAACGCTTGTTTTGTACCAAAACTGAGCAAAAGTGGCGAATCTGTGCACGAAACGCTTGTTTTATTCCAAAACTGAGCAAGAGCGGCGATTCTGTCCGCGAAACGCTCGTTTTGTGCCAAAAGTGAGCAAAAGCGGCGATTCTGAGCACGAAACGCACGTTTTGTGCAAAAACTGAGCGAAAGCGGCGATTCTGTGCACGAAACGCACGTTTTGTGCCAAAACTGAGCAAGAGCGGCGATTCTGAGCACGAAACGCTCGTTTTGTGCCAAAACTGAGCAAAAGCGGCGATTCTGAGCACGCAACGCACGTTTTGTGAGAAAACTGAGCAAAAGCGGCGATTCGGTGCACGAAACGCTCGTTTCGTGCCAAAAGTGAGCAAAAGCGGCGATTCTGAGCACAAAACGCACGTTTTGTGGCAATACTGAGCGAAAGCGGCGTTTCTGTGCACGAAACGCACGTTTTGTGCCAACACTGAGCAAAAGTGACGATTCTGTGCACGAAACGCACGTTTTGTGCCAAAACTGAACAAAAGCGGAGATTCTGTGCACGAAACGCTTGTTTTGTACCAAAACTGAGCGAAAGCGGCGATTCTGTGCACGAAACGCTTGTTTTTTGCTAAAACTGTGCAAAGGCGTCGGTTCTGTGCACGAAACGCACGTTTTGTGCCAATAATGAGCAAAAGCAGTGATTCTGTGCACGAAACGCACGTTTTGTGCCAAAACTGAACGTAAGCGGAGATTCTGTGCACGAAGCGCACGTTTTGTGCCAAAAGGAGGAATTCGGTGTGTGAAACGCACGTTTTGTGCCAAAACGGAGCAAAAGCGGCGATTCTGAGTACGAAACGCCCGTTTTGTTCCAAAACTGAGCAAGAGCGGCGATTCTGTGCACGAAACGCTCGTTTTGTGCCAAAAGTGAGCAAAAGCGGCGATCCTGAGCACGAAACGCATGTTTTGTGAGAAGACTGAGAAAAAGCGACGATTCTGTGCACGAAACGCTTGTTTTGTACCAAAACTGAGCAAAAGCGGCGAATCTGTGCACGAAACGCTTGTTTTATTCCAAAACTGAGCAAGAGCGGCGATTCTGTGCACGAAACGCTCGTTTTGTGCCAAAAGTGAGCAAAAGCGGCGATTCTGAGCACGAAACGCACGTTTTGTGAGAAAACTGAGCAAAAGCGGCGATTCGGTGCACGAAACGCTTGTTTTGTACCAAAACTGCGCAAAAGCGGCGATTCTGTGCACGAAACGCACGTTTTGTGAGAAAACTGAGCAAAAGCGACGATTCTGTGCACGAAAAGCACGTTTTGTGCCAATACTGAGCGAAAGCGGCGATTCTGTGCACGAAACGCCCGTTTTGTGCCAAAAGTGAGCAAAAGCGGCGATCCTGAGCACGAATCGCATGTTTTGTGAGAAGACTGAGAAAAAGCGACAATTCTGTGCACGAAACGCTTGTTTTGTACAAAAACTGAGCAAAAGCGGCGAATCTGTGCACGAAACGCTTGTTTTATTCCAAAACTGAGCAAGAGCGGCGATTCGGTGCACGAAACGCTCGTTTTGTGCCAAAAGTGAGCAAAAGCGGCGATTCTGAGCACGAAACGCACGTTTTGTGCCAACACTGAGCAAAAGTGACGATTCTGTGCACGAAACGCACGTTTTGTGCCAAAACTGAACAAAAGCGGAGATTCTGTGCACGAAACGCTTGTTTTGTACCAAAACTGAGCAAAAGCGGCGATTCTGTGCACGAAACGCTTGTTTTTTTGCTAAAACTGTGCAAAGGCGGCGGTTCTGTGCACGAAACGCACGTTTTGTGCCAATAATGAGCAAAAGCGGTGATTCTGTGCACGAAACGAACGTTTTGTGCCAAAACTGAACGTAAGCGGAGATTCTGTGCAGGAAGCGCTCGGTTTCTGCCAAAACTGAGCAAAAGCGGCGATTCTGAGCACGAAACGCACGTTTTGTGCAAAAACTGAGCGAAAGCGGCGATTCTGTGCACGAAACGCTCGATTTCTGCCAAAAGTGAGCAAAAGCGGCGATCCTGAGCACGAATCGCATGTTTTGTGAGAAGACTGAGAAAAAGCGACGATTCTGTGCACGAAACGCTTGTTTTGTACAAAAACTGAGCAAAAGCGGCGAATCTGTGCACGAAACGCTTGTTTTATTCCAAAACTGAGCAAGAGCGGCGATTCTGTCCGCGAAACGCTCGTTTTGTGCCAAAAGTGAGCAAAAGCGGCGATTCTGAGCACGAAATGCACGTTTTGTGCAAAAACTGAGCGAAAGCGGCGATTCTGTGCACGAAACGCACGTTTTGTGCCAAAACTGAGCAAGAGCGGCGATTCTGAGCACGAAACGCTCGTTTTGTGCCAAAACTGAGCAAAAGCGGCGATTCTGAGCACGCAACGCACGTTTTGTGAGAAAACTGAGCAAAAGCGGCGATTCGGTGCACGAAACGCTCGTTTCGTGCCAAAAGTGAGCAAAAGCGGCGATTCTGAGCACAAAACGCACGTTTTGTGGCAATACTGAGCGAAAGCGGCGTTTCTGTGCACGAAACGCACGTTTTGTGCCAACACTGAGCAAAAGTGACGATTCTGTGCACGAAACGCACGTTTTGTGCCAAAACTGAACAAAAGCGGAGATTCTGTGCACGAAACGCTTGTTTTGTACCAAAACTGAGCGAAAGCGGCGATTCTGTGCACGAAACGCTTGTTTTTTGCTAAAACTGTGCAAAGGCGTCGGTTCTGTGCACGAAACGCACGTTTTGTGCCAATAATGAGCAAAAGCAGTGATTCTGTGCACGAAACGCACGTTTTGTGCCAAAACTGAACGTAAGCGGAGATTCTGTGCACGAAGCGCACGTTTTGTGCCAAAAGGAGGAATTCGGTGTGTGAAACGCACGTTTTGTGCCAAAACGGAGCAAAAGCGGCGATTCTGAGTACGAAACGCCCGTTTTGTTCCAAAACTGAGCAAGAGCGGCGATTCTGTGCACGAAACGCTCGTTTTGTGCCAAAAGTGAGCAAAAGCGGCGATCCTGAGCACGAAACGCATGTTTTGTGAGAAGACTGAGAAAAAGCGACGATTCTGTGCACGAAACGCTTGTTTTGTACCAAAACTGAGCAAAAGCGGCGAATCTGTGCACGAAACGCTTGTTTTATTCCAAAACTGAGCAAGAGCGGCGATTCTGTGCACGAAACGCTCGTTTTGTGCCAAAAGTGAGCAAAAGCGGCGATTCTGAGCACGAAACGCACGTTTTGTGAGAAAACTGAGCAAAAGCGGCGATTCGGTGCACGAAACGCTTGTTTTGTACCAAAACTGCGCAAAAGCGGCGATTCTGTGCACGAAACGCACGTTTTGTGAGAAAACTGAGCAAAAGCGACGATTCTGTGCACGAAAAGCACGTTTTGTGCCAATACTGAGCGAAAGCGGCGATTCTGTGCACGAAACGCCCGTTTTGTGCCAAAAGTGAGCAAAAGCGGCGATCCTGAGCACGAATCGCATGTTTTGTGAGAAGACTGAGAAAAAGCGACAATTCTGTGCACGAAACGCTTGTTTTGTACAAAAACTGAGCAAAAGCGGCGAATCTGTGCACGAAACGCTTGTTTTATTCCAAAACTGAGCAAGAGCGGCGATTCGGTGCACGAAACGCTCGTTTTGTGCCAAAAGTGAGCAAAAGCGGCGATTCTGAGCACGAAACGCACGTTTTGTGCCAACACTGAGCAAAAGTGACGATTCTGTGCACGAAACGCACGTTTTGTGCCAAAACTGAACAAAAGCGGAGATTCTGTGCACGAAACGCTTGTTTTGTACCAAAACTGAGCAAAAGCGGCGATTCTGTGCACGAAACGCTTGTTTTTTTGCTAAAACTGTGCAAAGGCGGCGGTTCTGTGCACGAAACGCACGTTTTGTGCCAATAATGAGCAAAAGCGGTGATTCTGTGCACGAAACGAACGTTTTGTGCCAAAACTGAACGTAAGCGGAGATTCTGTGCAGGAAGCGCTCGGTTTCTGCCAAAACTGAGCAAAAGCGGCGATTCTGAGCACGAAACGCACGTTTTGTGCAAAAACTGAGCGAAAGCGGCGATTCTGTGCACGAAACGCTCGATTTCTGCCAAAAGTGAGCAAAAGCGGCGATCCTGAGCACGAATCGCATGTTTTGTGAGAAGACTGAGAAAAAGCGACGATTCTGTGCACGAAACGCTTGTTTTGTACAAAAACTGAGCAAAAGCGGCGAATCTGTGCACGAAACGCTTGTTTTATTCCAAAACTGAGCAAGAGCGGCGATTCGGTGCACGAAACCCTCGTTTTGTGCCAAAAGTGAGCAAAAGCGGCGATTCTGAGCACGAAACGCACGTTTTGTGCCAACACTGAGCAAAAGTGACGATTCTGTGCACGAAACGCACGTTTTGTGCCAAAACTGAACAAAAGCGGAGATTCTGTGCACGAAACGCTTGTTTTGTACCAAAACTGAGCAAAAGCGGCGACTCTGTGCACGAAACGCTTGTTTTTTTGCTAAAACTGTGCAAAGGCGGCGGTTCTGTGCACGAAACGCACGTTTTGTGCCAATAATGAGCAAAAGCGGTGATTCTGTGCACGAAACGCACGTTTTGTGCCAAAACTGCACGTAAGCGGAGATTCTGTGCAGGAAGCGCTCGGTTTCTGCCAAAACTGAGCAAAAGCGGCGATTCTGAGCACGAAACGCACGTTTTGTGAGAAGAATGAGCGAAAGCGACGATTCTGTGCACGAAAAGCACGTTTTGTGCCAATACTGAGCGAAAGCGGCGATTCTGTGCACGAAACGCCCGTTTTGTGCCAAAAGTGAGCAAAAGCGGCGATCCTGAGCACGAATCGCATGTTTTGTGAGAAGACTGAGAAAAAGCGACGATTCTGTGCACGAAACGCTTGTTTTGTACAAAAACTGAGCAAAAGCGGCGAATCTGTGCACGAAACGCTTGTTTTATTCCAAAACTGAGCAAGAGCGGCGATTCGGTGCACGAAACGCTTGTTTTGTGCCAAAAGTGAGCAAAAGCGGCGATTCTGAGCACGAAACGCACGTTTTGTGCCAACACTGAGCAAAAGTGACGATTCTGTGCACGAAACGCACGTTTTGTGCCAAAACTGATCAAAAGCGGAGATTCTGTGCACGAAACGCTTGTTTTCTACCAAAACTGAGCAAAAGCGGCTATTCTGTGCACGAAACGCTTGTTTTTTGCTAAAACTGTGCAAAGGCGGCGGTTCTGTGCACGAAACGCACGTTTTGTGCCAATAATGAGCAAAAGCAGTGATTCTGTGCACGAAACGCACGTTTTGTGCCAAACTGAACGTAAGCGGAGATTCTGTGCACGAAGCGCACGTTTTGTGCCAAAAGGAGGAATTCGGTGTGTGAAACGCACGTTTTGTGCCAAAACGGAGCAAAAGCGGCAATTCTGAGTACGAAACGCCCGTTTTGTTCCAAAACTGAGCAAGAGCGGAGATTCTGTGCACGAAGCGCACGTTTTGTGCCAAAAGGAGGAATTCGGTGTGTGAAACGCACGTTTTGTGCCAAAACGGAGCAAAAGCGGCGATTCTGAGTACGAAACGCCCGTTTTGTTCCAAAACTGAGCAAGAGCGGCGATTCTGTGCACGAAACGCTCGTTTTGTGCCAAAAGTGAGCAAAAGCGGCGATCCTGAGCACGAAACGCATGTTTTGTGAGAAGACTGAGAAAAAGCGACGATTCTGTGCACGAAACGCTTGTTTTGTACCAAAACTGAGCAAAAGCGGCGAATCTGTGCACGAAACGCTTGTTTTATTCCAAAACTGAGCAAGAGCGGCGATTCTGTGCACGAAACGCTCGTTTTGTGCCAAAAGTGAGCAAAAGCGACGATTCTGAGCACGAAACGCACGTTTTGTGCCAACACTGAGCAAAAGTGACGATTCTGTGCACGAAACGCGCGTTTTGTACCAAAACTGAGCAAAAGCGGCGATTCTGTGCACGAAACGCACGTTTTGTGCCAAAACTGAGCAAAAGCGGCGATTCTGAGCACGCAACGCACGTTTTGTGAGAAAACTGAGCAAAAGCGGCGATTCGGTGCACGAAACGCTTGTTTTGTACCAAAACTGAGCAAAAGCGGCGATTCTGTGCACGAAACGCACGTTTTGTGAGAAAACTGAGCAAAAGCGACGATTCTGTGCACGAAAAGCACGTTTTGTGCCAATACTGAGCGAAAGCGGCGATTCTGTGCACGAAACGCCCGTTTTGTGCCAAAAGTGAGCAAGAGCGGCGATCCTGAGCACGAAACGCATGTTTTGTGAGAAGACTGAGAAAAAGCGACGATTCTGTGCACGAAACGCTTGTTTTGTACCAAAACTGAGCAAAAGCGGCGAATCTGTGCACGAAACGCTTGTTTTATTCCAAAACTGAGCAAGAGCGGCGATTCGGTGCACGAAACGCTCGTTTTGTGCCAAAAGTGAGCAAAAGCGGCGATTCTGAGCACGAAACGCACGTTTTGTGAGAAGAATGAGCGAAAGCGGCGATTCTGTGCACGAAACGCTCGGTTTCTGCCAAAACTGAGCAAAAGCGGCGATTCTGAGCACGAAACGCACGTTTTGTGAGAAGACTGAGCAAAAGCGGCGATTCTGTACACGAATCGCACGTTTTGTGCAAAAACTGAGCAAAAGCGGCGATTCTGAGCACAAGACGCACGTTTTGTGGCAATACTGAGCGACAGCGGCGTTTCTGTGCACGAAACGCACGTTTTGTGCCAACACTGAGCATAAGTGACGATTCTGTGCACGAAACGCACGCTTTGTGCCAAAACTGAACAAAAGCGGAGATTCTGTGCACGAAGCGCTTGTTTTGTACCAAAACTGAGCAAAAGCGTCGATTCTGTGCACGAAACGCTTGTTTTTTGCTAAAACTGAGCAAAGGCGGCGGTTCTGTGCACGAAACGCACGTTTTGTGCCAATAATGAGCAAAAGCGGTGATTCTGTGCACGAAACGCACCTTTTCTGCCAAAACTGAACGTAAGCGGAGATTCTGTGCACGAAGCGCTCGGTTTCTGCCAAAACTGAGCAAAAGCGGCGATTCTGAGCACGAAACGCACGTTTTGTGAGAAGAATGAGCGAAAGCGGCGATTCTGTGCACGAAACGCTCGGTTTCTGCCAAAACTGAGCAAAAGCGGCGATTCTGAGCACGAAACGCACGTTTTGTGAGAAGACTGAGCAAAAGCGGCGATTCTGTACACGAATCGCACGTTTTGTGCAAAAACTGAGCAAAAGCGACGATTCTGTGCACGAAACGCCGGTTTTGTGCAAAAACTGAGCAAAAGCGGCGATTCTGAGCACAAAACGCACGTTTTGTGGCAATACTGAGCGAAAGCGGCGATTCTGTGCACGAAACGCTTGTTTTTTGCTAAAACTGTGCAAAGGCGGCGGTTCTGTGCACGAAACGCACGTTTTGTGCCAATAATGAGCAAAAGCAGTGATTCTGTGCACGAAACGCACGTTTTGTGCCAAACTGAACGTAAGCGGAGATTCTGTGCACGAAGCGCACGTTTTGTGCCAAAAGGAGGAATTCGGTGTGTGAAACGCACGTTTTGTGCCAAAACGGAGCAAAAGCGGCAATTCTGAGTACGAAACGCCCGTTTTGTTCCAAAACTGAGCAAGAGCGGAGATTCTGTGCACGAAGCGCACGTTTTGTGCCAAAAGGAGGAATTCGGTGTGTGAAACGCACGTTTTGTGCCAAAACGGAGCAAAAGCGGCGATTCTGAGTACGAAACGCCCGTTTTGTTCCAAAACTGAGCAAGAGCGGCGATTCTGTGCACGAAACGCTCGTTTTGTGCCAAAAGTGAGCAAAAGCGGCGATCCTGAGCACGAAACGCATGTTTTGTGAGAAGACTGAGAAAAAGCGACGATTCTGTGCACGAAACGCTTGTTTTGTACCAAAACTGAGCAAAAGCGGCGAATCTGTGCACGAAACGCTTGTTTTATTCCAAAACTGAGCAAGAGCGGCGATTCTGTGCACGAAACGCTCGTTTTGTGCCAAAAGTGAGCAAACGCGACGATTCTGAGCACGAAACGCACGTTTTGTGCCAACACTGAGCAAAAGTGACGATTCTGTGCACGAAACGCGCGTTTTGTACCAAAACTGAGCAAAAGCGGCGATTCTGTGCACGAAACGCACGTTTTGTGCCAAAACTGAGCAAAAGCGGCGATTCTGAGCACGCAACGCACGTTTTGTGAGAAAACTGAGCAAAAGCGGCGATTCGGTGCACGAAACGCTTGTTTTGTACCAAAACTGAGCAAAAGCGGCGATTCTGTGCACGAAACGCACGTTTTGTGAGAAAACTGAGCAAAAGCGACGATTCTGTGCACGAAAAGCACGTTTTGTGCCAATACTGAGCGAAAGCGGCGATTCTGTGCACGAAACGCCCGTTTTGTGCCAAAAGTGAGCAAGAGCGGCGATCCTGAGCACGAAACGCATGTTTTGTGAGAAGACTGAGAAAAAGCGACGATTCTGTGCACGAAACGCTTGTTTTGTACCAAAACTGAGCAAAAGCGGCGAATCTGTGCACGAAACGCTTGTTTTATTCCAAAACTGAGCAAGAGCGGCGATTCGGTGCACGAAACGCTCGTTTTGTGCCAAAAGTGAGCAAAAGCGGCGATTCTGAGCACGAAACGCACGTTTTGTGAGAAGAATGAGCGAAAGCGGCGATTCTGTGCACGAAACGCTCGGTTTCTGCCAAAACTGAGCAAAAGCGGCGATTCTGAGCACGAAACGCACGTTTTGTGAGAAGACTGAGCAAAAGCGGCGATTCTGTACACGAATCGCACGTTTTGTGCAAAAACTGAGCAAAAGCGGCGATTCTGAGCACAAAACGCACGTTTTGCGGCAATACTGAGCGAAAGCGGCGTTTCTGTGCACGAAACGCACGTTTTGTGCCAACACTGACCAAAAGCGGAGATTCTGTGCACGAAGCGCTTGTTTTGTACCAAAACTGAGCAAAAGCGTCGATTCTGTGCACGAAACGCTTGTTTTTTGCTAAAACTGAGCAAAGGCGGCGGTTCTGTGCACGAAACGCACGTTTTGTGATAATAATGAGCAAAAGCGGTGATTCTGTGCACGAAACGCACGTTTTGTGCCAAAACTGAACGTAAGCGCAGATTCTGTGCACGAACCGCCCGTTTTGTGCCAAAAGAAGCAATTTGGAGCGTGAAACGCACGTTTTGCGCCAAAACTGAGCAAAAGCGGCGAATCTGTGCACGAAACGCTTGTTTTATTCCAAAACTGAGCAAGAGCGGCGATTCTGTGCACGAAACGCTCGTTTTGTGCCAAAAGTGAGCAAAAGCGGCGATTCTGAGCACGAAACGCACGTTTTGTGCCAACACTGAGCAAAAGTGACGATTCTGTGCACGAAACGCGCGTTTTGTACCAAAACTGAACGTAAGCGGAGATTCTGTTCACGAAACGCCCGTTTTGTGCCAAAAGAAGCAATTCGGAGCGTGAAACGCACGTTTTGCGAGAAAACTGAACAAAACCGGGGATTCTGAGTACGAAACGCCCGTTTTGTTCCAAAACTGTGCAAGAGCGGCGATTCTGTGCACAAAACGCACGTTTTTTGCCAAAAGTTAGCAAAAGCGGCGATCCTGAGCACGAAACGCATGTTTTGTGAGAAGACTGAGAAAAAGCGACGATTCTGTGCGCGAAACGCCTGTTTTGTACCAAAACTGAGCAAAAGCGGCGAATCTGTGCACGAAACGCTTGTTTTATTCCAAAACTGAGCAAGAGCGGCGATTCTGTGCGCGAAACGCTCGTTTTGTGCCAATAATGAGCAAAAGCAGTGATTCTGTGCACGAAACGCACGTTTTGTGCCAAACTGAACGTAAGCGGAGATTCTGTGCACGAAGCGCACGTTTTGTGCCAAAAGGAGGAATTCGGTGTGTGAAACGCACGTTTTGTACCAAAACGGAGCAAAAGCGGCGATTCTGAGTACGAAACGCCCGTTTTGTTCCAAAACTGAGCAAGAGCGGCGATTCTGTGCACGAAACGCTCGTTTTGTGCCAAAAGTGAGCAAAAGCGGCGATCCTGAGCACGAAACGCATGTTTTGTGAGAATACTGAGAAAAAGCGACGATTCTGTGCACGAAACGCTTGTTTTGTACCAAAACTGAGCAAAAGCGGCGAATCTGTGCACGAAACGCTTGTTTTATTGCAAAACTGAGCAAGAGCGGCGATTCTGTGCACGAAACGCTCGTTTTGTGCCAAAAGTGAGCAAAAGCGACGATTCTGAGCACGAAACGCACGTTTTGTGCCAACACTGAGCAAAAGTGACGATTCTGTGCACGAAACGCGCGTTTTGTACCAAAACTGAGCAAAAGCGGCGATTCTGTGCACGAAACGCACGTTTTGTGCCAAAACTGAGCAAAAGCGGCGATTCTGAGCACGCAACGCACGTTTTGTGAGAAAACTGAGCAAAAGCGGCGATTCGGTGCACGAAACGCTTGTTTTGTACCAAAACTGAGCAAAAGCGGCGATTCTGTGCACGAAACGCACGTTTTGTGAGAAAACTGAGCAAAAGCGACGATTCTGTGCACGAAAAGCACGTTTTGTGCCAATACTGAGCGAAAGCGGCGATTCTGTGCACGAAACGCCCGTTTTGTGCCAAAAGTGAGCAAAAGCGGCGATCCTGAGCACGAAACGCATGTTTTGTGAGAAGACTGAGAAAAAGCGACGATTCTGTGCACGAAACGCTTGTTTTGTACCAAAACTGAGCAAAAGCGGCGAATCTGTGCACGAAACGCTTGTTTTATTCCAAAACTGAGCAAGAGCGGCGATTCGGTGCACGAAACGCTCGTTTTGTGCCAAAAGTGAGCAAAAGCGGCGATTCTGAGCACGAAACGCACGTTTTGTGAGAAGAATGAGCGAAAGCGGCGATTCTGTGCACGAAACGCTCGGTTTCTGCCAAAACTGAGCAAAAGCGGCGATTCTGAGCACGAAACGCACGTTTTGTGAGAAGACTGAGCAAAAGCGGCGATTCTGTACACGAATCGCACGTTTTGTGCAAAAACTGAGCAAAAGCGGCGATTCTGAGCACAAAACGCACGTTTTGCGGCAATACTGAGCGAAAGCGGCGTTTCTGTGCACGAAACGCACGTTTTGTGCCAACACTGACCAAAAGCGGAGATTCTGTGCACGAAGCGCTTGTTTTGTACCAAAACTGAGCAAAAGCGTCGATTCTGTGCACGAAACGCTTGTTTTTTGCTAAAACTGAGCAAAGGCGGCGGTTCTGTGCACGAAACGCACGTTTTGTGATAATAATGAGCAAAAACGGTGATTCTGTGCACGAAACGCACGTTTTGTGCCAAAACTGAACGTAAGCGCAGATTCTGTGCACGAAACGCCCGTTTTGTGCCAAAAGAAGCAATTTGGAGCGTGAAACGCACGTTTTGCGCCAAAACTGAGCAAAAGCGGCGAATCTGTGCACGAAACGCTTGTTTTATTCCAAAACTGAGCAAGAGCGGCGATTCTGTGCACGAAACGCTCGTTTTGTGCCAACAGTGAGCAAAAGCGGCGATTCTGAGCACGAAACGCACGTTTTGTGCCAACACTGAGCAAAAGTGACGATTCTGTGCACGAAACGCGCGTTTTGTACCAAAACTGAACGTAAGCGGAGATTCTGTGCACGAAACGCCCGTTTTGTGCCAAAAGAAGCAATTCGGAGCGTGAAACGCACGTTTTGCGAGAAAACTGAACAAAACCGGGGATTCTGAGTACGAAACGCCCGTTTTGTTCCAAAACTGTGCAAGAGCGGCGATTCTGTGCACAAAACGCACGTTTTTTGCCAAAAGTTAGCAAAAGCGGCGATCCTGAGCACGAAACGCATGTTTTGTGAGAAGACTGAGAAAAAGCGACGATTCTGTGCGCGAAACGCTTGTTTTGTACCAAAACTGAGCAAAAGCGGCGAATCTGTGCACGAAACGCTTGTTTTATTCCAAAACTGAGCAAGAGCGGCGATTCTGTGCGCGAAACGGTCGTTTTGTGCCAATAATGAGCAAAAGCAGTGATTCTGTGCACGAAACGCACGTTTTGTGCCAAACTGAACGTAAGCGGAGATTCTGTGCACGAAGCGCACGTTTTGTGCCAAAAGGAGGAATTCGGTGTGTGAAACGCACGTTTTGTGCCAAAAGTGAGCAAAAGCGACGATTCTGAGCACGAAACGCACGTTTTGTGCCAACACTGAGCAAAAGTGACGATTCTGTGCACGAAACGCGCGTTTTGTACCAAAACTGAGCAAAAGCGGCGATTCTGTGCACGAAACGCACGTTTTGTGCCAAAACTGAGCAAAAGCGGCGATTCTGAGCACGCAACGCACGTTTTGTGAGAAAACTGAGCAAAAGCGGCGATTCGGTGCACGAAACGCTTGTTTTGTACCAAAACTGAGCAAAAGCGGCGATTCTGTGCACGAAACGCACGTTTTGTGAGAAAACTGAGCAAAAGCGACGATTCTGTGCACGAAAAGCACGTTTTGTGCCAATACTGAGCGAAAGCGGCGATTCTGTGCACGAAACGCCCGTTTTGTGCCAAAAGTGAGCAAAAGCGGCGATCCTGAGCACGAAACGCATGTTTTGTGAGAAGACTGAGAAAAAGCGACGATTCTGTGCACGAAACGCTTGTTTTGTACCAAAACTGAGCAAAAGCGGCGAATCTGTGCACGAAACGCTTGTTTTATTCCAAAACTGAGCAAGAGCGGCGATTCGGTGCACGAAACGCTCGTTTTGTGCCAAAAGTGAGCAAAAGCGGCGATTCTGAGCACGAAACGCACGTTTTGTGAGAAGAATGAGCGAAAGCGGCGATTCTGTGCACGAAACGCTCGGTTTCTGCCAAAACTGAGCAAAAGCGGCGATTCTGAGCACGAAACGCACGTTTTGTGAGAAGACTGAGCAAAAGCGGCGATTCTGTACACGAATCGCACGTTTTGTGCAAAAACTGAGCAAAAGCGGCGATTCTGAGCACAAAACGCACGTTTTGCGGCAATACTGAGCGAAAGCGGCGTTTCTGTGCACGAAACGCACGTTTTGTGCCAACACTGACCAAAAGCGGAGATTCTGTGCACGAAGCGCTTGTTTTGTACCAAAACTGAGCAAAAGCGTCGATTCTGTGCACGAAACGCTTGTTTTTTGCTAAAACTGAGCAAAGGCGGCGGTTCTGTGCACGAAACGCACGTTTTGTGATAATAATGAGCAAAAGCGGTGATTCTGTGCACGAAACGCACGTTTTGTGCCAAAACTGAACGTAAGCGCAGATTCTGTGCACGAAACGCCCGTTTTGTGCCAAAAGAAGCAATTTGGAGCGTGAAACGCACGTTTTGCGCCAAAACTGAGCAAAAGCGGCGAATCTGTGCACGAAACGCTTGTTTTATTCCAAAACTGAGCAAGAGCGGCGATTCTGTGCACGAAACGCTCGTTTTGTGCCAACAGTGAGCAAAAGCGGCGATTCTGAGCACGAAACGCACGTTTTGTGCCAACACTGAGCAAAAGTGACGATTCTGTGCACGAAACGCGCGTTTTGTACCAAAACTGAACGTAAGCGGAGATTCTGTGCACGAAACGCCCGTTTTGTGCCAAAAGAAGCAATTCGGAGCGTGAAACGCACGTTTTGCGAGAAAACTGAACAAAACCGGGGATTCTGAGTACGAAACGCCCGTTTTGTTCCAAAACTGTGCAAGAGCGGCGATTCTGTGCACAAAACGCACGTTTTTTGCCAAAAGTTAGCAAAAGCGGCGATCCTGAGCACGAAACGCATGTTTTGTGAGAAGACTGAGAAAAAGCGACGATTCTGTGCGCGAAACGCTTGTTTTGTACCAAAACTGAGCAAAAGCGGCGAATCTGTGCACGAAACGCTTGTTTTATTCCAAAACTGAGCAAGAGCGGCGATTCTGTGCGCGAAACGCTCGTTTTGTGCCAATAATGAGCAAAAGCAGTGATTCTGTGCACGAAACGCACGTTTTGTGCCAAACTGAACGTAAGCGGAGATTCTGTGCACGAAGCGCACGTTTTGTGCCAAAAGGAGGAATTCGGTGTGTGAAACGCACGTTTTGTACCAAAACGGAGCAAAAGCGGCGATTCTGAGTACGAAACGCCCGTTTTGTTCCAAAACTGAGCAAGAGCGGCGATTCTGTGCACGAAACGCTCGTTTTGTGCCAAAAGTGAGCAAAAGCGGCGATCCTGAGCACGAAACGCATGTTTTGTGAGAATACTGAGAAAAAGCGACGATTCTGTGCACGAAACGCTTGTTTTGTACCAAAACTGAGCAAAAGCGGCGAATCTGTGCACGAAACGCACGTTTTGTGCCAACACTGAGCAAAAGTGACGATTCTGTGCACGAAACGCGCGTTTTGTACCAAAACTGAACGTAAGCGGAGATTCTGTGCACGAAACGCCCGTTTTGTGCCAAAAGAAGCAATTCGGAGCGTGAAACGCACGTTTTGCGAGAAAACTGAACAAAACCGGGGATTCTGAGTACGAAACGCCCGTTTTGTTCCAAAACTGTGCAAGAGCGGCGATTCTGTGCACAAAACGCACGTTTTTTGCCAAAAGTTAGCAAAAGCGGCGATCCTGAGCACGAAACGCATGTTTTGTGAGAAGACTGAGAAAAAGCGACGATTCTGTGCACGAAACGCTTGTTTTGTACCAAAACTGAGCAAAAGCGGCGAATCTGTGCACGAAACGCTTGTTTTATTCCAAAACTGAGCAAGAGCGGCGATTCTGTGCACGAAACGCTCGTTTTGTGCCAAAAGTGAGCAAAAGCGACGATTCTGAGCACGAAACGCACGTTTTGTGCCAACACTGAGCAAAAGTGACGATTCTGTGCACGAAACGCGCGTTTTGTACCAAAACTGAGCAAAAGCGGCGATTCTGTGCACGAAACGCACGTTTTGTGCCAAAACTGAGCAAAAGCGGCGATTCTGAGCACGCAACGCACGTTTTGTGAGAAAACTGAGCAAAAGCGGCGATTCGGTGCACGAAACGCTTGTTTTGTACCAAAACTGAGCAAAAGCGGCGATTCTGTGCACGAAACGCACGTTTTGTGAGAAAACTGAGCAAAAGCGACGATTCTGTGCACGAAAAGCACGTTTTGTGCCAATACTGAGCGAAAGCGGCGATTCTGTGCACGAAACGCCCGTTTTGTGCCAAAAGTGAGCAAAAGCGGCGATCCTGAGCACGAAACGCATGTTTTGTGAGAAGACTGAGAAAAAGCGACGATTCTGTGCACGAAACGCTTGTTTTGTACCAAAACTGAGCAAAAGCGGCGAATCTGTGCACGAAACGCTTGTTTTATTCCAAAACTGAGCAAGAGCGGCGATTCGGTGCACGAAACGCTCGTTTTGTGCCAAAAGTGAGCAAAAGCGGCGATTCTGAGCACGAAACGCACGTTTTGTGAGAAGAATGAGCGAAAGCGGCGATTCTGTGCACGAAACGCTCGGTTTCTGCCAAAACTGAGCAAAAGCGGCGATTCTGAGCACGAAACGCACGTTTTGTGAGAAGACTGAGCAAAAGCGGCGAATCTGTACACGAAACGCTTGTTTTATTCCAAAACTGAGCAAGAGCGGCGATTCTGTGCACGAAACGCTCGTTTTGTGCCAAAAGTGAGCAAAAGCGGCGATTCAGAGCACGAAACGCACGTTTTGTGAGAAGACTGAGCAAAAGCGGCGATTCTGTACACGAATCGCACGTTTTGTGCAAAAACTGAGCAAAAGCGGCGATTCTGAGCACAAAACGCACGTTTTGTGGCAATACTGAGCGAAAGCGGCGTTTCTGTGCACGAAACGCACGTTTTGTGCCAACACTGAGCATAAGTGACGATTCTGTGCACGAAACGCACGCTTTGTGCCAAAACTGAACAAAAGCGGAGATTCTGTGCACGAAGCGCTTCTTTTGTACCAAAACTGAGCAAAAGCGTCGATTCTGTGCACGAAACGCTTGTTTTTTGCTAAAACTGAGCAAAGGCGGCGGTTCTGTGCACGAAACGCACGTTTTGTGCCAATAATGAGCAAAAGCGGTGATTCTGTGCACGAAACGCACGTTTTGTGCCAAAACTGAACGTAAGCGCAGATTCTGTGCACGAAACGCCCGTTTTGTGCCAAAAGAAGCAATTCGGAGCGTGAAACGCACGTTTTGCGGCAAAACTGAGCAAAAGCGGCGAATCTGTACACGAAACGCTTGTTTTATTCCAAAACTGAGCAAGAGCGGCGATTCTGTGCACGAAACGCTCGTTTTGTGCCAAAAGTGAGCAAAAGCGGCGATTCAGAGCACGAAACGCACGTTTTGTGAGAAGACTGAGCAAAAGCGGCGATTCTGTACACGAATCGCACGTTTTGTGCAAAAACTGAGCAAAAGCGGCGATTCTGAGCACAAAACGCACGTTTTGTGGCAATACTGAGCGAAAGCGGCGTTTCTGTGCACGAAACGCACGTTTTGTGCCAACACTGAGCATAAGTGACGATTCTGTGCACGAAACGCACGCTTTGTGCCAAAACTGAACAAAAGCGGAGATTCTGTGCACGAAGCGCTTCTTTTGTACCAAAACTGAGCAAAAGTGTCGATTCTGTGCACGAAACGCTTGTTTTTTGCTAAAACTGAGCAAAGGCGGCGGTTCTGTGCACGAAACGCACGTTTTGTGCCAATAATGAGCAAAAGCGGTGATTCTGTGCACGAAACGCACGTTTTGTGCCAAAACTGAACGTAAGCGCAGATTCTGTGCACGAAACGCCCGTTTTGTGCCAAAAGAAGCAATTCGGAGCGTGAAACGCACGTTTTGCGGCAAAACTGAGCAAAAGCGGCGAATCTGTACACGAAACGCTTGTTTTATTCCAAAACTGAGCAAGAGCGGCGATTCTGTGCACGAAACGCTCGTTTTGTGCCAAAAGTGAGCAAAAGCGGCGATTCTGAGCACGAAACGCACGTTTTGTGCCAACACTGAGCAAAAGTGACGATTCTGTGCACGAAACGCGCGTTTTGTACCAAAACTGAGCAAAAGCGGCGATTCTGTGCACGAAACGCACGTTTTGTGCCAAAACTGAGCAAAACGGCGATTCTGAGCACGCAACGCACGTTTTGTGAGAAAACTGAGCAAAAGCGGCGATTCGGTGCACGAAACGCTTGTTTTGTACCAAAACTGAGCAAAAGCGGCGATTCTGTGCACGAAACGCACGTTTTGTGAGAAAACTGAGCAAAAGCGACGATTCTGTGCACGAAAAGCACGTTTTGTGCCAATACTGAGCGAAAGCGGCGATTCTGTGCACGAAACGCCCGTTTTGTGCCAAAAGTGAGCAAAAGCGGCGATCCTGAGCACGAAACGCATGTTTTGTGAGAAGACTGAGAAAAAGCGACGATTCTGTGCACGAAACGCTTGTTTTGTACCAAAACTGAGCAAAAGCGGCGAATCTGTGCACGAAACGCTTGTTTTATTCCAAAACTGAGCAAGAGCGGCGATTCGGTGCACGAAACGCTCGTTTTGTGCCAAAAGTGAGCAAAAGCGGCGATTCTGAGCACGAAACGCACGTTTTGTGAGAAGAATGAGCGAAAGCGGCGATTCTGTGCACGAAACGCTCGGTTTCTGCCAAAACTGAGCAAAAGCGGCGATTCTGAGCACGAAACGCACGTTTTGTGAGAAGACTGAGCAAAAGCGGCGAATCTGTACACGAAACGCTTGTTTTATTCCAAAACTGAGCAAGAGCGGCGATTCTGTGCACGAAACGCTCGTTTTGTGCCAAAAGTGAGCAAAAGCGGCGATTCAGAGCACGAAACGCACGTTTTGTGAGAAGACTGAGCAAAAGCGGCGATTCTGTACACGAATCGCACGTTTTGTGCAAAAACTGAGCAAAAGCGGCGATTCTGAGCACAAAACGCACGTTTTGTGGCAATACTGAGCGAAAGCGGCGTTTCTGTGCACGAAACGCACGTTTTGTGCCAACACTGAGCATAAGTGACGATTCTGTGCACGAAACGCACGCTTTGTGCCAAAACTGAACAAAAGCGGAGATTCTGTGCACGAAGCGCTTCTTTTGTACCAAAACTGAGCAAAAGCGTCGATTCTGTGCACGAAACGCTTGTTTTTTGCTAAAACTGAGCAAAGGCGGCGGTTCTGTGCACGAAACGCACGTTTTGTGCCAATAATGAGCAAAAGCGGTGATTCTGTGCACGAAACGCACGTTTTGTGCCAAAACTGAACGTAAGCGCAGATTCTGTGCACGAAACGCCCGTTTTGTGCCAAAAGAAGCAATTCGGAGCGTGAAACGCACGTTTTGCGGCAAAACTGAGCAAAAGCGGCGAATCTGTACACGAAACGCTTGTTTTATTCCAAAACTGAGCAAGAGCGGCGATTCTGTGCACGAAACGCTCGTTTTGTGCCAAAAGTGAGCAAAAGCGGCGATTCAGAGCACGAAACGCACGTTTTGTGAGAAGACTGAGCAAAAGCGGCGATTCTGTACACGAATCGCACGTTTTGTGCAAAAACTGAGCAAAAGCGGCGATTCTGAGCACAAAACGCACGTTTTGTGGCAATACTGAGCGAAAGCGGCGTTTCTGTGCACGAAACGCACGTTTTGTGCCAACACTGAGCATAAGTGACGATTCTGTGCACGAAACGCACGCTTTGTGCCAAAACTGAACAAAAGCGGAGATTCTGTGCACGAAGCGCTTCTTTTGTACCAAAACTGAGCAAAAGCGTCGATTCTGTGCACGAAACGCTTGTTTTTTGCTAAAACTGAGCAAAGGCGGCGGTTCTGTGCACGAAACGCACGTTTTGTGCCAATAATGAGCAAAAGCGGTGATTCTGTGCACGAAACGCACGTTTTGTGCCAAAACTGAACGTAAGCGCAGATTCTGTGCACGAAACGCCCGTTTTGTGCCAAAAGAAGCAATTCGGAGCGTGAAACGCACGTTTTGCGGCAAAACTGAGCAAAAGCGGCGAATCTGTACACGAAACGCTTGTTTTATTCCAAAACTGAGCAAGAGCGGCGATTCTGTGCACGAAACGCTCGTTTTGTGCCAAAAGTGAGCAAAAGCGGCGATTCTGAGCACGAAACACACGTTTTGTGCCAACACTGAGCAAAAGTGACGATTCTGTGCACGAAACGCGCGTTTTGTACCAAAACTGAGCAAAAGCGGCGATTCTGTGCACGAAACGCACGTTTTGTGCCAAAACTGAGCAAAACCGGCGATTCTGAGCACGCAACGCACGTTTTGTGAGAAAACTGAGCAAAAGCGGCGATTCGGTGCACGAAACGCTTGTTTTATTCCAAAACTGAGCAAGAGCGGCGATTCTGTGCACGAAACGCTCGTTTTGTGCCAAAAGTGAGCAAAAGCGGCGATTCTGAGCACGAAACGCACGTTTTGTGCCAACACTGAGCAAAAGCGGCGATTCTGAGCACGAAACGCACGTTTTGTGCCAACACTGAGCAAAAGTGACGATTCTGTGCACGAAACGCGCGTTTTGTACCAAAACTGAGCAAAAGCGGCGATTCTGTGCACGAAACGCACGTTTTGTGCCAAAACTGAGCAAAAACGGCGAGTCTGTGAACGAAACGCAAGTTTTGTGCCAGAAGGAGCAATTGGGTGCGTGAAACGCACGTTTTGTGCCAAAACTGAGCAAAAGTAACGATTCTGTGCACGAAGCGCACGTTTTGAGCCAAAAGGAGCAGTTTGGTGCACGAAACGCACCTTTCTTACCAAAACTGAGCAATAGCGGAGATTCGGTGCACGAAACACACGTTTTGTGCCAAAACTGAGCAAAAGCTGCGAGTCTGTGAACGAAACGCACGTTTTGTGCCAGAAGGAGCAATTGGGTGCGTGAAACGCACGTTTTGTACCATAACTGAGCAAAAGCGGCGATTCTGAGCACGAAACGCACGTTTTGTGCCAGAAGGAGCAATTGGGTTGCGTAAAACGCGCGTTTTGTACCACAACTGAGCAAAAGCGGCGATTCTGTGCACGAAACGCACGTTTTGTGCCAGAAGGAGAAATTCGGTGCACGAAACGCTGGTTTTTTGCCAAAACCGAGCAAAAGCGCCAATTCTGTGCTCGAAACGCACGTTTTGTGCCAAAAGGAGCAATTCGGTGCACGAAACGCACGTTTTTTGCCAAAACTAAGCAATAGCGGCTATTCTGTGCACGAAACGCACGGTTTGTGCCAAAACTGAGCAAAAGCGGCGATTCCGTGCACGAAACGCACGTTTTGTGCCAACACTGAGCAAAAGCGGCGATTCTGTGGACGAAACGCACGTTTTGTGCCAAAACTGAGCAAAAGTGGCGATTCTGTTCACGAAACGCACGTTTTGTGCCAGAATTAGCAATTGGGTGCGTAAAACGCACGTTTTGTAGCAAAACTGAGCAAAAGCGGCCATTCTGTTCACGAAACGCACGTTTTGTGCGAGAACTGAGCAAAAGCGGCGATTCTGTGTAGGAAACACTGGTTTTGTGCCAGAAGGAGCAATTGGATGCGTGAAACGCTCGTTTTGAGCCAAAACTGAGCAAATCCAGCTACCCTGTTCACGAAACGCTCGTTTTGAGCCAAAACTGCGCAAAGGCGGCGATACTGTGCACGGAACGCACGTTTTGACACAAATCTGAGCAAAAGCGGCGATTCTGAGCACCATACGCACGTTTTGTGCGAAAACTGATCAAAAGCAGAGATTCTGTGCACGAAACGCACGTTTTGAGACAAAACTGAGCAAAAGCGGCTATTCTGTGCTCGAAACGCACGTTTTGTGCCAGAAGGAGCAATTGGGTGGGTGAAACGCACGTTTTGTAGCAAAACTGAGCAAAAGCGGCCATTCTGTTCACGAAACGCACGTTTTGTGCGAGAACTGAGCAAAAGCGGCGATTCTGTGTAGGAAACACTGGTTTTGTGCCAGAAGGAGCAATTGGATGCGTGAAACGTTCGTTTTGAGCCAAAACTGAGCAAATCCGGCTACCCTGTACACGAAACGCTCGTTTTGAGCCAAAACTGCGCAAAGGCGGCGATACTGTGCACGGAACGCACGTTTTGACACAAATCTGAGCAAAAGCGGCGATTCTGAGCACCATACGCACGTTTTGTGCGAGAACTGATCAAAAGCAGCGATTCTGTGCACGAAACGCACGTTTTGAGACAAAACTGAGCAAAAGCGGCGATTCTGTGCTCGAAACGCACGTTTTGTGCCAGAAGGAGCAATTGGGTGGGTGAAACGCACGTTTCGTGCCAAAACTGAGCAAAAGCGGCGACTCTGTGCACGGAACGCACATTTTGAGCCAAAACTGAGCAAAAGCGGCGATTCTGAGCACGAAACGCACGTTTTTTGCCAGAACTGAGCAAAAGCGGCGATTCTGTTCACGAAACGCACGTTTTGTGCCAGATGGAGAAATTCGGTGCACGAAACGCTCGTTTTTTGCCAAAACCGAGCAAAAGCGCCAATTCTGTGCTCGAAACGCACGTTTTGTGCCAAAAGGAGCAATTCGGTGCACGAAACGCACGTTTTTTGCCAAAACTAAGCAAAAGCGGCCATTCTGTTCACGAAACGCACGTTTTGTGCGAGAACTGAGCAAAAGCGGCGATTCTGTGTACGAAACGCAGGTTTTGTGCCAGAAGGAGCAATTGGATGCGTGAAACGCTCGTTTTGTGCCAAAACTGAGCAAATCCGGCTACCCTGTTCACGAAACGCTCGTTTTGAGCCAAAACTGCGCAAAGGCGGCGATTCTGTGCACGAAACGCACGTTTTGACACAAATCTGAGCAAAAGCGGCGATTCTGTGCACGAAACCCACGTTTTGTGCCAAAACTGAGCAAAAGCGGCGATTCTATCCACGAAAAGAACGTTTAGAGCCAAAACTGAGCAAAAGCGGCGATTCCGTGCACGAAACGCACGTTTTGTTCCAGAAGGAGCAATTGGGTGCGTGAAACGCACGTTTTGTGCCAAAACTGAGCGAAAGTGGCGATTCTGTGCACGAAACGCACGTTTTGAGAAAAAAGGAGCAATTCGGTGCACGAAACGCAGGTTTTTTATGCCAAAACTGAGCAATAGCGGCAATTCTGTGCACGAAACGCGGGTTTTGTGCCAAAACTGAGCAAAACCGGCGATTCTGTGCACGAAACGCACGTTTTGTGCCAGAAGGAGCAATTGGGTGAGTGAAACGCACGTTTGAATTCAAAACTGAGCTAAAGCGGCGATTCCGTGCACCAAACGCACGTTTTGTGCCAAAACTGAGCAAAAGCGGCGTTTCTATGCACGAAAGGCTCGTTTTGTGCCAAAACTGAGCAAAAGCGGCGTTTTGTTGCACGAAATACACGTTTAGCGTCAAAACCGTGCAAAAGCAGCGTTTTGGTGCACGAAACGCACGTTTCGTTGCAAAAGCGGCGTTTTGGTGCACGAAACGCACGTTTAGCGTCAAAAATGTGCAACAGCAGCGTTTTGGTGCACGAAACGCACGTTTCGTTGCAATACCGGCGCTTTGGTGCACGAAACGCACGTTTAGCGTCAAAACTGTGCAAAAGCAGCGTTTTGGACCACGAAACGCACGTTTGGCGACAAAACTATGCAAAAGCAGCGTTTTGGTGCACGAAACGCACGATTCGTTGCAAAAGCGGCGTTTTGGTGCACGAAATACACGTTTCGTTGCAAAAGCGGCGTTTTGGTGCACGAAACGCACGTATAGCGTCAAAACTGTGCAAAAGCAGCGTTTTGGTGCGCGAAACGCACGTTTCGTTGCAAAGCGGCGTTTTGTTGCACGAGACGCACGTTTAGCGTCAAAAATGTGCAACAGCAGCGTTTTGGTGCACGAAACGCACGTTTCGTTGCAATACCGCCGTTTTGGTGCACGAAACGCACGTTTAGCGTCAAAACTGTGCAAAAGCAGCGTTTTGGACCACGAAAGGCACGTTTAGCATCAAAACTGTGCAATAGCAGCGTTTTGGTGCACGAAACGCACGTTTCGTTGCAAAAGCGGCGTTTTGGTGCACGAAATACACGTTTAGCGTCAAAACCGTGCAAAAGCAGCGTTTTGGTGCACGAAACGCACGTTTCGTTGCAAAAGCGGCGTTTTGGTGCACGAAACGCACGTTTAGCGCCAAAACCCAGCAAAAGCAGCGTTTTGGTGCACGAAACGCACGTTTCGTTGCAAAAGCGGCGTTTTGGTGCACGAAACGCACGTTTAGCGTCAAAACTGTGCAAAAGCAGCGTTTTGGTGCGCGAAACGCACGTATCGTTGCAAAGCGGCGTTTTGTTGCACGAGACGCACGTTTAGCGTCAAAACTGTGCAAAAGCAGCGTTTTGGTGCACGAAACGCACGTTTTGTGACAAAAGGAGCAATTCGGTGTGTGAAACGCACGTTTTGTGCCAAACCTGTTCAGAAGCAGTGATTCTGTGCACGAAACACACGACCTGTGCCATAACTGAGCAAAAGCGGCGATTCCGTGCACGAAGCGCACGTTTTGTGCCAAAAGGAGCAATTCGGTGTGTGAAACGCACGTTTTGTGCCAAAACGGATCAAAAGCGGCGATTAGGTTCACGTAACGCGGGTTTTGTGCCAAAACGGAGCAAAAGCGGCGATTCTGTGCACGAAATGCGGGATTTGTGCCAAAACTGATCAAAAGCGGCGATTCTGTGCACGAAACGCTTGTTTTGTACCAAAACTGAGGAAAAGCGGCGATTCTGTGCACGAAACGCACGTTTTGTGCAAAAACTGAGCAAAAGCGACGATTCTGTGCACGAAACGCTTGTTTTGTACCAAAACTGAGCAAAAGCGGCGATAGTGTGCACGAAACGCGGGTATTGTGCCAAGACTGAGCAAAAGCGGCGATTAGGTTCACGTAACGCGGGTTTTGTGCCAAAACGGAGGAAAAGCGGCGATTCTGTGCACGAAATGCGGGATTTGTGCCAAAACTGAGCAAAAGCGGCGAATCTGTGCACGAAACGCTTGTTTTGTGCCAAAAGGAGCAATTCGGTGTGTGAAACGCACGTTTTGTGCCAAAACGGAGCAAAAGCGGCGATTCTGAGTACGAAACGCACGTTTTGTGCCAATAGTGAGCAAAAGCGGCGATTCTGTGCACGAATCGCACGTTTTGTGCAAAAACTGAGCAAAAGCGGCGAATCTGTGCACGAAACGCTTGTTTTGTGCCAAAAGGAGCAATTCGGTGTGTGAAACGCACGTTTTGTGCCAAAACGGAGCAAAAGCGGCGATTCTGTGCACGAAACGCACGTTTTGTGCAAGAACTGAGCAAAGGCGGCGATTCTGTGCACGAAACGCACGTTTTGTGCCAAAACTGAGCAGAAGTGGCGATTCTGCTCACTAAACGCACGTTTTGTGCCAGAAGGAGAAATTCGGTGCACGAAACGCTGGTTTTTTGCCAAAACCGAGCAAAAGCGCCAATTCTGTGCTCGAAACGCACGTTTTGTGCCAAAAGGAGCAATTCGGTGCACGAAACGCACGTTTTTTGCCAAAACTAAGCAATAGCGGCTATTCTGTGCACGAAACGCACGGTTTGTGCCAAAACTGAGCAAAAGCGGCGACTCTGTGCACGGAACGCACATTTTGAGCCAAAGCTGAGCAAAAGCGGCGATTCTGTGGACGAAACGCACGTTTTGTGCCAAAACTGAGCAAAAGTGGCGATTCTGTTCACGAAACGCACGTTTTGTGCCAGAATTAGCAATTGGGTGCGTAAAACGCACGTTTTGTAGCAAAACTGAGCAAAAGCGGCCATTCTGTTCACGAAACGCACGTTTTGTGCGAGAACTGAGCAAAAGCGGCGATTCTGTGTAGGAAACACTGGTTTTGTGCCAGAAGGAGCAATTGGATGCGTGAAACGCTCGTTTTGAGCCAAAACTGAGCAAATCCAGCTACCCTGTTCACGAAACGCTCGTTTTGAGCCAAAACTGCGCAAAGGCGGCGATACTGTGCACGGAACGCACGTTTTGACACAAATCTGAGCAAAAGCGGCGATTCTGAGCACCATACGCACGTTTTGTGCGAGAACTGATCAAAAGCAGCGATTCTGTGCACGAAACGCACGTTTTGAGACAAAACTGAGCAAAAGCGGCGATTCTGTGCTCGAAACGCACGTTTTGTGCCAGAAGGAGCAATTGGGTGGGTGAAACGCACGTTTCGTGCCAAAACTGAGCAAAAGCGGCGACTCTGTGCACGGAACGCACATTTTGAGCCAAAAATGAGCAAAAGCGGCGATTCTGTGCACGAAACGCACGTTTTGTGCCAAAACTGAGCAAAAACGGCGAGTCTGTGAACGAAACGCAAGTTTTGTGCCAGAAGGAGCAATTGGGTGCGTGAAACGCACGTTTTGTGCCAAAACTGAGCAAAAGTAACGATTCTGTGCACGAAGCGCACGTTTTGAGCCAAAAGGAGCAGTTTGGTGCACGAAACGCACCTTTCTTACCAAAACTGAGCAATAGCGGAGATTCGGTGCACGAAACACACGTTTTGTGCCAAAACTGAGCAAAAGCTGCGAGTCTGTGAACGAAACGCACGTTTTGTGCCAGAAGGAGCAATTGGGTGCGTGAAACGCACGTTTTGTACCATAACTGAGCAAAAGCGGCGATTCTGAGCACGAAACGCACGTTTTGTGCCAGAAGGAGCAATTGGGTTGCGTAAAACGCGCGTTTTGTACCACACCTGAGCAAAAGCGGCGATTCTGTGCACGAAACGCACGTTTTGTGCAAGAACTGAGCAAAGGCGGCGATTCTGTGCACGAAACGCACGTTTTGTGCCAAAACTGAGCAGAAGTGGCGATTCTGCTCACTAAACGCACGTTTTGTGCCAGAAGGAGAAATTCGGTGCACGAAACGCTGGTTTTTTGCCAAAACCGAGCAAAAGCGCCAATTCTGTGCTCGAAACGCACGTTTTGTGCCAAAAGGAGCAATTCGGTGCACGAAACGCACGTTTTTTGCCAAAACTAAGCAATAGCGGCTATTCTGTGCACGAAACGCACGGTTTGTGCCAAAACTGAGCAAAAGCGGCGACTCTGTGCACGGAACGCACATTTTGAGCCAAAGCTGAGCAAAAGCGGCGATTCTGTGGACGAAACGCACGTTTTGTGCCAAAACTGAGCAAAAGTGGCGATTCTGTTCACGAAACGCACGTTTTGTGCCAGAATTAGCAATTGGGTGCGTAAAACGCACGTTTTGTAGCAAAACTGAGCAAAAGCGGCCATTCTGTTCACGAAACGCACGTTTTGTGCGAGAACTGAGCAAAAGCGGCGATTCTGTGTAGGAAACACTGGTTTTGTGCCAGAAGGAGCAATTGGATGCGTGAAACGCTCGTTTTGAGCCAAAACTGAGCAAATCCAGCTACCCTGTTCACGAAACGCTCGTTTTGAGCCAAAACTGCGCAAAGGCGGCGATACTGTGCACGGAACGCACGTTTTGACACAAATCTGAGCAAAAGCGGCGATTCTGAGCACCATACGCACGTTTTGTGCGAGAACTGATCAAAAGCAGCGATTCTGTGCACGAAACGCACGTTTTGAGACAAAACTGAGCAAAAGCGGCGATTCTGTGCTCGAAACGCACGTTTTGAGCCAAAAGGAGCAGTTTGGTGCACGAAACGCACCTTTCTTACCAAAACTGAGCAATAGCGGAGATTCGGTGCACGAAACACACGTTTTGTGCCAAAACTGAGCAAAAGCTGCGAGTCTGTGAACGAAACGCACGTTTTGTGCCAGAAGGAGCAATTGGGTGCGTGAAACGCACGTTTTGTACCATAACTGAGCAAAAACGGCGATTCTGAGCACGAAACGCACGTTTTGTGCCAGAAGGAGCAATTGGGTTGCGTAAAACGCGCGTTTTGTACCACAACTGAGCAAAAGCGGCGATTCTGTGCACGAAACGCACGTTTTGTGCAAGAACTGAGCAAAGGCGGCGATTCTGTGCACGAAACGCACGTTTTGTGCCAAAACTGAGCAGAAGTGGCGATTCTGCTCACTAAACGCACGTTTTGTGCCAGAAGGAGAAATTCGGTGCACGAAACGCTGGTTTTTTTGCCAAAACCGAGCAAAAGCGCCAATTCTGTGCTCGAAACGCACGTTTTGTGCCAAAAGGAGCAATTCGGTGCACGAAACGCACGTTTTTTTGCCAAAACTAAGCAATAGCGGCTATTCTGTGCACGAAACGCACGGTTTGTGCCAAAACTGAGCAAAAGCGGCGATTCTGTTCACGAAACGCACGTTTTGTGCCAAAACTGAGCAAAAGTGGCGATTCTGTTCACGAAACGCACGTTTTGTGCCAGAATTAGTAATTGGGTGCGTAAAAACGCACGTTTTGTAGCAAAACTGAGCAAAAGCGGCCATTCTGTTCACGAAACGCACGTTTTGTGCGAGAACTGAGCAAAAGCGGCGATTCTGTGTAGGAAACACTGGTTTTGTGCCAGAAGGAGCAATTGGATGCGTGAAACGCTCGTTTTGAGCCAAAACTGAGCAAATCCAGCTACCCTGTTCACGAAACGCTCGTTTTGAGCCAAAACTGCGCAAAGGCGGCGATACTGTGCACGGAACGCACGTTTTGACACAAATCTGAGCAAAAGCGGCGATTCTGAGCACCATACGCACGTTTTGTGCGAGAACTGATCAAAAGCAGCGATTCTGTGCTCGAAACGCACGTTTTGTGCCAGAAGGAGCAATTGGGTTGCGTAAAACGCGCGTTTTGTACCACAACTGAGCAAAAGCGGCGATTCTGTGCACGAAACGCACGTTTTGTGCAAGAACTGAGCAAAGGCGGCGATTCTGTGCACGAAACGCACGTTTTGTTTCAAAACTGAGCAAAAGTGGCGATTCTGCTCACTAAACGCACGTTTTGTGCAGAAGGAGAAATTCGGTGCACGAAACGCTCGTTTTTTTGCCAAAACCGAGCAAAAGCGCCAATTCTGTGCTCGAAACGCACGTTTTGTGCCAAAAGGAGCAATTCGGTGCACGAAACGCACGTTTTTTGCCAAAACTAAGCAAAAGCGGCCATTCTGTTCACGAAACGCACGTTTTGTGCGAGAACTGAGCAAAAGCGGCGATTCTGTGTACGAAACGCAGGTTTTGTGCCAGAAGGAGCAATTGGATGCGTGAAACGCTCGTTTTGTGCCAAAACTGAGCAAATCCGGCTACCCTGTTCACGAAACGCTCGTTTTGAGCCAAAACTGCGCAAAGGCGGCGATTCTGTGCACGAAACGCACGTTTTGACACAAATCTGAGCAAAAGCGGCGATTCTGTGCACGAAACCCACGTTTTGTGCCAAAACTGAGCAAAAGCGGCGATTCTATCCACGAAAAGAACGTTTAGAGCCAAAACTGAGCAAAAGCGGCGATTCCGTGCACGAAACGCAGGTTTTGATCCAAAACTTAGCAAAAGCGGCGTTTCTGTGCACGAAACGCCCGTTTAGAGCCAAAACTGAGCAAAAGCGGCGATTCTGTGCACGAAACGCACGTTTTGTTCCAGAAGGAGCAATTGGGTGCGTGAAACGCACGTTTTGTGCCAAAACTGAGCGAAAGTGGCGATTCTGTGCACGAAACGCACGTTTTGCGGCAAAACGGAGCAGAAGCGGCGATTCTGTGCACGAAACGCACGTTTTGTACCAAAACTGAGCAAACGCGGCGATTCTGTGCACGAAACGCACGTTTGCGGCAAAACTGAGCAGAAGCGGCGATTCTGTGCACGAAACGCACGTTTTGTGCCAAAACTGAGCATAAGCGGCGATTATGTGCACGAAACGAACGTTTTATGCAAGAACTGAGCAAAAGCGGCGATTCTGTGCACGAAACGCAGGTTTTGTTCCAAAACTGAGCAAAAGCGGCGATTCTGTGCACGAAACGCACGTTTTGAGACAAAACTGAGCAAAAGCGGCGATTCTGTGCACGAAACGCACGTTTCGTGCCAGAATAAGCAATATTGTGGGTGAAACGCACGTTTTGTGCCAAAACTGAGCAAAAGTGGCGATTCTGTGCACGAAACGCACGTTTTGAGAAAAAAGGAGCAATTCGGTGCACGAAACGCAGGTTTTTTATGCCAAAACTGAGCAATAGCGGCAATTCTGTGCACGAACCGCGGGTTTTGTGCCAAAACTGAGCAAAATCGGCGATTCTGTGCACGAAACGCACGTTTTGTGCCAGAAGGAGCAATTGGGTGCGTGAAACGCACGTTTTGATCCAAAGCTGAGCAAAAGCGGCGATTCTGTGCACGAAACGCTTGTTTTTTGCCAAAACTGAGCAAAAGCGGCGAATCTCTGCACGAAACGAACGTTTTGTGTCAAAGCTGAGCAAAAGCGGTGGTGCTGTTCACGAAACGCACGTTTTGTGAAAGAAGGAGCAATTCGGTGCGTGAAACGCGCGTTTTGTGCCAAAACTGAACAAAAGCGGCGATTCTGTTCACTAAACGCACGTTTTGTGCAAGAAGGAGCAATTCGGTGCGTGAAATACACGTTTTGTGCCAAAACAGAGCAAAAGCGGCGATTGTGTGCACGAAACGCACGTTTTGTTGCAAACCTGAGAAAAAACGGCGATTCTGTGCACGAAACGCACCTTTTGTGCCAAAACTGAGCAAAAGCTGCGATTCTGTGCACGAAACGCACCCTTTTGTGCCAAAACTGAGCAAAAGCTGCGATTCTGTGCACGAAACGCACGTTTTGTTGCAAACCTGAGAAAAAACGGCGATTCTGTACACGAAACGCACCTTTTGTGCCAAAACTGAGCAAAAGCTGCGATTCTGTGCACGAAACGCTCGTTTTGTGCCAATGCTGAACAAAAGCGACGATTCTGTTCACGAAACGCACGTTTGGTGCCAGAAGGAGCAATTGGGTGAGTGAAACGCACGTTTGAATTCAAAACTGAGCTAAAGCGGCGATTCCGTGCACCAAACGCACGTTTTGTGCCAAAACTGAGCAAAAGCGGCGTTTCTATGCACGAAAGGCTCGTTTTGGGCCAAAACTGAGCAAAAGCGGCGTTTTGTTGCACGAAATACACGTTTAGCGTCAAAACCGTGCAAAAGCAGCGTTTTGGTGCACGAAACGCACGTTTCGTTGCAAAAGCGGCGTTTTGGTGCACGAAACGCACGTTTAGCGTCAAAAATGTGCAACAGCAGCGTTTTGGTGCACGAAACGCACGTTTCGTTGCAATACCGGCGCTTTGGTGCACGAAACGCACGTTTTGTGCCAAAACTGAGCATAAGCGGCGATTATGTGCACGAAACGAACGTTTTATGCAAGAACTGAGCAAAAGCGGCGATTCTGTGCACGAAACGCAGGTTTTGTTCCAAAACTGAGCAAAAGCGGCGATTCTGTGCACGAAACGCACGTTTTGAGACAAAACTGAGCAAAAGCGGCGATTCTGTGCACGAAACGCACGTTTCGTGCCAGAATAAGCAATATTGTGGGTGAAACGCACGTTTTGTGCCAAAACTGAGCAAAAGTGGCGATTCTGTGCACGAAACGCACGTTTTGAGAAAAAAGGAGCAATTCGGTGCACGAAACGCAGGTTTTTTATGCCAAAACTGAGCAATAGCGGCAATTCTGTGCACGAAACGCGGGTTTTGTGCCAAAACTGAGCAAAACCGGCGATTCTGTGCACGAAACGCACGTTTTGTGCCAGAAGGAGCAATTGGGTGCGTGAAACGCACGTTTTGATCCAAAGCTGAGCAAAAGCGGCGATTCTGTGCACGAAACGCTTGTTTTTTGCCAAAACTGAGCAAAAGCGGCGAATCTCTGCACGAAACGAACGTTTTGTGTCAAAGCTGAGCAAAAGCGGTGGTGCTGTTCACGAAACGCACGTTTTGTGAAAGAAGGAGCAATTCGGTGCGTGAAACGCGCGTTTTGTGCCAAAACTGAACAAAAGCGGCGATTCTGTTCACTAAACGCACGTTTTGTGCAAGAAGGAGCAATTCGGTGCGTGAAATACACGTTTTGTGCCAAAACAGAGCAAAAGCGGCGATTGTGTGCACGAAACGCACGTTTTGTTGCAAACCTGAGAAAAAACGGCGATTCTGTGCACGAAACGCACCTTTTGTGCCAAAACTGAGCAAAAGCTGCGATTCTGTGCACGAAACGCACCTTTTGTGCCAAAACTGAGCAAAAGCTGCGATTCTGTGCACGAAACGCACGTTTTGTTGCAAACCTGAGAAAAAACGGCGATTCTGTACACGAAACGCACCTTTTGTGCCAAAACTGAGCAAAAGCTGCGATTCTGTGCACGAAACGCTCGTTTTGTGCCAATGCTGAACAAAAGCGACGATTCTGTTCACGAAACGCACGTTTGGTGCCAGAAGGAGCAATTGGGTGAGTGAAACGCACGTTTGAATGCAAAACTGAGCTAAAGCGGCGATTCCGTGCACCAAACGCACGTTTTGTGCCAAAACTGAGCAAAAGCGGCGTTTCTATGCACGAAAGGCTCGTTTTGTGCCAAAACTGAGCAAAAGCGGCGTTTTGTTGCAGGAAATACACGTTTAGCGTCAAAACCGTGCAAAAGCAGCGTTTTGGTGCACGAAACGCACGTTTCGTTGCAAAAGCGGCGTTTTGGTGCACGAAACGCACGTTTAGCGTCAAAAATGTGCAACAGCAGCGTTTTGGTGCACGAAACGCACGTTTCGTTGCAATACCGGCGCTTTGGTGCACGAAACGCACGTTTAGCGTCAAAACTGCGCAAAAGCAGCGTTTTGGACCACGAAACGCACGTTTAGCCTCAAAACTATGCAAAAGCAGCGTTTTGGTGCACGAAACGCACGATTCGTTGCAAAAGCGGCGTTTTGGTGCACGAAATACACGTTTCGTTGCAAAAGCGGCGTTTTGGTGCACGAAACGCACGTATAGCGTCAAAACTGTGCAAAAGCAGCGTTTTGGTGCGCGAAACGCACGTTTCGTTGCAAAGCGGCGTTTTGGTGCACGAGACGCACGTTTAGCGTCAAAAATGTGCAACAGCAGCGTTTTGGTGCACGAAACGCACGTTTCGTTGCAAAGCGGCGTTTTGTTGCACGAGACGCACGTTTAGCGTCAAAAATATGCAACAGCAGCGTTTTGGTGCACGAAACGCACGTTTCGTTGCAAAGCGGCGTTTTGTTGCACGAGACGCACGTTTAGCGTCAAAAATGTGCAACAGCAGCGTTTTGGTGCACGAAACGCACGTTTCGTTGCAATACCGCCGTTTTGGTGCACGAAACGCACGTTTAGCGTCAAAACTGTGCAAAAGCAGCGTTTTGGACCACGAAAGGCACGTTTAGCATCAAAACTGTGCAATAGCAGCGTTTTGGTGCACGAAACGCACGTTTCGTTGCAATACCGGCGTTTTGGTGCACGAAACGCACGTTTAGCGTCAAAACTGTGCAAAAGCAGCGTTTTGGACCACGAAACGCACGCTTAGCGTCCAAACTATGCAAAAGCAGCGTTTTGGTGCACGAAACGCACGATTCGTTGCAAAAGCGGCGTTTTGGTGCACGAAATACACGATTCGTTGCAAAAGCGGCGTTTTGGTGCACGAAACGCACGTATAGCGTCAAAACTGTGCAAAAGCAGCGTTTTGGTGCGCGAAACGCACGTTTCGTTGCAAAGGCGGCGTTTTGGTGCATGAAACGCACGTATAGCGTCAAAACTGTGCAATAGCAGCGTTTTGGTGCACGAAACGCACGTTTCGTTGCAAAAGCGGCGTTTTGGTGCACGAAATACACGTTTCGTTGCAAAAGCGGCGTTTTGGTGCATGAAACGCACGTTTAGCGTCAAAACTGTGCAAAAGCAGCGTTATGGACCACGAAAGGCACGTTTAGCGTCAAAACTGTGCAATAGCAGCGTTTTGGTGCACGAAACGCACGTTTCGTTGCAAAAGCGGCGTTTTGGTGCACGAAATACACGTTTCGTTGCAAAAGCGGCGTTTTGGTGCACGAAATACACGTTTCGTTGCAAAAGCGGCGTTTTGGTGCATGAAACGCACGTATAGCGTCAAAACTGTGCAAAAGCAGCGTTTTGGTGCGCGAAACGCACGTTTCGTTGCAAAAGCGGCGTTTTGGTGCACGAAACGCACGTTTAGCGTCAAAACTGTGCAAAAGCAGCGTTTTGGTGCACGAAACGCACGATTCGTTGCAAAAGCAGCGTTTTGGTGCACGAAACGCACGTTTCGTTGCAATACCGGCGTTTTGGTGCACGAAACGCACGTATAGCGTCAAAACTGTGCAAAAGCAGCGTTTTGGTGCGCGAAACGCACGTTTCGTTGCAAAGCGGCGTTTTGTTGCACGAGACGCACGTTTAGCGTCAAAAATGTGCAACAGCTGCGTTTTGGTGCACGAAACGCACGTTTCGTTGCAATACCGACGTTTTGGTGCACGAAACGCACGTTTAGCGTCAAAACTGTGCAAAAGCAGCGTTATGGACCACGAAAGGCGCGTTTAGCGTCAAAACTGTGCAATAGCAGCGTTTTGGTGCACGAAACGCACGATTCGTTGCAAAAGCGGCGTTTTGGTGCACGAAATACACGTTTCGTTGCAAAAGCGGCGTTTTGGTGCATGGAACGCACGTATAGCGTCAAAATTGTGCAAAGGCAGCGTTTTGGTGCGCGAAACGCACGTTTCGTTGCAAAAGCGGCGTTTTGGTGCACGAGACGCACGTTTAGCGTCAAAACTGTGCAAAAGCAGCGTTTTGGTGCACGAAACGCACGATTCGTTGCAAAAGCGGCGTTTTGGTGCACGAAACGCACGTTTAGCGTCAAAAATGTGCAACAGCAGCGTTTTGGTGCACGAAACACACGTTTCGTTGCAAAAGCGGCGTTTTGGTGCACAAAACGCACGTTTAGCATCAAAACCGTGCAAAAGCAGCGTTTTGGTGCACGAAACGCACGTTTAGCGTCAAAACTGTGCAAAAGCAGCGTTTTGGTGCACGAAACGCACGTTTCGTTGCAAAAGCGGCGTTTTGGTGCACGAAATACACGTTTCGTTGCAAAGGCGGCGTTTTGGTGCATGAAACGCACGTATAGCGTCAAAACTGTGCAAAAGCAGCGTTTTGGTGCGCGAAACGCACGTTTCGTTGCAAAAGCGGCGTTTTGGTGCACGAAACGCACGTTTAGGGTCAAAACTGTGCAAAAGCAGCGTTTTGCTGCACGAAACGCACGATTCGTTGCAAAAGCGGCGTTTTGGTGCACGAAATACACGTTTCGTTACAAAAGCGGCGTTTTGGTGCACGAAACGCACGTATAGCGTCAAAACTGTGCAAAAGCAGCGTTTTGGTGCGCGAAACGCACGTTTCGTTGCAAAGCGGCGTTTTGTTGCACGAGACGCACGTTTAGCGTCAAAAATGTGCAACAGTAGCGTTTTGGTGCACGAAGCGCACGTTTCGTTGCAATACCGCCGTTTTGGTGCACGAAACGCACGTTTAGCGTCAAAACTGTGCAAAAGCAGCGTTATGGACCACGAAAGGCACGTTTAGCGTCAAAACTGTGCAATAGCAGCGTTTTGGTGCACGAAACGCACGTTTCGTTGCAAAAGCGGCGTTTTGGTGCACGAAATACACGTTTCGTTGCAAAAGCGGCGTTTTGGTGCATGAAACGCACGTTTAGCGTCAAAACTGTGCAAAAGCAGCGTTATGGACCACAAAAGGCACGTTTAGCGTCAAAACTGTGCAATAGCAGCGTTTTGGTGCACGAAACGCACGTTTCGTTGCAAAAGCGGCGTTTTGGTGCACGAAATACACGTTTCGTTGCAAAAGCGGCGTTTTGGTGCATGAAACGCACGTATATCGTCAAAACTGTGCAAAAGCAGCGTTTTGGTGCGCGAAACGCGCGTTTCGTTGCAAAAGCGGCGTTTTGGTGCACGAAACGCACGTTTAGCGTCAAAACTGTGCAAAAGCAGCGTTTTGGTGCACGAAACGCACGATTCGTTGCAAAAGCGGCGTTTTGGTGCACGAAACACACGTTTCGTTGCAAAAGCGGCGTTTTGGTGCACGATACGCACGTATAGCGTCAAAACTGTGCAAAAGCAGCGTTTTGGTGCGCGAAACGCACGTTTCGTTGCAAAGCGGCGTTTTGGTGCACGAAACGCACGTTTAGCGTCAAAAATGTGCAACAGCAGCATTTTGGTGCACGAAACGCACGTTTCGTTGCAATACCGGCGTTTTGGTGCACGAAACGCACGTATAGCGTCAAAACTGTGCAAAAGCAGCGTTTTGGTGCGCGAAACGCACGTTTCGTTGCAAAGCGGCGTTTTGTTGCACGAAACGCACGTTTAGCGTCAAAAATGTGCAACAGCAGCGTTTTGGTGCACGAAACGCACGTTTCGTTGCAATACCGGCGTTTTGGTGCACGAAACGCACGTTTAGCGTCAAAACTGTGCAAAAGCAGCGTTATGGACCACGAAAGGCACGTTTAGCGTCAAAACTGTGCAATAGCAGCGTTTTGGTGCACGAAACGCACGTTTCGTTGCAATAGCGGCGTTTTGGTGCACGAGACGCACGTTTAGCGTCAAAAGTGTGCAAAAGCAGCGTTTTGGTGCACGAAACGCACGATTCGTTGCAAAAGCGGAGTTTTGGTGCACGAAACGCACGTTTAGCGTCAAAACTGTGCAATAGCAGCGTTTTGGTGCACGAAACGCACGTTTCGTTGCAAAAGCGGCGGTTTGTTGCACGAAATACACGTTTCGTTGCAAAAGCGGCGTTTTGGTGCATGAAACGCACGTATAGCGTCAAAACTGTGCAAAAGCAGCGTTTTGGTGCGCGAAACGCACGTTTCGTTGCAAAAGCGGCGTTTTGGTGCACGAAACGCACGTTTAGGGTCAAAACTGTGCAAAAGCAGCGTTTTGGTGCACGAAACGCACGATTCGTTGCAAAAGCGACGTTTTGGTGCACGAAACACACGATTCGTTGCAAAAGCGGCGTTTTGGTGCACGAAACGCACGTTTAGCACCAAAACCGTGCAAAAGCAGCGTTTTGGTGCACGAAACGCACGTTTAGCGTCAAAACTGTGCAAAAGCAGCGTTTTGGTGCACGAAACGCACGTTTCGTTGCAAAAGCGGCGTTTTGGTGCACGAAATACACGTTTCGTTGCAAAAGCGGCGTTTTGGTGCATGAAACGCACGTATAGCGTCAAAACTGTGCAAAAGCAGCGTTTTGGTGCGCGAAACGCACGTTTCGATGCAAAAGCGGCGTTTTGGTGCACGAAACGCACGTTTAGGGTCAAAACTGTGCAAAAGCAGCGTTTTGGTGCACGAAACGCACGATTCGTTGCAAAAGCGACGTTTTGGTGCACGAAACACACGTTTCGTTGCAAAAGCGGCGTTTTGGTGCACGAAACGCACGTTTAGCATCAAAACCGTGCAAAAGCAGCGTTTTGGTGCACGAAACGCACGTTTAGCGTCAAAACTGTGCAAAAGCAGCGTTTTGGTGCACGAAACGCACGTTTCGTTGCAAAAGCGGCGTTTTGGTGCACGAAATACACGTTTCGTTGCAAAGGCGGCGTTTTGGTGCATGAAACGCACGTATAGCGTCAAAACTGTGCAAAAGCAGCGTTTTGGTGCGCGAAACGCACGTTTCGTTGCAAAAGCGGCGTTTTGGTGCACGAAACGCACGTTTAGCGTCAAAACTCTGCAAAAGCAGCGTTTTGGTGCACGAAACGCACGATTCGTTGCAAAAGCGGCGTTTTGGTGCACGAAACACACGTTTCGTTGCAAAAGCGGCGTTTTGGTGCACGATACGCACGTATAGCGTCAAAACTGTGCAAAAGCAGCGTTTTGGTGCGCGAAACGCACGTTTCGTTGCAAAGCGGCGTTTTGTTGCACGAGACGCACGTTTAGCGTCAAAAATGTGCAACAGCAGCGTTTTGGTGCACGAAACGCACGTTTCGTTGCAATACCGGCGTTTTGGTGCACGAAACGCACGTTTAGCGTCAAAACTGTGCAAAAGCAGCGTTATGGACCACGAAAGGCACGTTTAGCGTCAAAACTGTGCAATAGCAGCGTTTTGGTGCTCGAAACGCACGTTTCGTTGCAAAAGCGGCGTTTTGGTGCACGAAATACACGTTTCGTTGCAAAAGCGGCGTTTTGGTGCATGAAACGCACGTATAGCGTCAAAACTGTGCAAAAGCAGCGTTTTGGTGCGCGAAACGCACGTTTCGTTGCAAAAGCGGCGTTTTGGTGCACGAGACGCACGTTTAGCGTCAAAAGTGTGCAAAAGCAGCGTTTTGGTGCACGAAACGCACGATTCGTTGCAAAAGCGGCGTTTTGGTGCACGAAACGCACGTTTAGCGTCAAAACTGTGCAATAGCAGCGTTTTCGTGCACGAAACGTACGTTTCGTTGCAAAAGCGGCGGTTTGTTGCACGAAATACACGTTTCGTTGCAAAAGCGGCGTTTTGGTGCATGAAACGCACGTATAGCGTCAAAACAGTGCAAAAGCAGCGTTTTGGTGCACGAAACGCACGATTCGTTGCAAAAGCGACGTTTTGGTGCACGAAACGCACGTTTCGTTGCAATACCGCCGTTTTGGTGCACGAAACGCACGTTTAGCGTCAAAACTGTGCAAAAGCAGCGTTATGGACCACGAAAGGCACGTTTAGCGTCAAAACTGTACAATAGCAGCGTTTTGGTGCACGAAACGCACGTTTCGTTGCAAAAGCGGCGTTTTGGTGCACGAAATACACGTTTCGTTGCAAAGGCGGCGTTTTGGTGCATGAAACGCACGTATAGCGTCAAAACTGTGCAAAAGCAGCGTTTTGGTGCGCGAAACGCACGTTTCGTTGCAAAAGCGGCGTTTTGGTGCACGAAACGCACGTTTAGGGTCAAAACTGTGCAAAAGCAGCGTTTTGGTGCACGAAACGCACGATTCGTTGCAAAAGCGACGTTTTGGTGCACGAAACACACGTTTCGTTGCAAAAGCGGCGTTTTGGTGCACGAAACGCACGTTTAGCATCAAAACCGTGTTAAAGCAGCGTTTTGGTGCACGAAACGCACGTTTAGCGTCAAAACTGTGCAAAAGCAGCGTTTTGGTGCACGAAACGCACGTTTCGTTGCAAAAGCGGCGTTTTGGTGCACGAAATACACGTTTCGTTGCAAAGGCGGCTTTTTGGTGCATGAAACGCACGTATAGCGTCAAAACTGTGCAAAAGCAGCGTTTTGGTGCGCGAAACGCACGTTTCGTTGCAAAAGCGGCGTTTTGGTGCACGAAACGCACGTTTAGGGTCAAAACTGTGCAAAAGCAGCGTTTTGCTGCACGAAACGCACGATTCGTTGCAAAAGCGGCGTTTTGGTGCACGAAATACACGTTTCGTTGCAAAAGCGGCGTTTTGGTGCACGAAACGCACGTATAGCGTCAAAACTGTGCAAAAGCAGCGTTTTGGTGCGCGAAACGCACGTTTCGTTGCAAAGCGGCGTTTTGTTGCACGAGACGCACGTTTAGCGTCAAAAATGTGCAACAGTAGCGTTTTGGTGCACGAAACGCACGTTTCGTTGCAAAAGCAGCGTTTTGGTGCACGAAACGCACGATTCGTTGCAAAAGCGGCGTTTTGGTGCACGAAACGCACGTTTAGCGTCAAAACTGTGCAAAAGCAGCGTTTTGGTGCACGAAACGCACGTTTCGTTGCAAAAGCAGCGTTTTGGTGCGCGAAACGCACGTTTCGTTGCAAAGCGGCGTTTTGTTGCACGAGACGCACGTTTAGCGTCAAAACTGTGCAAAAGCAGCGTTTTGGTGCACGAAACGCACGTTTTGTGACAAAAGGAGCAATTCGGTGTGTGAAACGCACGTTTTGTGCCAAACCTGTTCAGAAGCAGTGATTCTGTGCACGAAACACACGACCTGTGCCATAACTGAGCAAAAGCGGCGATTCCGTGCACGAAACGCACGTTTTGTGCCAAAAGGTGCAAACCGGTGCGTGAAACGCACGTTTTGTGCCAAAACTGATCAAAAGCGGCGATTCTGTGCACGAAACGCACGCTTTGTGGAAAAACTGAGCAAAAGCGGCGATTATGTGCAGGAAACACACGTTTTGTGCCAAAACTGAGCAAAAGCGGCGATTCTGTGCACGAAACGCACGTTTTGTGAAAAAACTGAGCAAAAGCGGCGATTTTGTGCACGAAACGCACGTTTTGTGCCAAAACTGAGCAAAAGCAGTGATTCTGTGCACGAAACGCCCGTTTTGCGCCAAAAGGAGCAATTCGGTGCGTGAATCGCACGTTTTGTGCCAAACTGAGCAAAAGCAGCGATTCTGTGCACGAAACGCACGTTTTGTGCCAAAAGGAGCAGTTCGGTGTGTGAATCGCATGTTTTGAGCCAAAACTGAGCAAAAGCGGCGATTCTGTGCACGAAACACACGTTATGTGCCACAACTGAGCAAAAGTGGCGAGTCTGTGCACGAAACGCACGTTTTGTGCCCAAGCTGAGCAAAAGCGGCCATTCTGTGCAAGAAACGCGCGTTTAGTGCCAAACTGAGCAAAAGCGGCGATTTTGTGCACGAAGTGCACGTTTTGTGCCATAGTTGAGCGAAAGCAGCGATTTTGCTCACGAAACGCACATTTTGTGCCAAACTGAGGAAAAAGCGGCGATTCTGTGCACGAAGTGCTCGTTTTGTACCAAAGGGAGCAATTCTGAGCACGAAACGCTCGTTTTGTGCCAAAACTGAGCAAAAGCGGCGACTCCGTGTACGAAACGCACATTTTGAGAAAAAACTGAGCAAAATCGGCGATTCTGTGCACGAAACGCTCGTTTTGTGCCAAAGCTGAGCAAAAGCGACGATTCTGTTCACGAAACGCACGTTTTCTGCCAGAAGGAGCAATTCGGTGCGTGAAACGCACGTTTTGTACCAAAACTGAGCAAAAGCGGCTATTCCGTGCTCGAAACGCACGTTTTGTGCCAAAACTGAGCAATAGCAGCGTTTTGGTGCACGAAACGCACGTTTCGTTGCAAAAGCGGCGTGTTGGTGCACGAAACGCACGTATAGCGTCAAAACTGTGCAAAAGCAGCGTTTTGGTGCGCGAAACGCACGTTTCGTTGCAAAGCGGCGTTTTGTCGCACGAGACGCACGTTTAGCGTCAAAAATGTGCAACAGCAGCGTTTTGGTGCACGAAACGCACGTTTCGTTGCAATACCGCCGTTTTGGTGCACGAAACGCACGTTTAGCGTCAAAACTGTGCAAAAGCAGCGTTATGGACAACGAAAGGCACGTTTAGCGTCAAAACTGTGCAATAGCAGCGTTTTGGTGCACGAAACGCACGTTTCGTTGCAAAAGCGGCGTTTTGGTGCACGAAATAGACGTTTCGTTGCAAAAGCGGCGTTTTGGTCCATGAAACGAACGTATAGCGTCAAAACTGTGCAAAAGCAGCGTTTTGGTGCGCGAAACGCACGTTTCGTTGCAAAAGCGGCGTTTTGGTGCACGAGACGCACGTTTAGCGTCAAAACTGTGCAAAAGCAGCGTTTTGGTGCACGAAACGCACGATTCGTTGCAAAAGCGGCGTTTTGGGGCACGAAACGCACGTTTAGCGTCAAAACTGTGCAAAAGCAGCGTTTTGGTGCACGAAACGCACGTTTCGTTGCAAAAGCGGCGTTTTGGTGCACGAAACGCACGTTTAGCGTCAAAACTGTGCAAAAGCAGCGTTTTACTGCACGAAACGCACGTTTAGCGTCAAACATGTGCAAAAGCAGCGTTTTGGTGCACGAAACGCATGTTTCGTTGCAAAAGCGGCGTTTTGGTGCACGAAACGCACGTTTAGCGTCAAAAATGTGCAACAGCAGGGTTTTGGTGCACGAAACGCACGTTTCGTTGCAATACCGGCGTTTTGGTGCACGAAACGCACGTTTAGCGTCAAAACTGTGCAAAAGCAGCGTTTTGGACCACGAAACGCACGCTTAGCGTCAAAACTATGCAAAAGCAGCGTTTTGGTGCACGAAACGCACGATTCGTTGCAAAAGCGGCGTTTTGGTGCACGAAATACACGATTCGTTGCAAAAGCGGCGTTTTGGTGCACGAAACGCACGTATAGCGTCAAAACTGTGCAAAAGCAGCGTTTTGGTGCGCGAAACGCACGTTTCGTTGCAAAGGCGGCGTTTTGGTGCATGAAACGCACGTATAGCGTCAAAACTGTGCAATAGCAGCGTTTTGGTGCACGAAACGCACGTTTCGTTGCAAAAGCGGCGTTTTGGTGCACGAAATACACGTTTCGTTGCAAAAGCGGCGTTTTGGTGCATGAAACGCACGTTTAGCGTCAAAACTGTGCAAAAGCAGCGTTATGGACCACGAAAGGCACGTTTAGCGTCAAAACTGTGCAATAGCAGCGTTTTGGTGCACGAAACGCACGTTTCGTTGCAAAAGCGGCGTTTTGGTGCGCGAAATACACGTTTCGTTGCAAAAGCGGCGTTTTGGTGCACGAAATACACGTTTCGTTGCAAAAGCGGCGTTTTGGTGCATGAAACGCACGTATAGCGTCAAAACTGTGCAAAAGCAGCGTTTTGGTGCACGAAACGCACGATTCGTTGCAAAAGCGGCGTTTTGGGGCACGAAACGCACGTTTAGCGTCAAAACTGTGCAAAAGCAGCGTTTTGGTGCACGAAACGCACGTTTCGTTGCAAAAGCGGCGTTTTGGTGCACGAAACGCACGTTTAGCGTCAAAACTGTGCAAAAGCAGCGTTTTACTGCACGAAACGCACGTTTAGCGTCAAACATGTGCAAAAGCAGCGTTTTGGGGCACGAAACGCATGTTTCGTTGCAAAAGCGGCGTTTTGGTGCACGAAACGCACGTTTAGCGTCAAAAATGTGCAACAGCAGCGTTTTGGTGCACGAAACGCACGTTTCGTTGCAATACCGGCGTTTTGGTGCACGAAACGCACGTTTAGCGTCAAAACTGTGCAAAAGCAGCGTTTTGGACCACGAAACGCACGCTTAGCGTCCAAACTATGCAAAAGCAGCGTTTTGGTGCACGAAACGCACGATTCGTTGCAAAAGCGGCGTTTTGGTGCACGAAATACACGATTCGTTGCAAAAGCGGCGTTTTGGTGCACGAAACGCACGTATAGCGTCAAAACTGTGCAAAAGCAGCGTTTTGGTGCGCGAAACGCACGTTTCGTTGCAAAGGCGGCGTTTTGGTGCATGAAACGCACGTATAGCGTCAAAACTGTGCAATAGCAGCGTTTTGGTGCACGAAACGCACGTTTCGTTGCAAAAGCGGCGTTTTGGTGCACGAAATACACGTTTCGTTGCAAAAGCGGCGTTTTGGTGCATGAAACGCACGTTTAGCGTCAAAACTGTGCAAAAGCAGCGTTATGGACCACGAAAGGCACGTTTAGCGTCAAAACTGTGCAATAGCAGCGTTTTGGTGCACGAAACGCACGTTTCGTTGCAAAAGCGGCGTTTTGGTGCACGAAATACACGTTTCGTTGCAAAAGCGGCGTTTTGGTGCACGAAATACACGTTTCGTTGCAAAAGCGGCGTTTTGGTGCATGAAACGCACGTATAGCGTCAAAACTGTGCAAAAGCAGCGTTTTGGTGCGCGAAACGCACGTTTCGTTGCAAAAGCGGCGTTTTGGTGCACGAAACGCACGTTTAGCGTCAAAACTGTGCAAAAGCAGCGTTTTGGTGCACGAAACGCACGATTCGTTGCAAAAGCAGCGTTTTGGTGCACGAAACGCACGTTTCGTTGCAATACCGGCGTTTTGGTGCACGAAACGCACGTATAGCGTCAAAACTGTGCAAAAGCAGCGTTTTGGTGCGCGAAACGCACGTTTCGTTGCAAAGCGGCGTTTTGTTGCACGAGACGCACGTTTAGCGTCAAAAATGTGCAACAGCTGCGTTTTGGTGCACGAAACGCACGTTTCGTTGCAATACCGACGTTTTGGTGCACGAAACGCACGTTTAGCGTCAAAACTGTGCAAAAGCAGCGTTATGGACCACGAAAGGCGCGTTTAGCGTCAAAACTGTGCAATAGCAGCGTTTTGGTGCACGAAACGCACGATTCGTTGCAAAAGCGGCGTTTTGGTGCACGAAATACACGTTTCGTTGCAAAAGCGGCGTTTTGGTGCATGGAACGCACGTATAGCGTCAAAATTGTGCAAAGGCAGCGTTTTGGTGCGCGAAACGCACGTTTCGTTGCAAAAGCGGCGTTTTGGTGCACGAGACGCACGTTTAGCGTCAAAACTGTGCAAAAGCAGCGTTTTGGTGCACGAAACGCACGATTCGTTGCAAAAGCGGCGTTTTGGTGCACGAAACGCACGTTTAGCGTCAAAAATGTGCAACAGCAGCGTTTTGGTGCACGAAACACACGTTTCGTTGCAAAAGCGGCGTTTTGGTGCACGAAACGCACGTTTAGCATCAAAACCGTGCAAAAGCAGCGTTTTGGTGCACGAAACGCACGTTTAGCGTCAAAACTGTGCAAAAGCAGCGTTTTGGTGCACGAAACGCACGTTTCGTTGCAAAAGCGGCGTTTTGGTGCACGAAATACACGTTTCGTTGCAAAGGCGGCGTTTTGGTGCATGAAACGCACGTATAGCGTCAAAACTGTGCAAAAGCAGCGTTTTGGTGCGCGAAACGCACGTTTCGTTGCAAAAGCGGCGTTTTGGTGCACGAAACGCACGTTTAGGGTCAAAACTGTGCAAAAGCAGCGTTTTGCTGCACGAAACGCACGATTCGTTGCAAAAGCGGCGTTTTGGTGCACGAAATACACGTTTCGTTACAAAAGCGGCGTTTTGGTGCACGAAACGCACGTATAGCGTCAAAACTGTGCAAAAGCAGCGTTTTGGTGCGCGAAACGCACGTTTCGTTGCAAAGCGGCGTTTTGTTGCACGAGACGCACGTTTAGCGTCAAAAATGTGCAACAGTAGCGTTTTGGTGCACGAAGCGCACGTTTCGTTGCAATACCGCCGTTTTGGTGCACGAAACGCACGTTTAGCGTCAAAACTGTGCAAAAGCAGCGTTATGGACCACGAAAGGCACGTTTAGCGTCAAAACTGTGCAATAGCAGCGTTTTGGTGCACGAAACGCACGTTTCGTTGCAAAAGCGGCGTTTTGGTGCACGAAATACACGTTTCGTTGCAAAAGCGGCGTTTTGGTGCATGAAACGCACGTTTAGCGTCAAAACTGTGCAAAAGCAGCGTTATGGACCACAAAAGGCACGTTTAGCGTCAAAACTGTGCAATAGCAGCGTTTTGGTGCACGAAACGCACGTTTCGTTGCAAAAGCGGCGTTTTGGTGCACGAAATACACGTTTCGTTGCAAAAGCGGCGTTTTGGTGCATGAAACGCACGTATATCGTCAAAACTGTGCAAAAGCAGCGTTTTGGTGCGCGAAACGCGCGTTTCGTTGCAAAAGCGGCGTTTTGGTGCACGAAACGCACGTTTAGCGTCAAAACTGTGCAAAAGCAGCGTTTTGGTGCACGAAACGCACGATTCGTTGCAAAAGCGGCGTTTTGGTGCACGAAACACACGTTTCGTTGCAAAAGCGGCGTTTTGGTGCACGATACGCACGTATAGCGTCAAAACTGTGCAAAAGCAGCGTTTTGGTGCGCGAAACGCACGTTTCGTTGCAAAGCGGCGTTTTGGTGCACGAAACGCACGTTTAGCGTCAAAAATGTGCAACAGCAGCATTTTGGTGCACGAAACGCACGTTTCGTTGCAATACCGGCGTTTTGGTGCACGAAACGCACGTATAGCGTCAAAACTGTGCAAAAGCAGCGTTTTGGTGCGCGAAACGCACGTTTCGTTGCAAAGCGGCGTTTTGTTGCACGAAACGCACGTTTAGCGTCAAAAATGTGCAACAGCAGCGTTTTGGTGCACGAAACGCACGTTTCGTTGCAATACCGGCGTTTTGGTGCACGAAACGCACGTTTAGCGTCAAAACTGTGCAAAAGCAGCGTTATGGACCACGAAAGGCACGTTTAGCGTCAAAACTGTGCAATAGCAGCGTTTTGGTGCACGAAACGCACGTTTCGTTGCAATAGCGGCGTTTTGGTGCACGAGACGCACGTTTAGCGTCAAAAGTGTGCAAAAGCAGCGTTTTGGTGCACGAAACGCACGATTCGTTGCAAAAGCGGAGTTTTGGTGCACGAAACGCACGTTTAGCGTCAAAACTGTGCAATAGCAGCGTTTTGGTGCACGAAACGCACGTTTCGTTGCAAAAGCGGCGGTTTGTTGCACGAAATACACGTTTCGTTGCAAAAGCGGCGTTTTGGTGCATGAAACGCACGTATAGCGTCAAAACTGTGCAAAAGCAGCGTTTTGGTGCGCGAAACGCACGTTTCGTTGCAAAAGCGGCGTTTTGGTGCACGAAACGCACGTTTAGGGTCAAAACTGTGCAAAAGCAGCGTTTTGGTGCACGAAACGCACGATTCGTTGCAAAAGCGACGTTTTGGTGCACGAAACACACGATTCGTTGCAAAAGCGGCGTTTTGGTGCACGAAACGCACGTTTAGCACCAAAACCGTGCAAAAGCAGCGTTTTGGTGCACGAAACGCACGTTTAGCGTCAAAACTGTGCAAAAGCAGCGTTTTGGTGCACGAAACGCACGTTTCGTTGCAAAAGCGGCGTTTTGGTGCACGAAATACACGTTTCGTTGCAAAAGCGGCGTTTTGGTGCATGAAACGCACGTATAGCGTCAAAACTGTGCAAAAGCAGCGTTTTGGTGCGCGAAACGCACGTTTCGATGCAAAAGCGGCGTTTTGGTGCACGAAACGCACGTTTAGGGTCAAAACTGTGCAAAAGCAGCGTTTTGGTGCACGAAACGCACGATTCGTTGCAAAAGCGACGTTTTGGTGCACGAAACACACGTTTCGTTGCAAAAGCGGCGTTTTGGTGCACGAAACGCACGTTTAGCATCAAAACCGTGCAAAAGCAGCGTTTTGGTGCACGAAACGCACGTTTAGCGTCAAAACTGTGCAAAAGCAGCGTTTTGGTGCACGAAACGCACGTTTCGTTGCAAAAGCGGCGTTTTGGTGCACGAAATACACGTTTCGTTGCAAAGGCGGCGTTTTGGTGCATGAAACGCACGTATAGCGTCAAAACTGTGCAAAAGCAGCGTTTTGGTGCGCGAAACGCACGTTTCGTTGCAAAAGCGGCGTTTTGGTGCACGAAACGCACGTTTAGCGTCAAAACTCTGCAAAAGCAGCGTTTTGGTGCACGAAACGCACGATTCGATGCAAAAGCGGCGTTTTGGTGCACGAAACACACGTTTCGTTGCAAAAGCGGCGTTTTGGTGCACGATACGCACGTATAGCGTCAAAACTGTGCAAAAGCAGCGTTTTGGTGCGCGAAACGCACGTTTCGTTGCAAAGCGGCGTTTTGTTGCACGAGACGCACGTTTAGCGTCAAAAATGTGCAACAGCAGCGTTTTGGTGCACGAAACGCACGTTTCGTTGCAATACCGGCGTTTTGGTGCACGAAACGCACGTTTAGCGTCAAAACTGTGCAAAAGCAGCGTTATGGACCACGAAAGGCACGTTTAGCGTCAAAACTGTGCAATAGCAGCGTTTTGGTGCTCGAAACGCACGTTTCGTTGCAAAAGCGGCGTTTTGGTGCACGAAATACACGTTTCGTTGCAAAAGCGGCGTTTTGGTGCATGAAACGCACGTATAGCGTCAAAACTGTGCAAAAGCAGCGTTTTGGTGCGCGAAACGCACGTTTCGTTGCAAAAGCGGCGTTTTGGTGCACGAGACGCACGTTTAGCGTCAAAAGTGTGCAAAAGCAGCGTTTTGGTGCACGAAACGCACGATTCGTTGCAAAAGCGGCGTTTTGGTGCACGAAACGCACGTTTAGCGTCAAAACTGTGCAATAGCAGCGTTTTCGTGCACGAAACGTACGTTTCGTTGCAAAAGCGGCGGTTTGTTGCACGAAATACACGTTTCGTTGCAAAAGCGGCGTTTTGGTGCATGAAACGCACGTATAGCGTCAAAACAGTGCAAAAGCAGCGTTTTGGTGCACGAAACGCACGATTCGTTGCAAAAGCGACGTTTTGGTGCACGAAACGCACGTTTCGTTGCAATACCGCCGTTTTGGTGCACGAAACGCACGTTTAGCGTCAAAACTGTGCAAAAGCAGCGTTATGGACCACGAAAGGCACGTTTAGCGTCAAAACTGTACAATAGCAGCGTTTTGGTGCACGAAACGCACGTTTCGTTGCAAAAGCGGCGTTTTGGTGCACGAAATACACGTTTCGTTGCAAAGGCGGCGTTTTGGTGCATGAAACGCACGTATAGCGTCAAAACTGTGCAAAAGCAGCGTTTTGGTGCGCGAAACGCACGTTTCGTTGCAAAAGCGGCGTTTTGGTGCACGAAACGCACGTTTAGGGTCAAAACTGTGCAAAAGCAGCGTTTTGGTGCACGAAACGCACGTTTCGTTGCAAAAGCAGCGTTTTGGTGCACGAAACGCACGATTCGTTGCAAAAGCGGCGTTTTGGTGCACGAAACGCACGTTTAGCGTCAAAACTGTGCAAAAGCTGCGTTTTGGTGCACGAAACGCACGTTTCGTTGCAAAAGCGGCGTTTTGGTGAACGAAACGCATGTTTAGCGTCAAAACTGTGCAAAAGCAGCGTTTTACTGCACGAAACGCACGTTTAGCGTCAAACATGTGCAAAAGCAGCGTTTTGGTGCGCGAAACGCACGTTTCGTTGCAAAAGCGGCGTTTTGGTGCACGAAACGCACGTTTAGGGTCAAAACTGTGCAAAAGCAGCGTTTTGCTGCACGAAACGCACGATTCGTTGCAAAAGCGGCGTTTTGGTGCACGAAATACACGTTTCGTTGCAAAAGCGGCGTTTTGGTGCACGAAACGCACGTATAGCGTCAAAACTGTGCAAAAGCAGCGTTTTGGTGCGCGAAATTCACGTTTCGTTGCAAAGCGGCGTTTTGTTGCGCGAGACGCACGTTTAGCGTCAAAAATGTGCAACAGTAGCGTTTTGGTGCACGAAACGCACGTTTCGTTGCAAAAGCAGCGTTTTGGTGCACGAAACGCACGATTCGTTGCAAAAGCGGCGTTTTGGTGCACGAAACGCACGTTTAGCGTCAAAAGTGTGCAAAAGCTGCGTTTTGGTGCACGAAACGCACGTTTCGTTGCAAAAGCGGCGTTTTGGTGAACGAAACGCACGTTTAGCGTCAAAACTGTGCAAAAGCAGCGTTTTACTGCACGAAACGCACGTTTAGCGTCAAACATGTGCAAAAGCAGCGTTTTGGTGCACGAAACGCATGTTTCGTTGCAAAAGCGGCGTTTTGGTGCACGAAACGCACGTTTAGCGTCAAAAATGTGCAACAGCAGCGTTTTGGTGCACGAAACGCACGTTTCGTTGCAATACCGGCGTTTTGGTGCACGAAACGCACGTTTAGCGTCAAAACTGTGCAAAAGCAGCGTTTTGGACCACGAAACGCACGCTTAGCGTCAAAACTATGCAAAAGCAGCGTTTTGGTGCACGAAACGCACGATTCGTTGCAAAAGCGGCGTTTTGGTGCACGAAATACACGTTTCGTTGCAAAAGCGGCGTTTTGGTGCACGTAACGCACGTATAGCGTCAAAACTGTGCAAAAGCAGCGTTTTGGTGCGCGAAACGCACGTTTCGTTGCAAAGCGGCGTTTTGTTGCACGAGACGCACGTTTAGCGTCAAAAATGTGCAACAGCAGCGTTTTGGTGCACGAAACGCACGTTTCGTTGCAATACCGCCGTTTTGGTGCACGAAACGCACGTTTAGCGTCAAAACTGTGCAAAAGCAGCGTTATGGACCACGAAAGGCACGTTTAGCGTCAAAACTGTGCAATAGCAGCGTTTTGGTGCACGAAACGCACGTTTCGTTGCAAAAGCGGCGTTTTGGTGCACGAAATACACGTTTCGTTGCAAAAGCGGCGTTTTGGTGCATGAAACGCACGTTTAGCGTCAAAACTGTGCAAAAGCAGCGTTATGGACCACGAAAGGCACGTTTAGCGTCAAAACTGTGCAATAGCAGCGTTTTGGTGCACGAAACGCACGTTTCGTTGCAAAAGCGGCGTTTTGGTGCACGAAATACACGTTTCGTTGCAAAAGCGGCGTTTTGGTGCATGAAACGCACGTATAGCGTCAAAACTGTGCAAAAGCAGCGTTTTGGTGCGCGAAACGCACGTTTCGTTGCAAAAGCGGCGTTTTGGTGCACGAAACGCACGTTTAGCGTCAAAACTGTGCAAAAGCAGCGTTTTGGTGCACGAAACGCACGATTCGTTGCAAAAGCGGCATTTTGGTGCACGAAACACACGTTTCGTTGCAAAAGCGGCGTTTTGGTGCACGATACGCACGTATAGCGTCAAAACTGTGCAAAAGCAGCGTTTTGGTGCGCGAAACGCACGTTTCGTTGCAAAGCGGCGTTTTGGTGCACGAAACGCACGTTTAGCGTCAAAAATGTGCAACAGCAGCGTTCTGGTGCACGAAACGCACGTTTCGTTGCAATATCGGCGTTTTGGTGCACGAAACGCACGTATAGCGTCAAAACTGTGCAAAAGCAGCGTTATGGACCACGAAAGGCACGTTTAGCGTCAAAACTGTGCAATAGCAGCGTTTTGGTGCACGAAACGCACGTTTCGTTGCAAAAGCGGCGTTTTGGTGCACGAAATACACGTTTCGTTGCAAAAGCGGCGTTTTGGTGCATGAAACGCACGTTTAGCGTCAAAACTGTGCAAAAGCAGCGTTATGGACCACGAAAGGCACGTTTAGCGTCAAAACTGTGCAATAGCAGCGTTTTGGTGCACGAAACGCACGTTTCGTTGCAAAAGCGGCGTTTTGGTGCACGAAATACACGTTTCGTTGCAAAAGCGGCGTTTTGGTGCATGAAACGCACGTATAGCGTCAAAACTGTGCAAAAGCAGCGTTTTGGTGCGCGAAACGCACGTTTCGTTGCAAAGCGGCGTTTTGTTGCACGAGACGCACGTTTAGCGTCAAAAATGTGCAACAGCAGAATTTTGGTGCACGAAACGCACGTTTCGTTGCAATACCGCCGTTTTGGTGCACGAAACGCACGTTTGGCGTCAAAACTGTGCAAAAGCAGCGTTATGGACCACGAAAGGCACGTTTAGCGTCAAAACTGTACAATAGCAGCGTTTTGGTGCACGAAACGCACGTTTCGTTGCAAAAGCGGCGTTTTGGTGCACGAAACGCACGATTCGTTGCAAAAGCGACGTTTTGGTGCACGAAACACACGTTTCGTTGCAAAAGCGGCGTTTTGGTGCACGAAACGCACGTTTAGCATCAAAACCGTGCAAAAGCAGCGTTTTGGTGCACGAAACGCACGTTTAGCGTCAAAATTGTGCAAAAGCAGCGTTTTGGTGCACGAAACGCACGTTTCGTTGCAAAAGCGGCGTTTTGGTGCACGAAATACACGTTTCGTTGCAAAGGCGGCGTTTTGGTGCTTGAAACGCACGTATAGCGTCAAAACTGTGCAAAAGCAGCGTTTTGGTGCGCGAAACGCACGTTTCGTTGCAAAAGCGGCGTTTTGGTGCACGAAACGCACGTTTAGGGTCAAAACTGTGCAAAAGCAGCGTTTTGCTGCACGAAACGCACGATTCGTTGCAAAAGCGGCGTTTTGGTGCACGAAATACTCGTTTCGTTGCAAAAGCGGCGTTTTGGTGCACGAAACGCACGTATAGCGTCAAAACTGTGCAAAAGCAGCGTTTTGGTGCGCGAAACGCACGTTTCGTTGCAAAGCGGCGTTTTGTTGCACGAGACGCACGTTTAGCGTCAAAAATGTGCAACAGCAGCGTTTTGGTGCACGAAACGCACGTTTCGTTGCAATACCGGCGTTTTGGTGCACGAAACGCACGTATAGCGTCAAAACTGTGCAAAAGCAGCGTTATGGACCACGAAAGGCACGTTTAGCGTCAAAACTGTGCAATAGCAGCGTTTTGGTGCACGAAACGCACGTTTCGTTGCAAAAGCGGCGTTTTGGTGCACGAAATACACGTTTCGTTGCAAAAGCGGCGTTTTGGTGCATGAAACGCACGTATAGCGTAAAAACTGTGCAAAAGCAGCGTTTTGGTGCGCGAAACGCACGTTTCGTTGCAAAAGCGGCGTTTTGGTGCACGAAACGCACGTTTAGCGTCAAAAATGTGCAACAGCAGCGTTTTGGTGCACGAAACGCACGTTTCGTTGGAATACCGGCGTTTTGGTGCACGAAACGCACGTATAGCGTCAAAACTGTGCAAAAGCAGCGTTTTGGTGCGCGAAACGCACGGTTCGTTGCAAAGCGGCGTTTTGTTGCACGAGACGCACGTTTAGCGTCAAAAATGTGCAACAGCAGCGTTTTGGTGCACGAAACGCACGTTTCGTTGCATAACCGGCGTTTTGGTGCACGAAACGCACGTTTAGCGTCAAAACTGTGCAAAAGCAGCGTTATGGACCTCGAAAGGCACGTTTAGCGTCAAAACTGTGCAATAGCAGCGTTTTGGTGCATGAAATACACGTTTCGTTGCAAAGGCGGCGTTTTGGTGCATGAAACGCACGTATAGCGTCAAAACTGTGCAAAAGCAGCGTTTTGGTGCGCGAAACGCACGTTTCGTTGCAAAAGCGGCGTTTTGGTGCACGAAACGCACGTTTAGCGTCAAAACTGTGCAAAAGCAGCGTTTTGGTGCACGAAATGCACGTTTCGTTGCAAAAGCGGCGTTTTGGTGCACGAAACGCACGTTTAGCGTCAAAACTGAGCAACTGCAGCGTTTTGGTGCACGAAACGCACGTTTAGCGTCAAAACTGTGCAAAAGCAGCGTTATGGACCACGAAAGGCACGTTTAGCGTCAAAACTGTGCAATAGCAGCGTTTTGGTGCACGAAACGCACGTTTCGTTGCAAAAGCGGCGTTTTGGTGCACGAAATACACGTTTCGTTGCAAAAGCGGCGTTTTGGTGCATGAAACGCACGTATAGCGTCAAAACTGTGCAAAAGCAGCGTTTTGGTGCGCGAAACGGACGTTTCGTTGCAAAAGCGGCGTTTTGGTGCACGAAACGCACGTTTAGCGTCAAAACTGTGCAAAAGCAGCGTTTTGGACCACGAAACGCACGTTTCGTTGCAAAAGCGGCGTTTTGGTGCACGAAACGCACGTTTCGTTGCAAAAGCGGCGTTTTGGTGCACGAAACGCACGTTTCGTTGCAAAAGCGGCGTTTTGGTGCACGAAACGCACGTTTAGCGCCAAAACTGTGCAAAAGCAGCGTTTTGGACCACGAAACGCACGTTTAGCGTCAAAACTATGCAAAAGCAGCGTTTTGGTGCACGAAACGTACGATTAGTTGCAAAAGCGGCGTTTTGGTGCACGAAATACACGTTTCGTTGCAAAAGCGGCGTTTTGGTGCATGAAACGCACGTATAGCGTCAAAACTGTGCAAAAGCAGCGTTTTGGTGCGCGAAACGCACGTTTCGTTGCAAAAGCGGCGTTTTGGTGCACGAAACGCACGTTTAGCGTCAAAACTGTGCAAAAGCAGCGTTTTGGTGCACGGAACGCACGTTTCGTTGCAAAGCGGCGTTTTGTTGCACGAGACGCACGTTTAGCGTCAAAAATGTGCAACAGCAGCGTTTTGGTGCACGAAACGCACGTTTCGTTGCAATACCGCCGTTTTGGTGCACGAAACGCACGTTTAGCGTCAAAACTGTGCAAAAGCAGCGTTATGGACCACGAAAGGCACGTTTAGCGTCAAAACTGTACAATAGCAGCGTTTTGGTGCACGAAACGCACGCTTCGTTGCAAAAGCGGCGTTTTGGTGCACGAAATACACGTTTCGTTGCAAAGGCGGCGTTTTGGTGCTTGAAACGCACGTATAGCGTCAAAACTGTGCAAAAGCAGCGTTTTGGTGCGCGAAACGCACGTTTCGTTGCAAAAGCGGCGTTTTGGTGCACGAAACGCACGTTTAGGGTCAAAACTGTGCAAAAGCAGCGTTTTGGTGCACGAAACGCACGATTCGTTGCAAAAGCGACGTTTTGGTGCACGAAACACACGTTTCGTTGCAAAAGCGGCGTTTTGGTGCACGAAACGCACGTTTAGCATCAAAACCGTGCAAAAGCAGCGTTTTGGTGCACGAAACGCACGTTTAGCGTCAAAACTGTGCAGAAGCAGCGTTTTGGTGCACGAAACGCACGTTTCGTTGCAAAAGCGGCGTTTTGGTGCACGAAATACACGTTTCGTTGCAAAGGCGGCGTTTTGGTGCTTGAAACGCACGTATAGCGTCAAAACTGTGCAAAAGCAGCGTTTTGGTGCGCGAAACGCACGTTTCGTTGCAAAAGCGGCGTTTTGGTGCACGAAACGCACGTTTAGGGTCAAAACTGTGCAAAAGCAGCGTTTTGCTGCACGAAACGCACGATTCGTTGCAAAAGCGGCGTTTTGGTGCACGAAATACTCGTTTCGTTGCAAAAGCGGCGTTTTGGTGCACGAAACGCACGTATAGCGTCAAAACTGTGCAAAAGCAGCGTTTTGGTGCGCGAAACGCACGTTTCGTTGCAAAGCGGCGTTTTGTTGCACGAGACGCACGTTTAGCGTCAAAAATGTGCAACAGCAGCGTTTTGGTGCACGAAACGCACGTTTCGTTGCAATACCGGCGTTTTGGTGCACGAAACGCACGTATAGCGTCAAAACTGTGCAAAAGCAGCGTTATGGACCACGAAAGGCACGTTTAGCGTCAAAACTGTGCAATAGCAGCGTTTTGGTGCACGAAACGCACGTTTCGTTGCAAAAGCGGCGTTTTGGTGCACGAAATACACGTTTCGTTGCAAAAGCGGCGTTTTGGTGCATGAAACGCACGTATAGCGTAAAAACTGTGCAAAAGCAGCGTTTTGGTGCGCGAAACGCACGTTTCGTTGCAAAAGCGGCGTTTTGGTGCACGAAACGCACGTTTAGCGTCAAAAATGTGCAACAGCAGCGTTTTGGTGCACGAAACGCACGTTTCGTTGGAATACCGGCGTTTTGGTGCACGAAACGCACGTATAGCGTCAAAACTGTGCAAAAGCAGCGTTTTGGTGCGCGAAACGCACGTTTCGTTGCAAAGCGGCGTTTTGTTGCACGAGACGCACGTTTAGCGTCAAAAATGTGCAACTGCAGCGTTTTGGTGCACGAAACGCACGTTTCGTTGCATAACCGGCGTTTTGGTGCACGAAACGCACGTTTAGCGTCAAAACTGTGCAAAAGCAGCGTTATGGACCTCGAAAGGCACGTTTAGCGTCAAAACTGTGCAATAGCAGCGTTTTGGTGCACGAAACGCACGTTTCGTTGCAAAAGCGGCGTTTTGGTGCACGAAATACACGTTTCGTTGCAAAAGCGGCGTTTTGGTGCATGAAACGCACGTTTAGCGTCAAAACTGTGCAAAAGCAGCGTTATGGACCACGAAAGGCACGTTTAGCGTCAAAACTGTGCAATAGCAGCGTTTTGGTGCACGAAACGCACGTTTCGTTGCAATACCGCCGTTTTGGTGCACGAAACGCACGTTTAGCGTCAAAACTGTGCAAAAGCAGCGTTATGGACCACGAAAGGCACGTTTAGCGTCAAAACTGTGCAATAGCAGCGTTTTGGTGCACGAAACGTGCGTTTCGTTGCAAAAGCGGCGTTTTGGTGCACGAAATACACGTTTCGTTGCAAAAGCGGCGTTTTGGTGCACGAAACGCACGTTTAGCGTCAAAACTGTGCAAAAGCTGCGTTTTGGTGCACGAAACGCACGTTTCGTTGCAAAAGCGGCGTTTTGGTGAACGAAACGCACGTTTAGCGTCAAAACTGTGCAAAAGCAGCGTTTTACTGCACGAAACGCACGTTTAGCGTCAAACATGTGCAAAAGCAGCGTTTTGGTGCACGAAACGCATGTTTCGTTGCAAAAGCGGCGTTTTGGTGCACGAAACGCACGTTTCGTTGCAATACCGCCGTTTTGGTGCACGAAACGCACGTTTAGCGTCAAAACTGTGCAAAAGCAGCGTTTTGGTGCGCGAAACGCACGTTTCGTTGCAAAAGCGGCGTTTTGGTGCACGAAACGCACGTTTAGCGACAAAACTCTGCAAAAGCAGCGTTTTGGTGCACGAAACGCACGATTCGTTGCAAAAGCGGCGTTTTGGTGCACGAAACACACGTTTCGTTGCAAAAGCGGCGTTTTGGTGCACGATACGCACGTATAGCGTCAAAACTGTGCAAAAGCAGCGTTTTGGTGCGCGAAACGCACGTTTCGTTGCAAAGCGGCGTTTTGTTGCACGAGACGCACGTTTAGCGTCAAAAATGTGCAACAGCAGCGTTTTGGTGCACAAAACGCACGTTTCGTTGCAATACCGGCGTTTTGGTGCACGAAACGCACGTTTAGCGTCAAAACTGTGCAAAAGCAGCGTTATGGACCACGAAAGGCACGTTTAGCGTCAAAACTGTGCAATAGCAGCGTTTTGGTGCACGAAACGCACGTTTCGTTGCAAAAGCGGCGTTTTGGTGCACGAAATACACGTTTCGTTGCAAAAGCGGCGTTTTGGTGCATGAAACGCACGTATAGCGTCAAAACTGTGCAAAAGCAGCGTTTTGGTGCGCGAAACGCACGTTTCGTTGCAAAAGCGGCGTTTTGTTGCACGAGACGCACGTTTAGCGTCAAAAATGTGCAACAGCAGCGTTTTGGTGCACGAAACACACGATTCGTTGCAAAAGCGGCGTTTTGGTGCACGAAACGCACGTTTAGCGTCAAAACTGTGCAATAGCAGCGTTTTCGTGCACGAAACGTACGTTTCGTTGCAAAAGCGGCGGTTTGTTGCACGAAATACACGTTTCGTTGCAAAAGCGGCGTTTTGGTGCATGAAACGCACGTATAGCGTCAAAACTGTGCAAAAGCAGCGTTTTGGTGCGCGAAACGCACGTTTCGTTGCAAAAGCGGCGTTTTGGTGCACGAAACGCACGTTTAGGGTCAAAACTGTGCAAAAGCAGCGTTTTGGTGCACGAAACGCACGATTCGTTGCAAAAGCGACGTTTTGGTGCACGAAACACACGTTTCGTTGCAAAAGCGGCGTTTTGGTGCACGAAACGCACGTTTAGCATCAAAACCGTGCAAAAGCAGCGTTTTGGTGCACGAAACGCACGTTTAGCGTCAAAACTGTGCAAAAGCAGCGTTTTGGTGCACGAAACGCACGTTTCGTTGCAAAAGCGGCGTTTTGGTGCACGAAATACACGTTTCGTTGCAGAGGCGGCGTTTTGGTGCATGAAACGCACGTATAGCGTCAAAACTGTGCAAAAGCAGCGTTTTGGTGCGCGAAACGCACGTTTCGTTGCAAAAGCGGCGTTTTGGTGCACGAAACGCACGTTTAGGGTCAAAACTGTGCAAAAGCAGCGTTTTGCTGCACGAAACGCACGATTCGTTGCAAAAGCGGCGTTTTGGTGCACGAAATACACGTTTCGTTGCAAAAGCGGCGTTTTGGTGCACGAAACGCACGTATAGCGTCAAAACTGTGCAAAAGCAGCGTTTTGGTGCGCGAAACGCACGTTTCGTTGCAAAGCGGCGTTTTGTTGCACGAGACGCACGTTTAGCGTCAAAAATGTGCAACAGCAGCGTTTTGGTGCACGAAACGCACGTTTCGTTGCAATACCGCCGTTTTGGTGCACGAAACGCACGTTTAGCGTCAAAACTGTGCAAAAGCAGCGTTATGGACCACGAAAGGCACGTTTAGCGTCAAAACTGTACAATAGCAGCGTTTTGGTGCACGAAACGCACGTTTCGTTGCAAAAGCGGCGTTTTGGTGCACGAAATACACGTTTCGTTGCAAAGGCGGCGTTTTGGTGCATGAAACGCACGTATAGCGTCAAAACTGTGCAAAAGCAGCGTTTTGGTGCGCGAAACGCACGTTTCGTTGCAAAAGCGGCGTTTTGGTGCACGAAACGCACGTTTAGGGTCAAAACTGTGCAAAAGCAGCGTTTTGGTGCACGAAACGCACGATTCGTTGCAAAAGCGACGTTTTGGTGCACGAAACACACGTTTCGTTGCAAAAGCGGCGTTTTGGTGCACGAAACGCACGTTTAGCAACAAAACCGTGTTAAAGCAGCGTTTTGGTGCACGAAACGCACGTTTAGCGTCAAAACTGTGCAAAAGCAGCGTTTTGGTGCACGAAACGCACGTTTCGTTGCAAAAGCGGCGTTTTGGTGCACGAAATACACGTTTCGTTGCAAAGGCGGCGTTTTGGTGCATGAAACGCACGTATAGCGTCAAAACTGTGCAAAAGCAGCGTTTTGGTGCGCGAAACGCACGTTTCGTTGCAAAAGCGGCGTTTTGGTGCACGAAACGCACGTTTAGGGTCAAAACTGTGCAAAAGCAGCGTTTTGCTGCACGAAACGCACGATTCGTTGCAAAAGCGGCGTTTTGGTGCACGAAATACACGTTTCGTTGCAAAAGCGGCGTTTTGGTGCACGAAACGCACGTATAGCGTCAAAACTGTGCAAAAGCAGCGTTTTGGTGCGCGAAACGCACGTTTCGTTGCAAAGCGGCGTTTTGTTGCACGAGACGCACGTTTAGCGTCAAAAATGTGCAACAGTAGCGTTTTGGTGCACGAAACGCACGTTTCGTTGCAAAAGCAGCGTTTTGGTGCACGAAACGCACGATTCGTTGCAAAAGCGGCGTTTTGGTGCACGAAACGCACGTTTAGCGTCAAAACTGTGCAAAAGCTGCGTTTTGGTGCACGAAACGCACGTTTCGTTGCAAAAGCGGCGTTTTGGTGAACGAAACGCACGTTTAGCGTCAAAACTGTGCAAAAGCAGCGTTTTACTGCACGAAACGCACGTTTAGCGTCAAACATGTGCAAAAGCAGCGTTTTGGTGCACGAAACGCATGTTTCGTTGCAAAAGCGGCGTTTTGGTGCACGAAACGCACGTTTCGTTGCAATACCGCCGTTTTGGTGCACGAAACGCACGTTTAGCGTCAAAACTGTGCAAAAGCAGCGTTATGGACCACGAAAGGCACGTTTAGCAACAAAACTGTGCAATAGCAGCGTTTTGGTGCACGAAACGCACGTTTCGTTGCAAAAGCGGCGTTTTGGTGCACGAAATACACGTTTCGTTGCAAAAGCGGCGTTTTGGTGCATGAAACGCACGTTTAGCGTCAAAACTGTGCAAAAGCAGCGTTATGGACCACGAAAGGCACGTTTAGCGTCAAAACTGTGCAATAGCAGCGTTTTGGTGCACGAAACGCACGTTTCGTTGCAAAAGCGGCGTTTTGGTGCACGAAATACACGTTTCGTTGCAGAGGCGGCGTTTTGGTGCATGAAACGCACGTATAGCGTCAAAACTGTGCAAAAGCAGCGTTTTGGTGCGCGAAACGCACGTTTCGTTGCAAAAGCGGCGTTTTGGTGCACGAAACGCACGTTTAGGGTCAAAACTGTGCAAAAGCAGCGTTTTGCTGCACGAAACGCACGATTCGTTGCAAAAGCGGCGTTTTGGTGCACGAAATACACGTTTCGTTGCAAAAGCGGCGTTTTGGTGCACGAAACGCACGTATAGCGTCAAAACTGTGCAAAAGCAGCGTTTTGGTGCGCGAAACGCACGTTTCGTGGCAAAGCGGCGTTTTGTTGCACGAGACGCACGTTTAGCGTCAAAAATGTGCAACAGCAGCGTTTTGGTGCACGAAACGCACGTTTCGTTGCAATACCGCCGTTTTGGTGCACGAAACGCACGTTTAGCGTCAAAACTGTGCAAAAGCAGCGTTATGGACCACGAAAGGCACGTTTAGCGTCAAAACTGTACAATAGCAGCGTTTTGGTGCACGAAACGCACGTTTCGTTGCAAAAGCGGCGTTTTGGTGCACGAAATACACGTTTCGTTGCAAAGGCGGCGTTTTGGTGCATGAAACGCACGTATAGCGTCAAAACTGTGCAAAAGCAGCGTTTTGGTGCGCGAAACGCACGTTTCGTTGCAAAAGCGGCGTTTTGGTGCACGAAACGCACGTTTAGGGTCAAAACTGTGCAAAAGCAGCGTTTTGGTGCACGAAACGCACGATTCGTTGCAAAAGCGACGTTTTGGTGCACGAAACACACGTTTCGTTGCAAAAGCGGCGTTTTGGTGCACGAAACGCACGTTTAGCATCAAAACCGTGTTAAAGCAGCGTTTTGGTGCACGAAACGCACGTTTAGCGTCAAAACTGTGCAAAAGCAGCGTTTTGGTGCACGAAACGCACGTTTCGTTGCAAAAGCGGCGTTTTGGTGCATGAAACGCACGTATAGCGTCAAAACTGTGCAAAAGCAGCGTTTTGGTGCGCGAAACGCACGTTTCGTTGCAAAGCGGCGTTTTGTTGCACGAGACGCACGTTTAGCGTCAAAAATGTGCAACAGCAGAATTTTGGTGCACGAAACGCACGTTTCGTTGCAATACCGCCGTTTTGGTGCACGAAACGCACGTTTGGCGTCAAAACTGTGCAAAAGCAGCGTTATGGACCACGAAAGGCACGTTTAGCGTCAAAACTGTACAATAGCAGCGTTTTGGTGCACGAAACGCACGTTTCGTTGCAAAAGCGGCGTTTTGGTGCACGAAACGCACGATTCGTTGCAAAAGCGACGTTTTGGTGCACGAAACACACGTTTCGTTGCAAAAGCGGCGTTTTGGTGCACGAAACGCACGTATAGCGTCAAAACTGTGCAAAAGCAGCGTTATGGACCACGAAAGGCACGTTTAGCGTCAAAACTGTGCAATAGCAGCGTTTTGGTGCACGAAACGCACGTTTCGTTGCAAAAGCGGCGTTTTGGTGCACGAAATACACGTTTCGTTGCAAAAGCGGCGTTTTGGTGCATGAAACGCACGTATAGCGTAAAAACTGTGCAAAAGCAGCGTTTTGGTGCGCGAAACGCACGTTTCGTTGCAAAAGCGGCGTTTTGGTGCACGAAACGCACGTTTAGCGTCAAAAATGTGCAACAGCAGCGTTTTGGTGCACGAAACGCACGTTTCGTTGGAATACCGGCGTTTTGGTGCACGAAACGCACGTATAGCGTCAAAACTGTGCAAAAGCAGCGTTTTGGTGCGCGAAACGCACGTTTCGTTGCAAAGCGGCGTTTTGTTGCACGAGACGCACGTTTAGCGTCAAAAATGTGCAACAGCAGCGTTTTGGTGCACGAAACGCACGTTTCGTTGCATAACCGGCGTTTTGGTGCACGAAACGCACGTTTAGCGTCAAAACTGTGCAAAAGCAGCGTTATGGACCTCGAAAGGCACGTTTAGCGTCAAAACTGTGCAATAGCAGCGTTTTGGTGCATGAAATACACGTTTCGTTGCAAAGGCGGCGTTTTGGTGCATGAAACGCACGTATAGCGTCAAAACTGTGCAAAAGCAGCGTTTTGGTGCGCGAAACGCACGTTTCGTTGCAAAAGCGGCGTTTTGGTGCACGAAACGCACGTTTAGGGTCAAAACTGTGCAAAAGCAGCGTTTTGCTGCACGAAACGCACGATTCGTTGCAAAAGCGGCGTTTTGGTGCACGAAATACTCGTTTCGTTGCAAAAGCGGCGTTTTGGTGCACGAAACGCACGTATAGCGTCAAAACTGTGCAAAAGCAGCGTTTTGGTGCGCGAAACGCACGTTTCGTTGCAAAGCGGCGTTTTGTTGCACGAGACGCACGTTTAGCGTCAAAAATGTGCAACAGCAGCGTTTTGGTGCACGAAACGCACGTTTCGTTGCAATACCGGCGTTTTGGTGCACGAAACGCACGTATAGCGTCAAAACTGTGCAAAAGCAGCGTTATGGACCACGAAAGGCACGTTTAGCGTCAAAACTGTGCAATAGCAGCGTTTTGGTGCACGAAACGCACGTTTCGTTGCAAAAGCGGCGTTTTGGTGCACGAAATACACGTTTCGTTGCAAAAGCGGCGTTTTGGTGCATGAAACGCACGTATAGCGTAAAAACTGTGCAAAAGCAGCGTTTTGGTGCGCGAAACGCACGTTTCGTTGCAAAAGCGGCGTTTTGGTGCACGAAACGCACGTTTAGCGTCAAAAATGTGCAACAGCAGCGTTTTGGTGCACGAAACGCACGTTTCGTTGGAATACCGGCGTTTTGGTGCACGAAACGCACGTATAGCGTCAAAACTGTGCAAAAGCAGCGTTTTGGTGCGCGAAACGCACGTTTCGTTGCAAAGCGGCGTTTTGTTGCACGAGACGCACGTTTAGCGTCAAAAATGTGCAACAGCAGCGTTTTGGTGCACGAAACGCACGTTTCGTTGCATAACCGGCGTTTTGGTGCACGAAACGCACGTTTAGCGTCAAAACTGTGCAAAAGCAGCGTTATGGACCTCGAAAGGCACGTTTAGCGTCAAAACTGTGCAATAGCAGCGTTTTGGTGCATGAAATACACGTTTCGTTGCAAAGGCGGCGTTTTGGTGCATGAAACGCACGTATAGCGTCAAAACTGTGCAAAAGCAGCGTTTTGGTGCGCGAAACGCACGTTTCGTTGCAAAAGCGGCGTTTTGGTGCACGAAACGCACGTTTAGCGTCAAAACTGTGCAAAAGCAGCGTTTTGGTGCACGAAATGCACGTTTCGTTGCAAAAGCGGCGTTTTGGTGCACGAAACGCACGTTTAGCGTCAAAACTGAGCAACTGCAGCGTTTCGGTGCACGAAACGCACGTTTAGCGTCAAAACTGTGCAAAAGCAGCGTTATGGACCACGAAAGGCACGTTTAGCGTCAAAACTGTGCAATAGCAGCGTTTTGGTGCACGAAACGCACGTTTCGTTGCAAAAGCGGCGTTTTGGTGCACGAAATACACGTTTCGTTGCAAAAGCGGCGTTTTGGTGCATGAAACGCACGTATAGCGTCAAAACTGTGCAAAAGCAGCGTTTTGGTGCGCGAAACGGACGTTTCGTTGCAAAAGCGGCGTTTTGGTGCACGAAACGCACGTTTAGCGTCAAAACTGTGCAAAAGCAGCGTTTTGGACCACGAAACGCACGTTTCGTTGCAAAAGCGGCGTTTTGGTGCACGAAACGCACGTTTCGTTGCAAAAGCGGCGTTTTGGTGCACGAAACGCACGTTTCGTTGCAAAAGCGGCGTTTTGGTGCACGAAACGCACGTTTAGCGCCAAAACTGTGCAAAAGCAGCGTTTTGGACCACGAAACGCACGTTTAGCGTCAAAACTATGCAAAAGCAGCGTTTTGGTGCACGAAACGTACGATTAGTTGCAAAAGCGGCGTTTTGGTGCACGAAATACACGTTTCGTTGCAAAAGCGGCGTTTTGGTGCATGAAACGCACGTATAGCGTCAAAACTGTGCAAAAGCAGCGTTTTGGTGCGCGAAACGCACGTTTCGTTGCAAAAGCGGCGTTTTGGTGCACGAAACGCACGTTTAGCGTCAAAACTGTGCAAAAGCAGCGTTTTGGTGCACGGAACGCACGTTTCGTTGCAAAGCGGCGTTTTGTTGCACGAGACGCACGTTTAGCGTCAAAAATGTGCAACAGCAGCGTTTTGGTGCACGAAACGCACGTTTCGTTGCAATACCGCCGTTTTGGTGCACGAAACGCACGTTTAGCGTCAAAACTGTGCAAAAGCAGCGTTATGGACCACGAAAGGCACGTTTAGCGTCAAAACTGTACAATAGCAGCGTTTTGGTGCACGAAACGCACGTTTCGTTGCAAAAGCGGCGTTTTGGTGCACGAAATACACGTTTCGTTGCAAAGGCGGCGTTTTGGTGCTTGAAACGCACGTATAGCGTCAAAACTGTGCAAAAGCAGCGTTTTGGTGCGCGAAACGCTCGTTTCGTTGCAAAAGCGGCGTTTTGGTGCACGAAACGCACGTTTAGGGTCAAAACTGTGCAAAAGCAGCGTTTTGCTGCACGAATCGCACGATTCGTTGCAAAAGCGGCGTTTTGGTGCACGAAATACACGTTTCGTTGCAAAAGCGGCGTTTTGGTGCACGAAACGCACGTATAGCGTCAAAACTGTGCAAAAGCAGCGTTTTGGTGCGCGAAACGCACGTTTCGTTGCAAAGCGGCGTTTTGTTGCACGAGACGCACGTTTAGCGTCAAAAATGCGCAACAGCAGCATTTTGGTGCACGAAACGCACGTTTCGTTGCAATACCGCCGTTTTGGTGCACGAAACGCACGTTTAGCGTCAAAACTGTGCAAAAGCAGCGTTATGGACCACGAAAGGCACGTTTAGCGTCAAAACTGTGCAATAGCAGCGTTTTGGTGCACGAAACGCACGTTTCGTTGCAAAAGCGGCGTTTTGGTGCACGAAATACACGTTTCGTTGCAAAAGCGGCGTTTTGGTGCATGAAACGCACGTATAGCGTCAAAACTGTGCAAAAGCAGCGTTTTGGTGCACGAAACGCACGATTCGTTGCAAAAGCGACGTTTTGGTGCACGAAACACACGTTTCGTTGCAAAAGCGGCGTTTTGGTGCACGAAACGCACGTTTAGCATCAAAACCGTGCAAAAGCAGCGTTTTGGTGCACGAAACGCACGTTTAGCGTCAAAACTGTGCAAAAGCAGCGTTTTGGTGCACGAAACGCACGTTTCGTTGCAAAAGCGGCGTTTTGGTGCACGAAATACACGTTTCGTTGCAAAGCCGGCGTTTTGGTGCTTGAAACGCACGTATAGCGTCAAAACTGTGCAAAAGCAGCGTTTTGGTGCGCGAAACGCACGTTTCGTTGCAAAAGCGGCGTTTTGGTGCACGAAACGCACGTTTAGGGTCAAAACTGTGCAAAAGCAGCGTTTTGCTGCACGAAACGCACGATTCGTTGCAAAAGCGGCGTTTTGGTGCACGAAATACTCGTTTCGTTGCAAAAGCGGCGTTTTGGTGCACGAAACGCACGTATAGCGTCAAAACTGTGCAAAAGCAGCGTTTTGGTGCGCGAAACGCACGTTTCGTTGCAAAGCGGCGTTTTGTTGCACGAGACGCACGTTTAGCGTCAAAAATGTGCAACAGCAGCGTTTTGGTGCACGAAACGCACGTTCGTTGCAATACCGGCGTTTTGGTGCACGAAACGCACATATAGCGTCAAAACTGTGCAAAAGCAGCGTTATGGACCACGAAAGGCACGTTTAGCGTCAAAACTGTGCAATAGCAGCGTTTTGGTGCACGAAACGCACGTTTCGTTGCAAAAGCGGCGTTTTGGTGCACGAAATACACGTTTCGTTGCAAAAGCGGCGTTTTGGTGCATGAAACGCACGTATAGCGTAAAAACTGTGCAAAAGCAGCGTTTTGGTGCGCGAAACGCACGTTTCGTTGCAAAAGCGGCGTTTTGGTGCACGAAACGCACGTTTAGCGTCAAAAATGTGCAACAGCAGCGTTTTGGTGCACGAAACGCACGTTTCGTTGGAATACCGGCGTTTTGGTGCACGAAACGCACGTATAGCGTCAAAACTGTGCAAAAGCAGCGTTTTGGTGCGCGAAACGCACGTTTCGTTGCAAAGCGGCGTTTTGTTGCACGAGACGCACGTTTAGCGTCAAAAATGTGCAACAGCAGCGTTTTGGTGCACGAAACGCACGTTTCGTTGCATAACCGGCGTTTTGGTGCACGAAACGCACGTTTAGCGTCAAAACTGTGCAAAAGCAGCGATATGGACCTCGAAAGGCACGTTTAGCGTCAAAACTGTGCAATAGCAGCGTTTTGGTGCACGAAACGCACGTTTCGTTGCAAAAGCGGCGTTTTGGTGCACGAAATACACGTTTCGTTGCAAAAGCGGCGTTTTGGTGCATGAAACGCACGTTTAGCGTCAAAACTGTGCAAAAGCAGCGTTATGGACCACGAAAGGCACGTTTAGCGTCAAAACTGTGCAATAGCAGCGTTTTGGTGCACGAAACGCACGTTTCGTTGCAAAAGCGGCGTTTTTGTGCTCGAAACGCACGTTTAGGGTCAAAACTGTGCAAAAGCAGCGTTTTGGTGCACGAAACGCTCGTTTCGTTGCAAAAGCGGCGTTTTGGTGCACGAAACGCACGTTTAGCGTCAATACTGTGCAAAAGCAGCGTTTTGGTGCACGAAACGCACGTTTCGTTGCAAAAGCGGCGTTTTGGTGCACGAAACGCACGTTTAGCGTCAAAACTGTGCAAAAGCAGCGTTTTACTGCACGAAACGCACGTTTAGCGTCAAGCATGTGCAAAAGCAGCGTTTTGGTGCACGAAACGCATGTTTCGTTGCAAAAGCGGCGTTTTGGTGCATGAAACGCACGTTTAGCGTCAAAACTGTGCAAAAGCAGCGTTATGGACCACGAAAGGCACGTTTAGCGTCAAAACTGTGCAATAGCAGCGTTTTGGTGCACGAAACGCACGTTTCGTTGCAATACCGGCGTTTTGGTGTACGAAACGCACGTTTCGTTGCAATACCGGCGTTTTGGTGTACGAAACGCACGTTTAGCGTCAAAACTGTGTAAAAGCTGCGTTTTGGACCACGAAAGGCACGTTTAGCGTCAAAACTGTACAATAGCAGCGTTTTGGTGCACGAAACGCACATTTCGTTGCAAAAGCGGCGTTTTGGTGCATGAAATACACGTTTCGTTGCAAAGGCGGCGTTTTGGTGCATGAAACGCACGTATAGCGTCAAAACTGTGCAAAAGCAGCGTTTTGGTGCGCGAAACGCACGTTTCGTTGCAATACCGGCGTTTTGGTGCACGAAACGCACATATAGCGTCAAAACTGTGCAAAAGCAGCGTTATGGACCACGAAAGGCACGTTTAGCGTCAAAACTGTGCAATAGCAGCGTTTTGGTGCACGAAACGCACGTTTCGTTGCAAAAGCGGCGTTTTGGTGCACGAAATACACGTTTCGTTGCAAAAGCGGCGTTTTGGTGCATGAAACGCACGTATAGCGTAAAAACTGTGCAAAAGCAGCGTTTTGGTGCGCGAAACGCACGTTTCGTTGCAAAAGCGGCGTTTTGGTGCACGAAACGCACGTTTAGCGTCAAAAATGTGCAACAGCAGCGTTTTGGTGCACGAAACGCACGTTTCGTTGGAATACCGGCGTTTTGGTGCACGAAACGCACGTATAGCGTCAAAACTGTGCAAAAGCAGCGTTTTGGTGCGCGAAACGCACGTTTCGTTGCAAAGCGGCGTTTTGTTGCACGAGACGCACGTTTAGCGTCAAAAATGTGCAACAGCAGCGTTTTGGTGCACGAAACGCACGTTTCGTTGCATAACCGGCGTTTTGGTGCACGAAACGCACGTTTAGCGTCAAAACTGTGCAAAAGCAGCGTTATGGACCTCGAAAGGCACGTTTAGCGTCAAAACTGTGCAATAGCAGCGTTTTGGTGCACGAAACGCACGTTTCGTTGCAAAAGCGGCGTTTTGGTGCACGAAATACACGTTTCGTTGCAAAAGCGGCGTTTTGGTGCATGAAACGCACGTTTAGCGTCAAAACTGTGCAAAAGCAGCGTTATGGACCACGAAAGGCACGTTTAGCGTCAAAACTGTGCAATAGCAGCGTTTTGGTGCACGAAACGCACGTTTCGTTGCAAAAGCGGCGTTTTTGTGCACGAAACGCACGTTTAGGGTCAAAACTGTGCAAAAGCAGCGTTTTGGTGCACGAAACGCACGTTTCGTTGCAAAAGCGGCGTTTTGGTGCACGAAACGCACGTTTAGCGTCAATACTGTGCAAAAGCAGCGTTTTGGTGCACGAAACGCACGTTTCGTTGCAAAAGCGGCGTTTTGGTGCACGAAACGCACGTTTAGCGTCAAAACTGTGCAAAAGCAGCGTTTTACTGCACGAAACGCACGTTTAGCGTCAAGCATGTGCAAAAGCAGCGTTTTGGTGCACGAAACGCATGTTTCGTTGCAAAAGCGGCGTTTTGGTGCATGAAACGCACGTTTAGCGTCAAAACTGTGCAAAAGCAGCGTTATGGACCACGAAAGGCACGTTTAGCGTCAAAACTGTGCAATAGCAGCGTTTTGGTGCACGAAACGCACGTTTCGTTGCAATACCGGCGTTTTGGTGTACGAAACGCACGTTTCGTTGCAATACCGGCGTTTTGGTGTACGAAACGCACGTTTAGCGTCAAAACTGTGTAAAAGCTGCGTTTTGGACCACGAAAGGCACGTTTAGCGTCAAAACTGTACAATAGCAGCGTTTTGGTGCACGAAACGCACATTTCGTTGCAAAAGCGGCGTTTTGGTGCATGAAATACACGTTTCGTTGCAAAGGCGGCGTTTTGGTGCATGAAACGCACGTATAGCGTCAAAACTGTGCAAAAGCAGCGTTTTGGTGCGCGAAACGCACGTTTCGTAGCAAAAGCGGCGTTTTGGTGCACGAAACGCACGTTTAGGATCAAAACTGTGCAAAAGCAGCGTTTTGGTGCACGAAACGCACGTTTCGTTGCAAAAGCGGCGTTTTGGTGCACGAAACGCACGTTTAGCGTCAAAACTGTGCAAAAGCAGCGTTTTACTGCACGAAACGCACGTTTAGCGTCAAACATGTGCAAAAGCAGCGTTTTGGTGCACGAAACGCATGTTTCGTTGCAAAAGCGGCGTTTTGGTGCACGAAACGCACGTTTAGCGTCAAAAATGTGCAACAGCAGCGTTATGGTGCACGAAACGCACGCTTCGTTGCAATACCGGCGTTTTGGTGCACGAAACGCACGTTTAGCGTCAAAACTGTGCAAAAGCAGCGTTTTGGACCACGAAACGCACGCTTAGCGTCAAAACTGTGCAATAGCAGCGTTTTGGTGCACGAAACGCACGTTTCGTTGCAAAAGCGGCGTTTTGGTGCACGAAATACACGTTTCGTTGCAAAAGCGGCGTTTTGGTGCATGAAACGCACGTTTAGCGTCAAAACTGTGCAAAAGCAGCGTTATGGACCACGAAAGGCACGTTTAGCGTCAAAACTGTGCAATAGCAGCGTTTTGGTGCACGAAACGCACGTTTCGTTGCAAAAGCGGCGTTTTGGTGCACGAAACGCACGTTTAGGGTCAAAACTGTGCAAAAGCAGCGTTTTGGTGCACGAAACGCACGTTTCGTTGCAATACCGGCGTTTTGGTGTACGAAACGCACGTTTAGCGTCAAAACTGTGTAAAAGCAGCGTTTTGGACCACGAAAGGCACGTTTAGCGTCAAAACTGTACAATAGCAGCGTTTTGGTGCACGAAACGCACATTTCGTTGCAAAAGCGGCGTTTTGGTGCATGAAATACACGTTTCGTTGCAAAGGCGGCGTTTTGGTGCATGAAACGCACGTATAGCGTCAAAACTGTGCAAAAGCAGCGTTTTGGTGCGCGAAACGCACGTTTCGTTGCAAAAGCGGCGTTTTGGTGCACGAAACGCACGTTTAGGGTCAAAACTGTGCAAAAGCAGCGTTTTGGTGCACGAAACGAACGTTTTGTTGCAAAAGCGGCGTTTTGGTGCACGAAACGCACGTTTAGCGTCAAAACTGTGCAAAAGCAGCGTTTTACTGCACGAAACGCACGTTTAGCGTCAAACATGTGCAAAAGCAGCGTTTTGGTGCACGAAACGCATGTTTCGTTGCAAAAGCGGCGTTTTGGTGCACGAAACGCACGTTTAGCGTCAAAAATGTGCAACAGCAGCGTTATGGTGCACGAAACGCACGCTTCGTTGCAATACCGGCGTTTTGGTGCACGAAACGCACGTTTAGCGTCAAAACTGTGCAAAAGCAGCGTTTTGGACCACGAAACGCACGCTTAGCGTCAAAACTGTGCAATAGCAGCGTTTTGGTGCACGAAACGCACGTTTCGTTGCAAAAGCGGCGTTTTGGTGCACGAAATACACGTTTCGTTGCAAAAGCGGCGTTTTGGTGCATGAAACGCACGTTTAGCGTCAAAACTGTGCAAAAGCAGCGTTTTACTGCACGAAACGCACGTTTAGCGTCAAACATGTGCAAAAGCAGCGTTTTGGTGCACGAAACGCATGTTTCGTTGCAAAAGCGGCGTTTTGGTGCACGAAACGCACGTTTAGCGTCAAAAATGTGCAACAGCAGCGTTATGGTGCACGAAACGCACGCTTCGTTGCAATACCGGCGTTTTGGTGCACGAAACGCACGTTTAGCGTCAAAACTGTGCAAAAGCAGCGTTTTGGACCACGAAACGCACGCTTAGCGTCAAAACTGTGCAATAGCAGCGTTTTGGTGCACGAAACGCACGTTTCGTTGCAAAAGCGGCGTTTTGGTGCACGAAATACACGTTTCGTTGCAAAAGCGGCGTTTTGGTGCATGAAACGCACGTTTAGCGTCAAAACTGTGCAAAAGCAGCGTTATGGACCACGAAAGGCACGTTTAGCGTCAAAACTGTGCAATAGCAGCGTTTTGGTGCACGAAACGCAGGTTTCGTTGCAAAAGCGGCGTTTTGGTGCACGAAACGCACGTTTAGGGTCAAAACTGTGCAAAAGCAGCGTTTTGGTGCACGAAACGCACGTTTCGTTGCAAAAGCGGCGTTTTGGTGCACGAAACGCACGTTTAGCGTCAAAACTGTGCAAATGCAGCGTTTTACTGCACGAAACGCACGTTTAGCGTCAAACATGTGCAAAAGCAGCGTTTTGGTGCACGAAACGCATGTTTCGTTGCAAAAGCGGCGTTTTGGTGCACGAAACGCACGTTTAGCGTCAAAAATGTGGAACAGCAGCGTTTTGGTGCACGAAACGCACGTTTCGTTGCAATACCGGCGTTTTGGTGTACGAAACGCACGTTTAGCGTCAAAACTGTGTAAAAGCAGCGTTTTGGACCACGAAAGGCACGTTTAGCGTCAAAACTGTACAATAGCAGCGTTTTGGTGCACGAAACGCACATTTCGTTGCAAAAGCGGCGTTTTGGTGCATGAAATACATGTTTCGTTGCAAAGGCGGCGTTTTGGTGCACGAAACGCACGTTTAGCGTCAAAACTGTGCAAATGCAGTGTTTTACTGCACGAAACGCACGTTTAGCGTCAAACATGTGCAAAAGCAGCGTTTTGGTGCACGAAACGCACGATTCGTTGCAAAAGCGGCGTTTTGGTGCACGAAATACACGTTTCGTTGCAAAAGCGGCGTTTTGGTGCACGAAACGCACGTATAGCGTCAAAACTGTGCAAAAGCAGCGTTTTGGTGTGCGAAACGCACGTTTCGTTGCAAAGCGGCGTTTTGTTGCACGAGACGCACGTTTAGCGTCAAAAATGTGCAACAGCAGCGTCTTGGTGCACGAAACGCACGTTTCGTTGCAATACCGCCGTTTTGGTGCACGAAACGCACGTTTAGCGTCAAAACTGTGCAAAAGCAGCGTTTTACTGCACGAAACGCACGTTTAGCGTCAAACATGTGCAAAAGCAGCGTTTTGGTGCACGAAACGCATGTTTCGTTGCAAAAGCGGCGTTTTGGTGCACGAAACGCACGTTTAGCGTCAAAAATGTGCAACAGCAGCGTTTTGGTGCACGAAACGCACGTTTCGTTGCAAAAGCGGCGTTTTGGTGCACGAAACGCACGTATAGCGTCAAAACTGTGCAAAAGCAGCGTTTTGGTGCGCGAAACGCACGTTTCGTTGCAAAGCGGCGTTTTGTTGCACGAGACGCACGTTTCGCGTCAAAAATGTGCAACAGCAGCGTTTTGGTGCACGAAACGCACGTTTCGTTGCAATACCGGCGTTTTGGTGCACGAAACGCACGTTTAGCGTCAAAACTGTGCAAAAGCAGCGTTATGGACCACGAAAGGCACGTTTAGCGTCAAAACTGTGCAATAGCAGCGTTTTGGTGCACGAAACGCACGTTTCGTTGCAAAAGCGGCGTTTTGGTGCACGAAATACACGTTTCGTTGCAAAAGCGGCGTTTTGGTGCATGAAACGCACGTATAGCGTCAAAACTGTGCAAAAGCAGCGTTTTGGTGCACGAAACGCACGTTTCGTTGCAAAAGCGGCGTTTTGGTGCACGAAACGCACGTTTAGCGTCAAAACTGTGCAAAAGCAGCGTTTTACTGCACGAAACGCACGTTTAGCGTCAAACATGTGCAAAAGCAGCGTTTTGGTGCACGAAACGCATGTTTCGTTGCAAAAGCGGCGTTTTGGTGCACGAAACGCACGTTTAGCGTCAAAAATGTGCAACAGCAGCGTTTTGGTGCACGAAACGCACGTTTCGTTGCAATACCGGCGTTTTGGTGCACGAAACGCACGTTTAGCGTCAAAACTGTGCAAAAGCAGCGTTTTGGACCACGAAACGCACGCTTAGGCGTCAAAAATATGCAAAAGCAGCGTTTTGGTGCACGAAGCGCACGATTCGTTGCAAAAGCGTCGTTTTGGTGCACGAAATACACGTTTCGTTGCAAAAGCGGCGTTTTGGTGCACGAAACGCACGTATAGCGTCAAAACTGTGCAAAACCAGCGTTTTGGTGCGCGAAACGCACGTTTCGTTGCAAAGCGGCGTTTTGTTGCACGAGACGCACGTTTAGCGTCAAAAATGTGCAACAGCAGCGTTTTGGTGCACGAAACGCACGTTTCGTTGCAAAAGCGGCGTTTTGGTGCACGAAACGCACGTTTAGCGTCAGAACTGTGCAAAAGCAGCGTTATGGACCACGAAAGGCACGTTTAGCGTCAAAACTGTGCAATAGCATCGTTTTGGTGCACGAAACGCACGTTTCGTTGCAAAAGCGGCGTTTTGGTGCACGAAATACACGTTTCGTTGCAAAAGCGGCGTTTTGGTGCATGAAACGCACGTATAGCGTCAAAACTGTGCAAAAGCAGCGTTTTGGTGCGCGAAACGCACGTTTCGTTGCAAAAGCGGCGTTTTGGTGCACGAAACGCACGTTTCGTTGCAATACCGGCGTTTTGGTGTACGAAACGCACGTTTAGCGTCAAAACTGTGTAAAAGCAGCGTTTTGGACCACGAAAGGCACGTTTAGCGTCAAAACTGTGCAACAGCAGCGTTTTGGTGCACGAAACGCACGTTTCGTTGCAAAAGCGGCGTTTTGGTGCACGAAACACACGTTTAGCGTCAAAAATGTGCAACAGCAGCGTTTTGGTGCATGAAACGCACGTTTCGTTGCAATACCGGCGTTTTGGTGCACGAAACGCATGTATAGCGTCAAAACTGTGCAAAAGCAGCGTTTTGGTGCGCGAAACGCACGTTTCGTTGCAATACCGGCGTGTTGGTGTACGAAACGCACGTTTAGCGTCAAAACTGTGTAAAAGCAGCGTTTTGGACCACGAAAGGCACGTTTAGCGTCAGAACTGTACAATAGCAGCGTTTTGGTGCACGAAACGCACGTTTCGTTGCAAAAGCGGCGTTTTGGTGCACGAAACGCACGTTTAGGGTCAAAACTGTGCAAAAGCAGCGTTTTGGTGCACGAAACGCACGTTTCGTTGCAAAAGCGGCGTTTTGGTGCACGAAACGCACGTTTAGCGTCAAAACTGTGCAAAAGCAGCGTTTTACTGCACGAAACGCACGTTTAGCGTCAAACATGTGCAAAAGCAGCGTTTTGGTGCACGAAACGCATGTTTCGTTGCAAAAGCGGCGTTTTGGTGCACGAAACGCACGTTTAGCGTCAAAAATGTGCAACAGCAGCGTTTTGGTGCACGAAACGCACGCTTCGTTGCAATACCGGCGTTTTGGTGCACGAAACGCACGTTTAGCGTCAAAACTGTGCAAAAGCAGCGTTTTGGACCACGAAACGCACGCTTAGCGTCAAAACTGTGCAAAAGCAGCGTTTTACTGCACGAAACGCACGTTTTGCGTCAAAACTGTGCAAAAGCAGCGTTTTGGACCACGAAAGGCACGTTTAGCATCAAAACTGTGCAATAGCAGCGTTTTGGTGCACTAAACGCACGTTTCGTTGCAAAAGCGGCGTTTTGGTGCACGAAATACACGTTTAGCGTCAAAACCGTGCAAAAGCAGCGTTTTGGTGCACGAAACGCACGTTTCGTTGCAAAAGCGGCGTTTTGGTGCACGAAACGCACGTTTAGCGCCAAAACTGTGCAAAAGCAGCGTTTTGGACCACGAAACGCACGTTTAGCGTCAAAACTATGCAAAAGCAGCGTTTTGGTGCACGAAACGTACGATTCGTTGCAAAAGCGGCGTTTTGGTGCACGAAATACAAGTTTCGTTGCAAAAGCGGCGTTTTGGTGCACGAAACGCACGTATAGCGTCAAAACTGTGCAAAAGCAGCGTTTTGGTGCGCGAAACGCACGTTTCGTTGCAAAGCGGCGTTTTGTTGCACGAGACGCACGTTTAGCGTCAAAAATGTGCAACAGCAGCGTTTTGGTGCACGAAACGCACGTTTAGCGCCAAAACTGTGCAAAAGCAGCGTTTTGGACCACGAAACGCACGTTTAGCGTCAAAACTATGCAAAAGCAGCGTTTTGGTGCACGAAACGTACGATTCGTTGCAAAAGCGGCGTTTTGGTGCACGAAATACACGTTTCGTTGCAAAAGCGGCGTTTTGGTGCATGAAACGCACGTATAGCGTCAAAACTGTGCAAAAGCAGCGTTTTTGTGCGCGAAACGCACGTTTCGTTGCAAAAGCGGCGTTTTGGTGCACGAAACGCACGTTTCGTTGCAAAAGCATCGTTTTGGTGCACGAAACGCACGTTTAGCGTCAAAACTGTGCAAAAGGAGCGTTTTGGTGCCCGAAACGCACGATTCGTTGCAAAAGCGGCGTTTTCGTGCACGAAACACACGTTTCGTTGCAAAAGCGGCGTTTTGGTGCACGAAACGCACGTATAGCGTCAAAACTGTGCAAAAGCAGCGTTTTGGTGCGCGAAACGCACGTTTCGTTGCAAAGCGGCGTTTTGGTGCACGAAACGCACGTTTAGCGTCAAAAATGTGCAACAGCAGCGTTTTGGTGCGCGAAACGCACGTTTCGTTGCAAAGCGGCGTTTTGTTGCACGAGACGCACGTTTAGCGTCGAAAATGTGCAACAGCAGCGTTTTGGTGCACGAAATGCACGTTTGGTTGCAAAAGCGGCGTTTTGGTGCACGAAATACACGTATCGTTGCAAAGGCGGCGTTTTGGTGCATGAAACGCACGTATATCGTCAAAACTGTGCAAAAGCAGCGTTTTGGTGCGCGAAACGCACGTTTCGTTGCAAAAGCGGCGTTTTGGTGCACGAAACGCACGTTTAGGGTCAAAACTGTGCAAAAGCAGCGTTTTGGTGCACGAAACGCACGTTTCGTTGCAAAAGCGGCGTTTTGGTGCACGAAACGCACGTTTAGCGTCAAAACTGTGCAAAAGCAGCGTTTTACTGCACGAAACGCACGTTTAGCGTCAAACATGTGCAAAAGCAGCGTTTTGGTGCACGAAACGCATGTTTCGTTGCAAAAGCGGCGTTTTGGTGCACGAAACGCACGTTTAGCGTCAAAAATGTGCAACAGCAGCGTTTTGGTGCACGAAACGCACGCTTCGTTGCAATACCGGCGTTTTGGTGCACGAATCGCACGTTTAGCGTCAAAACTGTGCAAAAGCAGCGTTTTGGACCACGAAACGCACGCTTCGCGTCAAAACTATGCAAAAGCAGCGTTTTGGTGCACGAAACGCACGATTCGTTGCAAAAGCGGCGTTTTGGTGCACGAAACACACGTTTCGTTGCAAAAGCGGCGTTTTGGTGCACGAAACGCACGTTTAGCGTCAAAACTGTGCAAAAGGAGCGTTTTGGTGCCCGAAACGCACGATTCGTTGCAAAAGCGGCGTTTTCGTGCACGAAACACACGTTTCGTTGCAAAAGCGGCGTTTTGGTGCACGAAACGCACGTATAGCGTCAAAACTGTGCAAAAGCAGCGTTTTGGTGCGCGAAACGCACGTTTCGTTGCAAAGCGGCGTTTTGGTGCACGAAACGCACGTTTAGCGTCAAAAATGTGCAACAGCAGCGTTTTGGTGCGCGAAACGCACGTTTCGTTGCAAAGCGGCGTTTTGTTGCACGAGACGCACGTTTAGCGTCGAAAATGTGCAACAGCAGCGTTTTGGTGCACGAAATGCACGTTTGGTTGCAAAAGCGGCGTTTTGGTGCACGAAATACACGTATCGTTGCAAAGGCGGCGTTTTGGTGCATGAAACGCACGTATATCGTCAAAACTGTGCAAAAGCAGCGTTTTGGTGCGCGAAACGCACGTTTCGTTGCAAAAGCGGCGTTTTGGTGCACGAAACGCACGTTTAGGGTCAAAACTGTGCAAAAGCAGCGTTTTGGTGCACGAAACGCACGTTTCGTTGCAAAAGCGGCGTTTTGGTGCACGAAACGCACGTTTAGCGTCAAAACTGTGCAAAAGCAGCGTTTTACTGCACGAAACGCACGTTTAGCGTCAAACATGTGCAAAAGCAGCGTTTTGGTGCACGAAACGCATGTTTCGTTGCAAAAGCGGCGTTTTGGTGCACGAAACGCACGTTTAGCGTCAAAAATGTGCAACAGCAGCGTTTTGGTGCACGAAACGCACGCTTCGTTGCAATACCGGCGTTTTGGTGCACGAATCGCACGTTTAGCGTCAAAACTGTGCAAAAGCAGCGTTTTGGACCACGAAACGCACGCTTCGCGTCAAAACTATGCAAAAGCAGCGTTTTGGTGCACGAAACGCACGATTCGTTGCAAAAGCGGCGTTTTGGTGCACGAAACACACGTTTCGTTGCAAAAGCGGCGTTTTGGTGCACGAAACGCACGTTTAGCGTCAAAACTGTGCAAAAGCAGCGTTTTGGACCACGAAACGCACGTTTCGTTGCAAAAGCGGCGTTTTGGTGCACGAAACGCACGTTTCGTTGCAAAAGCGGCGTTTTGGTGCACGAAACGCACGTTTAGCGTCAAAACTGTGCAAAAGCAGCGTTTTACTGCACGAAACGCACGTTTAGCGTCAAAACTGTGCAAAAGCAGCGTTTTGGACCACGAAAGGCACGTTTAGCATCAAAACTGTGCAATAGCAGCGTTTTGGTGCACTAAACGCACGTTTCGTTGCAAAAGCGGCGTTTTGGTGCACGAAATACACGTTTAGCGTCAAAACCGTGCAAAAGCAGCGTTTTGGTGCACGAAACGCACGTTTCGTTGCAAAAGCGGCGTTTTGGTCCACGAAACGCACGTTTAGCGTCAAAACTGTGCAAAAGCAGCGTTTTGGTGCGCGAAACGCACGTTTCGTTGCAAAAGCGGCGTTTTGGTGCACGAAACGCACGTTTAGGGTCAAAACTGTGCAAAAGCAGCGTTTTGGTGCACGAAACGCACGTTTCGTTGCAAAAGCGGCGTTTTGGTGCACGAAACGCACGTTTAGCGTCAAAACTGTGCAAAAGCAGCGTTTTACTGCACGAAACGCACGTTTAGCGTCAAACATGTGCAAAAGCAGCGTTTTGGTGCACGAAACGCATGTTTCGTTGCAAAAGCGGCGTTTTGGTGCTCGAAACGCACGTTTAGCGTCAAAAATGTGCAACAGCAGCGTTTTGGTGCACGAAACGCACGCTTCGTTGCAATACCGGCGTTTTGGTGCACGAAACGCACGTTTAGCGTCAAAACTGTGCAAAAGCAGCGTTATGGACCACGAAAGGAACGTTTAGCGTCAAAACTGTACAATAGCAGCGTTTTGGTGCACGAAACGCACGTTTCGTTGCAAAAGCGGCGTTTTGGTGCACGAAATACACGTTTCGTTGCAAAGGCGGCGTTTTGGTGCATGAAACGCACGTATAGCGTCAAAACTGTGCAAAAGCAGCGTTTTGGTGCGCGAAACGCACGTTTCGTTGCAAAGCGGCGTTTTGGTGCACGAAACGCACGTTTAGCGTCAAAAATGTGCAACAGCTGCGTTTTGGTGCGCGAAACGCACCTTTCGTTGCAAAGCGGCGTTTTGTTGCACGAGACGCACGTTTAGCGTCGAAGATGTGCATCAGCAGCGTGTTGGTGCACGAAACGCACGTTTCGTTGCAAAAGCGGCGTTTTGGTGCACGAAATACACGTTTCGTTGCAAAGGCGGCGTTTTGGCGGATGAAACGCACGTATAGCGTCAAAACTGTGCAAAAGCAGCGTTTTGGTGCGCGAAACGCACGTTTCGTTGCAAAAGCGGCGCTTTGGTGCACGAAACGCACGTTTAGGGTCAAAACTGTGCAAAAGCAGCGTTTTGGTGCACGAAACGCACGTTTCGTTGCAAAAGCGGCGTTTTGGTGCACGAAACGCACGTTTAGTGTCAAAACTGTGCAAAAGCAGCGTTTTACTGCACGAAACGCACGTTTAGCGTCAAACATGTGCAAAAGCAGCGTTTTGGTGCACGAAACGCATGTTTCGTTGCAAAAGCGGAGTTTTGGTGCACGAAACGCACGTTTAGCGTCAAAAATGTGCAACAGCAGCGTTTTGGTGCACGAAACGCACGCGTCGTTGCAATACCGGCGTTTTGGTGCACGAAACGCACGTTTAGCGTCAAAACTGTGCAAAAGCAGCGTTTTGGTGCACGAAACGCACGTTTCGTTGCAAAAGCGGCGTTTTGGTGCACGAAACGCACGTTTAGCGTCAAAACCGTGCAAAAGCAGCGTTTTGGTGCACGAAACGTACGATTCGTTGCAAAAGCGGCGTTTTGGTGCACGAAATACAAGTTTCGTTGCAAAAGCGGCGTTTTGGTGCACGAAACGCACGTTTAGCGTCAAAAATGTGCAACAGCAGCGTTTTGGTGCACGAAACGCACGCTTCGTTGCAATACCGGCGTTTTGGTGCACGAAACGCACGTTTAGCGTCAAAACTGTGCAAAAGCAGCGTTTTGGACCACGAAACGCACGTTTCGTTGCAAAAGCGGCGTTTTGGTGCACGAAATACACGTTTCGTTGCAAAAGCGGCGTTTTGGTGCACGAAACGCACGTTTCGTTGCAAAAGCGGCGTTTTGGTGCACGAAACGCACGTTTCGTTGCAAAAGCGGCGTTTTGGTGCACGAAACGCACGTTTAGCGTCAAAACTGTGCAAAAGCAGCGTTTTACTGCACGAAACGCACGTTTTGCGTCAAAACTGTGCAAAAGCAGCGTTTTGGACCACGAAAGGCACGTTTAGCATCAAAACTGTGCAATAGCAGCGTTTTTGTGCGCGAAACGCACGTTTCGTTGCAAAAGCGGCGTTTTGGTGCACGAAACGCACGTTTCGTTGCAAAAGCATCGTTTTGGTGCACGAAACGCACGTTTAGCGTCAAAACTGTGCAAAAGGAGCGTTTTGGTGCCCGAAACGCACGATTCGTTGCAAAAGCGGCGTTTTCGTGCACGAAACACACGTTTCGTTGCAAAAGCGGCGTTTTGGTGCACGAAACGCACGTATAGCGTCAAAACTGTGCAAAAGCAGCGTTTTGGTGCGCGAAACGCACGTTTCGTTGCAAAGCGGCGTTTTGGTGCACGAAACGCACGTTTAGCGTCAAAAATGTGCAACAGCAGCGTTTTGGTGCGCGAAACGCACGTTTCGTTGCAAAGCGGCGTTTTGTTGCACGAGACGCACGTTTAGCGTCGAAAATGTGCAACAGCAGCGTTTTGGTGCACGAAATGCACGTTTGGTTGCAAAAGCGGCGTTTTGGTGCACGAAATACACGTATCGTTGCAAAGGCGGCGTTTTGGTGCATGAAACGCACGTATATCGTCAAAACTGTGCAAAAGCAGCGTTTTGGTGCGCGAAACGCACGTTTCGTTGCAAAAGCGGCGTTTTGGTGCACGAAACGCACGTTTAGGGTCAAAACTGTGCAAAAGCAGCGTTTTGGTGCACGAAACGCACGTTTCGTTGCAAAAGCGGCGTTTTGGTGCACGAAACGCACGTTTAGCGTCAAAACTGTGCAAAAGCAGCGTTTTACTGCACGAAACGCACGTTTAGCGTCAAACATGTGCAAAAGCAGCGTTTTGGTGCACGAAACGCACGATTCGTTGCAAAAGCGGCGTTTTGGTGCACGAAACACACGTTTCGTTGCAAAAGCGGCGTTTTGGTGCACGAAACGCACGTTTAGCGTCAAAACTGTGCAAAAGCAGCGTTTTGGACCACGAAACGCACGTTTCGTTGCAAAAGCGGCGTTTTGGTGCACGAAACGCACGTTTCGTTGCAAAAGCGGCGTTTTGGTGCACGAAACGCACGTTTAGCGTCAAAACTGTGCAAAAGCAGCGTTTTACTGCACGAAACGCACGTTTAGCGTCAAAACTGTGCAAAAGCAGCGTTTTGGACCACGAAAGGCACGTTTAGCATCAAAACTGTGCAATAGCAGCGTTTTGGTGCACTAAACGCACGTTTCGTTGCAAAAGCGGCGTTTTGGTGCACGAAATACACGTTTAGCGTCAAAACCGTGCAAAAGCAGCGTTTTGGTGCACGAAACGCACGTTTCGTTGCAAAAGCGGCGTTTTGGTCCACGAAACGCACGTTTAGCGTCAAAACTGTGCAAAAGCAGCGTTTTGGTGCGCGAAACGCACGTTTCGTTGCAAAAGCGGCGTTTTGGTGCACGAAACGCACGTTTAGGGTCAAAACTGTGCAAAAGCAGCGTTTTGGTGCACGAAACGCACGTTTCGTTGCAAAAGCGGCGTTTTGGTGCACGAAACGCACGTTTAGCGTCAAAACTGTGCAAAAGCAGCGTTTTACTGCACGAAACGCACGTTTAGCGTCAAACATGTGCAAAAGCAGCGTTTTGGTGCACGAAACGCATGTTTCGTTGCAAAAGCGGCGTTTTGGTGCTCGAAACGCACGTTTAGCGTCAAAAATGTGCAACAGCAGCGTTTTGGTGCACGAAACGCACGCTTCGTTGCAATACCGGCGTTTTGGTGCACGAAACGCACGTTTAGCGTCAAAACTGTGCAAAAGCAGCGTTATGGACCACGAAAGGAACGTTTAGCGTCAAAACTGTACAATAGCAGCGTTTTGGTGCACGAAACGCACGTTTCGTTGCAAAAGCGGCGTTTTGGTGCACGAAATACACGTTTCGTTGCAAAGGCGGCGTTTTGGTGCATGAAACGCACGTATAGCGTCAAAACTGTGCAAAAGCAGCGTTTTGGTGCGCGAAACGCACGTTTCGTTGCAAAGCGGCGTTTTGGTGCACGAAACGCACGTTTAGCGTCAAAAATGTGCAACAGCTGCGTTTTGGTGCGCGAAACGCACCTTTCGTTGCAAAGCGGCGTTTTGTTGCACGAGACGCACGTTTAGCGTCGAAAATGTGCATCAGCAGCGTGTTGGTGCACGAAACGCACGTTTCGTTGCAAAAGCGGCGTTTTGGTGCACGAAATACACGTTTCGTTGCAAAGGCGGCGTTTTGGCGGATGAAACGCACGTATAGCGTCAAAACTGTGCAAAAGCAGCGTTTTGGTGCGCGAAACGCACGTTTCGTTGCAAAAGCGGCGCTTTGGTGCACGAAACGCACGTTTAGGGTCAAAACTGTGCAAAAGCAGCGTTTTGGTGCACGAAACGCACGTTTCGTTGCAAAAGCGGCGTTTTGGTGCACGAAACGCACGTTTAGTGTCAAAACTGTGCAAAAGCAGCGTTTTACTGCACGAAACGCACGTTTAGCGTCAAACATGTGCAAAAGCAGCGTTTTGGTGCACGAAACGCATGTTTCGTTGCAAAAGCGGAGTTTTGGTGCACGAAACGCACGTTTAGCGTCAAAAATGTGCAACAGCAGCGTTTTGGTGCACGAAACGCACGCGTCGTTGCAATACCGGCGTTTTGGTGCACGAAACGCACGTTTAGCGTCAAAACTGTGCAAAAGCAGCGTTTTGGTGCACGAAACGCACGTTTCGTTGCAAAAGCGGCGTTTTGGTGCACGAAACGCACGTTTAGCGTCAAAACCGTGCAAAAGCAGCGTTTTGGTGCACGAAACGTACGATTCGTTGCAAAAGCGGCGTTTTGGTGCACGAAATACAAGTTTCGTTGCAAAAGCGGCGTTTTGGTGCACGAAACGCACGTTTAGCGTCAAAAATGTGCAACAGCAGCGTTTTGGTGCACGAAACGCACGCTTCGTTGCAATACCGGCGTTTTGGTGCACGAAACGCACGTTTAGCGTCAAAACTGTGCAAAAGCAGCGTTTTGGACCACGAAACGCACGTTTCGTTGCAAAAGCGGCGTTTTGGTGCACGAAATACACGTTTCGTTGCAAAAGCGGCGTTTTGGTGCACGAAACGCACGTTTCGTTGCAAAAGCGGCGTTTTGGTGCACGAAACGCACGTTTCGTTGCAAAAGCGGCGTTTTGGTGCACGAAACGCACGTTTAGCGTCAAAACTGTGCAAAAGCAGCGTTTTACTGCACGAAACGCACGTTTTGCGTCAAAACTGTGCAAAAGCAGCGTTTTGGACCACGAAAGGCACGTTTAGCATCAAAACTGTGCAATAGCAGCGTTTTGGTGCACTAAACGCACGTTTCGTTGCAAAAGCGGCGTTTTGGTGCACGAAATACACGTTTAGCGTCAAAACCGTGCAAAAGCAGCGTTTTGGTGCACGAAACGCACGTTTCGTTGCAAAAGCGGCGTTTTGGTGCACGAAACGCACGTTTAGCGCCAAAACTGTGCAAAAGCAGCGTTTTGGACCACGAAACGCACGTTTAGCGTCAAAACTATGCAAAAGCAGCGTTTTGGGGCACGAAACGTACGATTCGTTGCAAAAGCGGCGTTTTGGTGCACGAAATACAAGTTTCGTTGCAAAAGCGGCGTTTTGGTGCACGAAACGCACGTATAGCGTCAAAACTGTGCAAAAGCAGCGTTTTGGTGCGCGAAACGCACGTTTCGTTGCAAAGCGGCGTTTTGTTGCACGAGACGCACGTTTAGCGTCAAAAATGTGCAACAGCAGCGTTTTCTTGCACGAAACGCACGTTTCGTTGCAAAAGCGGCGTTTTGGTGCACGAAACGCACGTTTAGCGTCAAAACTGTGCAAAAGCAGCGTTTTACTGCACGAAACGCACGTTTAGCGTCAAACATGTGCAAAAGCAGCGTTTTGGTGCACGAAACGCATGTTTCGTTGCAAAAGTGGCGTTTTGGTGCACGAAACGCACGTTTAGCGTCAAAAATGTGCAACAGCAGCGATTTGGTGCACGAAACGCACGTTTCGTTGCAATACCGGCGTTTTGGTGCACGAAACGCACGTTTAGCGTCAAAACTGTGCAAAAGCAGCGTTTTGGACCACGAAACGCACGCTTAGCGTCAAAACTATGCAAAAGCAGCGTTTTGGTGCACGAAACGCACGATTCGTTGCAAAAGCGGCGTTTTGGTGCACGATATACACGTTTCGTTGCAAAAGCGGCGTTTTGGTGCATGAAACGCACGTTTAGGGTCAAAACTGTGCAAAAGCAGCGTTTTGGTGCACGAAACGCACGATTCGTTGCAAAAGCGACGTTTTGGTGCACGAAACACACGTTTCGTTCCAAAGCGGCGTTTTGGTGCACGAAACGCACGTTTAGCATAAAAACCGTGCAAAAGCAGCGTTTTGGTGCACGAAACGCATGTATAGCGTCAAAACTGTGCAAAAGCAGCGTTTTGGTGCGCGAAACGCACGTTTCGTTGCAATACCGGCGTGTTGGTGTACGAAACGCACGTTTAGCGTCAAAACTGTGTAAAAGCAGCGTTTTGGACCACGAAAGGCACGTTTAGCGTCAGAACTGTACAATAGCAGCGTTTTGGTGCACGAAATACACGTTTCGTTGCAAAAGCGGCGTTTTGGTGCATGAAACGCACGTATAGCGTCAAAACTGTGCAAAAGCAGCGTTTTGGTGCGCGAAACGCACGTTTCGTTGCAAAAGCGGCGTTTTGGTGCACGAAACGCACGTTTAGCGTCAAAACTGTGCAAAAGCAGCGTTTTGGTGCACGAAACTCACGATTCGTTGCAAAAGCGGCGTTTTGGTGCACGCAACACACGTTTCGTTGCAAAAGCGGCGTTTTGGTGCACGAAACGCACGTACGGCGTCAAAACAGTGCAAAAGCAGCGTTTTGGTGCGCGAAATGCACGTTTCGTTGCAAAGCGGCGTTTTGGTGCACGAAACGCACGTTTAGCGTCAAAACTGTGCAAAAGCAGCGTTATGGACCACGAAAGGCACGTTTAGCGTCAAAACTGTGCAATAGCAGCGTTTTGGTGCACGAAACGCACGTTTCGTTGCAAAAGCGGCGTTTTGGTGCACGAAATACACGTTTCGTTGCAAAAGCGGCGTTTTGGTGCACGAAACGCACGTATAGCGTCAAAACTGTGCAAAAGCAGCGTTTTGGTGCGCGAAACGCACGTTTCGTTGCAAAAGCGGCGTTTTGGTGCACGAAACGCACGTTAAGCGTCAAAACTGTGCAAAAGCAGCGTTTTGGTGCACGAAACGCACGTTTCGTTGCAAAGCGGCGTTTTGGTGCACGAAACGCACGTTTAGCGTCAAAACTGTGCAAAAGCAGCGTTTTACTGCACGAAACGCACGTTTAGCGTCAAACATGTGCAAAAGCAGCGTTTTGGTGCACGAAACGCATGTTTCGTTGCAAAAGCGGCGTTTTGGTGCACGAAACGCACGTTTAGTGTCAAAAATGTGCAACAGCAGCGTTTTGGTGCACGAAACGCACGCTTCGTTGCAATACCGGCGTTTTGGTGCACGAAACGCACGTTTAGCGTCAAAACTGTGCAAAAGCAGCGTTTTACTGCGCGAAACGCACGTTTAGCGTCAAAACTGTGTAAAAGCAGCGTTTTGGACCACGAAAGGCACGTTTAGCGTCAGAACTGTACAATAGCAGCGTTTTGGTGCACGAAATACACGTTTCGTTGCAAAAGCGGCGTTTTGGTGCATGAAACGCACGTATAGCGTCAAAACTGTGCAAAAGCAGCGTTTTGGTGCGCGAAACGCACGTTTCGTTGCAAAAGCGGCGTTTTGGTGCACGAAACGCACGTTTAGCGTCAAAACTGTGCAAAAGCAGCGTTTTGGTGCACGAAACTCACGATTCGTTGCAAAAGCGGCGTTTTGGTGCACGCAACACACGTTTCGTTGCAAAAGCGGCGTTTTGGTGCACGAAACGCACGTACGGCGTCAAAACAGTGCAAAAGCAGCGTTTTGGTGCGCGAAATGCACGTTTCGTTGCAAAGCGGCGTTTTGGTGCACGAAACGCACGTTTAGCGTCAAAACTGTGCAAAAGCAGCGTTATGGACCACGAAAGGCACGTTTAGCGTCAAAACTGTGCAATAGCAGCGTTTTGGTGCACGAAACGCACGTTTCGTTGCAAAAGCGGCGTTTTGGTGCACGAAATACACGTTTCGTTGCAAAAGCGGCGTTTTGGTGCATGAAACGCACGTATAGCGTCAAAACTGTGCAAAAGCAGCGTTTTGGTGCGCGAAACGCACGTTTCGTTGCAAAAGCGGCGTTTTGGTGCACGAAACGCACGTTAAGCGTCAAAACTGTGCAAAAGCAGCGTTTTGGTGCACGAAACGCACGTTTCGTTGCAAAGCGGCGTTTTGGTGCACGAAACGCACGTTTAGCGTCAAAACTGTGCAAAAGCAGCGTTTTACTGCACGAAACGCACGTTTAGCGTCAAACATGTGCAAAAGCAGCGTTTTGGTGCACGAAACGCATGTTTCGTTGCAAAAGCGGCGTTTTGGTGCACGAAACGCACGTTTAGTGTCAAAAATGTGCAACAGCAGCGTTTTGGTGCACGAAACGCACGCTTCGTTGCAATACCGGCGTTTTGGTGCACGAAACGCACGTTTAGCGTCAAAACTGTGCAAAAGCAGCGTTTTACTGCGCGAAACGCACGTTTAGCGTCAAAACTGTGCAAAAGCAGCGTTTTGGACCACGAAAGGCACGTTTAGCATCAAAACTGTGCAATAGCAGCGTTTTGGTGCACTAAACGCACGTTTCGTTGCAAAAGCGGCGTTTTGGTGCACGAAATACACGTTTAGCGTCAAAACCGTGCAAAAGCAGCGTTTTGGTGCACGAAACGCACGTTTCGTTGCAAAAGCGGCGTTTTGGTCCACGAAACGCACGTTTAGCGTCAAAACTGTGCAAATGCAGCGTTTTGGTGCGCGAAACGCACGTTTCGTTGCAAAAGCGGCGTTTTGGTGCACGAAACGCACGTTTAGGGTCAAAACTGTGCAAAAGCAGCGTTTTGGTGCACGAAACGCACGTTTCGTTGCAAAAGCGGCGTTTTGGTGCACGAAACGCACGTTTAGCGTCAAAACTGTGCAAAAGCAGCGTTTTACTGCACGAAACGCACGTTTAGCGTCAAACATGTGCAAAAGCAGCGTTTTGGTGCACGAAACGCATGTTTCGTTGCAAAAGCGGCGTTTTGGTGCACGAAACGCACGTTTAGCGTCAAAAATGTGCAACAGCAGCGTTTTGGTGCACGAAACGCACGCTTCGTTGCAATACCGGCGTTTTGGTGCACGAAACGCACGTTTAGCGTCAAAACTGTGCAAAAGCAGCGTTTTGGACCACGAAACGCACGCTTAGCGTCAAAACTATGCAAAAGCAGCGTTTTGGTGCACGAAACGCACGATTCGTTGCAAAAGCGGCGTTTTGGTGCACGAAACACACGTTTCGTTGCAAAAGCGGCGTTTTGGTGCACGAAACGCACGTTTAGCGTCAAAACTGTGCAAAAGCAGCGTTTTGGACCACGAAACGCACGTTTCGTTGCAAAAGCGGCGTTTTGGTGCACGAAACGCACGTATAGCGTCAAAACTGTGCAAATGCAGCGTTTTGGTGCGCGAAACGCACGTTTCGTTGCAAAGCGGCGTTTTGTTGCACGAGGCGCACGTTTAGCGTCAAAAATGTGCAACAGCAGCGTTTTGGTGCACGAAACGCACGTTTCGTTGCAATACCGGCGTTTTGGTGCACGAAACGCACGTATAGCGTCAAAACTGTGCAAAAGCAGCGTTTTGGTGCGCGAAACGCACGTTTCGTTGCAAAGCGGCGTTTTGTTGCACGAGACGCACGTTTAGCGTCAAAAATGTGCAACAGCAGCGTTTTGGTGCACGAAACGCACGTTTCGTTGCAATACCGGCGTTTTGGTGCACGAAACGCACGTTTAGCGTCAAAACTGTGCAAAAGCAGCGTTATGGACCACGAAAGGCACGTTTAGCGTCAAAACTGTACAATAGCAGCGTTTTGGTGCACGAAACGCACGATTCGTTGCAAAAGCGGTGTTTTGGTGCACCAAACACACGTTTCGTTGCAAAAGCGGCGTTTTGGTGCACGAAACGCACGTTTAGCGTCAAAACTGTGCAAAAGCAGCGTTTTGGACCACGAAACGCACGTTTCGTTGCAAAAGCGGCGTTTTGGTGCACGAAACGCACGTTTCGTTGCAAAAGCGGCGTTTTGGTGCACGAAACGCACGTTTAGCGTCAAAACTGTGCAAAAGCAGCGTTTTACTGCACGAAACGCACGTTTAGCGTCAAAACTGTGCAAAAGCAGCGTTTTGGACCACGAAAGGCACGTTTAGCATCAAAACTGTGCAATAGCAGCGTTTTGGTGCACTAAACGCACGTTTCGTTGCAAAAGCGGCGTTTTGGTGCACGAAAAACACGTTTAGCGTCAAAACCGTGCAAAAGCAGCGTTTTGGTGCACGAAACGCACGTTTCGTTGCAAAAGCGGCGTTTTGGTGCACGAAACGCACGTTTAGCGTCAAAACTGTGCAAAAGCAGCGTTTTGGACCACGAAACGCACGTTTCGTTGCAATACCGCCGTTTTGGTGCACGAAACGCACGTTTCGTTGCAATACCGCCGTTTTGGTGCACGAAACGCACGTTTAGCGTCAAAACTGTGCAAAAGGAGCGTTATGGACCACGAAAGGCACGTTTAGCGTCAAAATTGTGCAATAGCAGCGTTTTGGTGCACGAAACGCACGTTTCGTTGCAAAAGCGGCGTTTTGGTGCACGAAATACACGTTTCGTTGCAAAAGCGGCATTTTGGTGCATGAAATGCACGTATAGCGTCAAAACTGTGCAAAAGCAGCGTTTTGGTGCGCGAAACGCACGTTTCGTTGCTACGCGGCGTTTTGGTGCACGAAACGCACGTTTAGCGTCAAAACTGTGCAGAAGCAGCGTTTTGGTGCACGAAACGCACGTTTAGCGTAAAAACTGTGCAAAAGCAGCGTTTTGGACCACGAAAGGCACGTGTAGCGATAAAACTGTGCAATAGCAGCGTTTTGGTGCACGAAACGCACGTTTCGTTGCAAAAGCGGCGTTTTGGTGCACGAAATACACGTTTAGCGTCAAAACCGTGCAAAAGCAGCGTTTTGGTGCACGAAACGCACGTTTCGTTGCAAAAGCGGCGTTTTGGTGCACGAAACGCACGTTTAGCGTCAAAACCGTGCAAAAGCAGCGTTTTGGTGCACGAAACGAACGTTTCGTTGCAAAAGCGGCGTTTTGGTGCACGAAACGCACGTTTAGCGTCAAAACTGTGCAAAAGCAGCGTTTTGGCCCACGAAACGCACGTTTCGTTGCAAAAGCGGCGTTTTGGTGCACGAAATACACGTTTCGTTGCAAAGGCGGCGTTTTGGTGCATGAAACGCACGTATAGCGTCAAAACTGTGCAAAAGCGGCGTTTTGGTGCACGAAACGCACTTTTCGTTGCAAAAGCGGCGTGTTGGTGCACGAAACGAACGTTCCTTGCCAAAACGGAGCAAAAGCGGCGATTCGGTCCGCGAAACGCACGTTTCGTTGCAAAAGCGGCGTTTTGGTGCGCGAAAAGCACGTTTAGCGTCAAAACTGTGCAAAAGCAGCGTTTTGGTGCACGAAACGCACGTTTCGTTGCAAAAGCGGCGTTTTGGTGCACGAAATACACGTTTCGTTGCAAAGGCGGCGTTTTGGTGCATGAAACGCACGTATAGCGTCAAAACTGTGCAAAAGCAGCGTTTTGGTGCGCGAAACGCACGTTTCGTTGCAAAAGCGGCGATTTGGTGCACGAAACGCACGTTTAGGGTCAAAACTGTGCAAAAGCAGCGTTTTATTGCACCAAACGCTCGTTTCAAAAGCGGCGTTTTGGTGAACGTAACGCACGTTTAGCGTCAAAACTGTGCAAAAGCAGCGTTTTGGTGCACGAAACGCACGTTTCGTAGCAAAAGCGGCGTTTTGGTGCACGAAACGCACGATTCGTTGCAAAAGCGGCGTTTTGGTGCACGAAACGCACGTTTCGTTGCAAAAGCGGCGTTTTGGTGCACGAAACGCACGTTTCGTTGCAAAAGCGGCGTTTTGGTGCACGAAACGCACGTTTAGCGTCAAAACTGTGCAAAAGCAGCGTTTTGGTGCACGAAACGCACGTTTGGCGTCAAAACTGTGCAAAAGCAGCGTTTTCGTGCACGAAACGCACGATTCGTTGCAAAGGCGGCGTTTTGGTGCACGAAACACACGTTTCGTTGCAAAAGCGGCGTTTTGGTACACGAAACGCACGTTTAGCGTCAAAACAGTGCAAAAGCAGCGTTTTGGTGCACGCAACGCACTTTTCGTTGCAAAAGCGGCGTTTTGGTGAACGAAACGCACGTTTAGCGTCAGAACCGTACAAAAGCAGCGTTTTGCTGCACGAAACGCACTTTTCGTTGCTAAAGCGGCGTTTTGGTGCAAGAAAGGTGCGTTTAGCATCAAAACCGTGTAAAAGCAGCGTTTTGGTGCACGAAACGCACGTTTCGTTGCAAAAGCGGCGTGTTGGTGCACGAAACGAACGTTCCTTGCCAAAACGGAGCAAAAGCGGCGATTCGGTCCGCGAAACGCACGTTTCGTTGCAAAAGCGGCGTTTTGGTGCGCGAAAAGCACGTTTAGCGTCAAAACTGTACAAAAGCAGCGTTTTGGTGCACGAAACGCACGTTTAGAATCAAAACTGTGCAAAAGGAGCGTTTTTGTGCACGAAACGCACGTTTCGTTGCAAAAGCGGCGTTTTGTGGCACGAAACGCTCGTTTGGCGTCAAAACTGTGCAAAAGCAGCGTTTTGGTGCACGAAACGCACGTTTAGCGTCAAAACTGTGCAAAAGCAGCGTTTTGGTGCACGAAACGCACGATTCGTTGCAAAAGCGGCGTTTTGGTGCACGAAACACACGTTTCGTTGAAAAAGCGGCGTTTTGGTGCACGAAACGCACGTTTAGCGTCAAAAATGTGCAACAGCAGCGTTTTGGTGCACGAAACGCACGTTTCGTTGCAATACCGCCGTTTTGGTGC